>CAWUFW010012138.1:0-562183 GCA_963921515.1 Calotriton arnoldi
TACTATCTTCCATCTCTTCTTCAACACCTACACTTATCACACTCTCACTTTCTCTACACTCCTCTTGAGGACCAAAGAAACGAAACTCTATATCATCAGAAACTTTTTTACATCCAATACTGAAACATGCAAAAGAGCTGTGTTTATTTCACTTAAACATAATGCAGGACTTTTTACATAGTACAATATTCTCACTAACTTCCGCATTTCTGAGTGATGTATTGCTAACATTCTTAAATGATGGAAAGTACCTCTACACACTTTTCTAGAAAGACAAGCCAGAGAATGACCCTGCAAGTTACTATAACTCACTTTACAAGGAACTAGTCCTTGCAACATCTTAATCTTTTGTTTAACACTTTTTTTAGCATAATCTCGTAAGAAATTTCGTAATATATCAATAGATTCCTGTCGTATACTACAAATACTACTACAATCCCACCTATACACTGGAGCTTGTGTTCGTCTCCCTTGAACTTCTTCAGCTATTACTTGGTCCACATTTCTAGGAACCATCTTTTCTTTTTCAATTGGACATCCGTTTCTAACCTCATATCAACGACCTCTGGTATCAACAGCATGAACTAATGTAATTTGTTAAAAATAGCTTTCTTCATTAAAAAAAGGTTCCATTCACCCGAATTCTTTTTACAAAAGTTAGTTCTATTAACCAGTCATTTTCTTTTACTTTTCTTCTTCATAAACTGCATTGTTTTATTCAATGTTTTCATTCTCTTCAATACTAATATAAACAATTTTATTTTCAATTCAAAAGCCTTTTCGACTACACTTTCAATCTGTTCTTACTTCTTGTAAAATGCAGATCTTTTATATTTCTTGCAATCTTTCAATAAATTTTGTAGTACTCTACTTTTATACATTCTCTTGCTAATGTTTTTATATTCTTTCATCCTTTTTTCAACATGTATTGTTTTCCTATAACCTAATTTCTCCTTTTTTTTCCTTCTGATTGCTTGTAGTACTTTTCTTTCTCTTTTCACCATTTTGAAAATCTTTTAGATTTTTAAAAGACTTTTAACAAATTCTTTCGTTCTCTTACCAGAAGACTTTTTCTTTAACGTCACATGTTGTACTTCATCTACTTTCTGATTTTCTCTCTCCTTTAAATAGTTCTGTTTTCTTTGTTGTCTTTTCTTTTCAACTTTTCTTGTCATACTGAGGGGCATATTCACAAGGACTTATCGGCGAGTTATCGCCACCTTAACGCATCAAAAGTGGAGATAGATTTAACGCCCCATTCACAAGCGGGTGGAAACTGCAGACATCGCCAGTATTCCAGCGATAACTGCCGCAAATTTTTATTTTACCTCCACGGGTGACACCACCAACTAACCCTAATGAGATGCAGAGTAGGCGTTCCTGTGCAAAAACACACGAAATTACCACTACACCACTTTCACAATGAACTGCCAGATCTGCGATGCGAACCAAAAACAGGCGATAAGCCACGGTAGCAGCAGGGATTTAACACCTGCCTTCTGCTGGTGTTAAGCAGGACGACTACCTGCAGCACGAAAGGGAGCCCAGCCCAGAGCCACATCGGAAGACCCACAGATGCCATGGAGCCAATGATCATGCAGCTCGGAGACCCAAGAGGGCCACAACACCCACCACCACCACTCCCAGGCCCCCCCCTGGACTCCCCGGACAAACACATACCGTGCACGACACAAGAGCCACAAAAAGCGCATGATGTCGCACAATGACAAAAAGAAACACACATGTGTGGTCAGAAGAATGAGAAACAGTCACTCATCATTGAAGTAACAACCAAAAACTTTATTGAAATACAACATACAACACCAATGCGGAAGACTCCTGTCGGGTCCGTCCGGGACAATCTTGATGTCACAGCCTAGAAAATAAAGCACCAAATCAGAACGTGTGTCATGCGTACATCAAAGGAGCGAGACACAGAGAAACAGAGAACGAAAGAAAGGCAGAGAGAGAAAGAGAGAGAAGGAAAGGAAGGGAGAGAGAGAGAGAGAGAAGGAAAGGAAGGGAGAGAGAGAGACAGAAGGAAAGGAAGGGAGAGAGAGAGAAGGAAAGGAAGAGAGAGAGAGAGAGGGAGGGACACTGCCGCCCCCGCGCACCCAGACACCACTGCTCACCTGCTGCCACCGGTGTGTCTCCAACCACGTGCCGGTATACACTGCAAGCCACCAGGTCTGCAATCTGTAATCGAGGCCAGAGTCAATCATGGCAGAGTCCATCTCACTGCACACGGCAACAATGCCTATCCGTCCCTGCGCGCACATGCAGCTGCACCCTACCCCCTCCCGCCGGCCAGCGCTGGCTGTCCGCACTTGCGCACCCAGGCCCCACTGCTCACCTGCCGCCAACAGTGTGTCCACCAGTGGGCACACCACGTGCCCGTGCAAGCTCCAGGCCCCGGTCCCGCCACCATGGCATGCTCCACATCATGCGGATCCGCACCGCAGCCCAGCAGGTCCCACACATGACGCTGAGTCCTGAGGCATCAATGGCAGAGACCACATCAGTGCACACGTCATCATCGCAGGCTGCACACCTGATCAGCAATTTCGGTGCCACTAACCCTGTGCAACCCCAGTCAGCGCCACGTGGTGGTAGGCCCGTGACGGCCGCAAGGCTTCGGGTGCCACTAACCCTGTGCAACCCCAGTCAGCGCCACGTGGTGGTAGGCCCTTGACGGCCGCATTGCTTCGGGTGTGACTAACCCCGTGCGCAACAACTCATGGGCCCTTTATGATTGAGAATCGTGGAACGTCCGTCATCCAGTCACCACTGGCAGTGGGGAATGTGATGTTGTCGGCCCCTTATATTGGCGGGGTCACATGACCTGTGACGCCTGTGCCAGATGGGTGTGGTGTGTGTGCAAACCTGCCCTCAGGGAGTGGGCGTGACATGCTGACAACTAGACCAGTGACCTGCAGACCACTAGCGTGCAAACCTGCGACATGTAGCTATGTGGCCCCCCCTCGGAGCGAAGCGGAGTGGTCTGGCCTGGCGTATGCCGGACCAGCGCAGGGCTTGCAACAATGACTCTGGGGCTCTGGGCGTGGTTCAGTCCAAGTCCGGACAAGGAAGTGACTAATGCATGTGTCCCTGTTGTAGTGTCTACGGCACCCAGAACGCAATCGGCAATGTAGCACACTGTGACTGGAATCCCACTAGATGAGCATCATTGACATTAGGGGAAATCACTGTCCCTACATTCATACATGAATGATGAAAGACATGACACAGCAGTGCGTTTCTGAATGTTTAATGCTCATCCAGTGGAGTTTTGCAGCTGGAGCAGTACAGGGCCATGCTAACCCCACTTCACAATATGGGCCCGTGGAGGGCCAGCCAGAGTCCATCGGGGAATGACAAGTACAGCAGAAGAGGAAGAGTACAGTCCGCAGTCTGGTCGCCGTGTCATTGGTCACCAAACAGGATATGGCAGTCCATGTCGCGGTCCAATGTGAGTGCAGCAGAGTGTATCGGGGGTCAGTGGAAGGTCATCGGGCCATGTGCGGCACCAAGCAGCAACAGGCCAGGTGGCGGAAATGAATGCTAGTGCCTCCTTCTGACCTCAATCCCATCCACGTCCTTGTCCTCGGATGTGTGCTCTGCCCCACCTGTGGGTGGTGCAGTTCCGGCTGCGGCACTGTGTGCCACTGACACATCAGGGGCCGGAGGTGGATTTTCGTCCGCACTGTGTGGCAGTGACACATCAGGTGCCGGAGTAGAAATGCCTGCCGCACTGTGAGGCACTGACACACCAGGGGGCGGAGATGTGGATGTTGTAGGAGCAGCAGCATTCATCTGCGCCACGCCTTGTGGCAGCAATGCCATGATGAAGATCTGCAGGGCATGGTAGATCCCAGCTACATTTTGCTGATGTGCAGCGGTGGCTGCCATCCTTTCTGCCTCCATCCGCACCATGTCCTCCATGAGCCTCCGCATGTGTGCCAGCTCACGGCTGAGATCGCTGGAGCCACTCTGAGCGGACAGGTGTTCTTGTCTCCGAGTCATGACTCCAGCGATGTCAGCCAGGGCTCGTTGGAGACCATGGAGCGGCCTGTGGGTGTCTGTTAGGGACTGGAGGTGGTCCCTGATGGGACTTAGACACCCATGCATGGCGTCAAGTTTGGCAGCCATGAGGTCGAACCCCACCCGCACCTGCTCAGCCATCTCCCTCTGGCCCTCCAACACACGGCGTTGGTAGGCCATGTGTTGTTCGTGGGGGTCTTGGGAGACAGCCGGGGTTGTGGATGCCTCCTGCTGGGTGGTTTGTGGAGTGGGTGTGGTCTCCTCGATGGAGCTGGCCTGCCCTGGTCCTGGAGGTGATTGGCGGATGAGTTCAATGATGTCTTGGAGGGCTTGGGTGTCGATGCTGGGGGTGTCCTCCTCGTCATCAGTGAAGAGTGGCTGGGACTGCTCTGCAGGAGGTGTTGACGGTGCCTCTGCAATGTGAAGGGGAGATGCTGTATTACAATGTGTCCACATGTATGTAGCCGCATGGTACATGTTCACATTCAGACAGCATGGCAATGTACATTGTGACAGTCTGTAGATCAGGGCCATGATCCAGAGTCATTGAGGGTGTACACTGTGCTCTGCTTGATTGTGCATGTGTGCCATTGTGGCCATCTCCCCCCGTCCCCCCAGTACCTGGTGGTTACTCACCCTATTGCTGTTGTGTTGGGTCATGTCGAGCAGTGTCCGCTCCCCCAACTCCTGCCCCGGTCTCCACACTGATGACTGTCGACACCAACTCCTCCATGTCATCCAGCTCCAGCTGTGGTGCTGGGCTCCCACCTCCAGTCTGCATTGCTGCCTTCTGGTTGCCTGCGAGTTTCTCCTTGGTTTTGCGCTTGATGTCAATCCATAGCCTCTTGACCTCGTCCATTGACCTCTTGTGCTCTCCGACGGCATTCACCTTGTCCACGATGGACCACCATATTCCATTTTTGGGGCCCAATGACACGGAGGTGACGAACAGTTCTTGATGGTGTTCCATCACCTCCGTGACCAGGATCCTATTCTCCTGCGGACCGAACCGCCTCTTCCTCTTCTTCTTGTCCTTGCCCTTCCCTGTCCCCGAGGTCCCAGGCTGGTCGTCAGGGGTGCTTGTGGGGTTCCGCTCGTCCTCTGCGCCTGCTCCGGATGCCTCCATGGTGCTTCGGTGTTGGTTATTTTGTGTTTGTGTGTTTTTTCTACTTTTGTAGTGATTTTCCCGCCTGCCGTGTGTGTATTGCAGGCCTGGTGCTGCTTATCGCTGATTTCCTCATCGCGGTTTGGCCCATCGCATGTTTTTTTGCGTTGGGGTTTGGGTTTTTATCACCGTCGCAGTTGTTGTATCGCGGACATTGTCCGCGTTTTCAGGAGACTATCGCATGGTACCGCCGTGTTGTGAACTCCACGTTAACACGGGGTTATTTTCCCGCGATAGACTGCGATGTGTGAAGTTGCGTTAACATTTTTTGGAGATGTTTAGCGCACGTTCTTGTGAATATACCCCTGAATCTTTCTCAATAATTATGGAGAATTTCTAAAAAAAAAAAGAGAAAAGTTTATTATCTTTAAAAAAATATTTAATATTATTAAAATGATTATAAACAAATATTGTCATCTATAAATAAAAAAATACATTGAGTAGTGCCTGGGTGATTAAACTTCAGGGATAATATCTGGGGATTACTGGAGTGCATAGGAAGTGAGTGAGGGATTTTATGAGTGCATGAGTACTGCTTCAGTGATTGCAGGAATAATGTGGTAGTGTCTGAGTGAATAAAGGAGTGCAAAGGTACTGTCTGGGTGATTTCATAACAGTATGACTACTGGCTGAGTGATTACATAAGTACAAGTGTAGTGCCTCTGTGATAGAAGGAGTGCAACGTTGGTGCCTGAGTGATTATATAAGTTCATGAGTAGTGGCTACATGATTCAAAGAGTGCATGGGTAATACATTGGTGATTGCACAAGTGTATACATAGTACCTGGATGTTTGCATGAGTGCAGGAGTAAAGCCTGAGTGATTACACCAGTGTATATGTAGTGACTGAATCATTGGAAGACTGCAAGGGTAGTACTTGGGTGTTTTTATAACTGCATGAGTATTGCGCCTAGCCAAATATAAAGCAGCAGACTATTACATAACTCAACCATAAGTCTCTCTATATCGTTAAAAGCATGCATACATATGTCTCTACCTTTTCAAATCAACATCACATCTAAATGAAATATATATACAATATTTCTAAAATATAGTGAAACCTAGAAACTGAGGCATTTAATAGATCTGCCTGAGTGATTCCAAAACTCCATGGGTAGTGCTTGGGTGATTGTATGACTCCAAAGGTACTCGCTGGGTAATTACAGGAGAATGCATTGGTGATTGCATGAGGGATTAAAGGAGTACATACGTAACGCCTAGCTGACTACATGACTACAGGGGTAATATCTGGGGATTTACATAACTACATAGGAAGTAACTAGATGATTTTATAACTGCATGTGTACTTCTTGGATTATTGCAAGACTACTGAAGTAGTGCCTGACTGAATAAAGGAGTGTATAGGTAGTGCCTCGATGATTGCATGAGTGCAGGACTAATGCCTGAGAGATTACAGCACTGCATATGTAGTACTTGCATCATTGGAAGACTGCATAGATAGTACTTGTTTTTTTTTATAACTGTATGAGTGTTGGGCCTAGTCAAATATAAAGCAGCAGACTATTACATGACTGAACCATAAGTATCTCCATGTTGTTAAAAGCATGCATACATACATCTCTACCTTTTCAAATCATCATCATATCTAAAAGAAATATATACACAATATTTCGGGAATATAGTGAAACCTACAACTGAAACATGTAATAGATCTGCCTGAGTGATTGCATAACTTCATGAGTACTGCTTGAGTGATTGAATGAGTTGAAGGGTAGTCACTGGATAATTGTAAAAGAAGATGGATAGTGACTAGCTAATTACATGAGTGCGCACATAAACATTGAGTATATGAATACGTGTATAAATAGCACCTAAAGTTATAGATAACTCATTGAGTAGTGTGTGAGTGAATAGATGAGTGCAACAGTAGGATCTGGGTCATTCTACGACTGCAAGGGTAGAGCCTGGGTTATTACATGAGTGCATAGGTATAGCCTGCATCATTGCATGACTGCAGGAGTAGTACATAACTAGTGCCTGGGTAATTGCATGACTGGAGGAGTATTATTAGAGTACATAGGAAGTGAGTGGGTGATTTTATAAGTCCATGAGAACTGCATGGGTGATTATAGAAGTACTAAAGTACTGCCTGAGTGATTACAGGAGTGCAAACGTAGTGCGTGGGTGGTTTTATAAGTGCATGAGTAATGGCTGAGTGATTACATAAGTACAAGAGTAGGGCCCGATTCACAGAACTAACTTAAGACAAAATCCTAAACTTACTACCATTTTGGTATTCACAGAAGGCACTTACTCATTTTGGTATTCACAGAAGGCACTTACTTACTCATTTTGAGTAACTTACTCATTTTGAGTAACTTACTCATTTTGGTATTCACAGAAGGCACTTACTCATTGATGAGCAAGTGCCTTCTGTGAATACCAAATGAGTAACTTACTCATTTTGAGTAACTTACTCATTTTGGTATTCACAGAAGGCACTTACTCTGAAGGCACTGGATCATCGGAAGACTGAATGGGTAGTACCTGGGTGTTTTTATAACTGCATGAGTGTTGGGCCTAGCCAAATATAAAACAGCAGACCATTACATGACTCAACCATAAGTCTCTCTATATCGTTAAAAGCATGCATACATATGTCTCTACCTTTTAAAATCATCATCATATCTAAAAGAAATCTATATATACAATATTTCTAAAATATGGTGAAACCTAGAAACTGAAACATGTAATAGATCTGCCTGAGTGATTGCAAAATTCCATGGGTAGTGCTTGGGTGATTGTATGACTCCAAAGGTACTCGCTGGGTAATTACATGAGAACATGGAGAGTGACTGACTAATTACATGAGTGCACAGATAAAGGTTTAGTGCATGGATAAGAGAATAAATAGCACCTGAAGGCTTACATGACTTGCTAAAAAGTGCCTAGTTGAATAGATGAGTGCAACACTAGAGCCTGGGTGATTATATGACTGCAACAGTAGTGCCTGGATTATTACATGAGTGCATAGGTAAAAACTAGATGATTCTATAACTGCAAAGGTAGTACATAACTAGTGCCTGGATGATTGCATAACTGCAGGGGTAATATCTGGGGATTATTGGAGTACATAGGAAGTGAGTTGGTAATTTTATAAGTCCATGAGTACTGCCTGGGTGATTACAGAAGTACTAAACTACTGCCTGACTGATAACAGGAGTGCAAAGGTAGTGCTTCAGTGATTTTATAAATGCATGAGTATTGCCTGAGTGATTACATAAGTACAAAACTACTGCCTCCATGATTGAAAGAGTGCAAGGATACTGCATGGGTGATTGAAGCACTGCATAGCGAATGCATTGCTGATTGCATGAGTACAGAGGTAACGTCTGGGGGATTAAAGCAGTACATATGTAACGCCTAGGTGACTGTATGACTACAGGGGTAATATCTGGGGATTTACATAACTACATAGGAAGTAACTGGGTGATTTTATAACTGCATGGCTACTTCTTCAATGATTGCAGGACTTCTGAGGTAGTGCCTGAGTGAATAAAGGAGTGCACAGGTAGTGCCTTGGTGATTCCATAAGAGTATAGGTAGTGCCTGGATGTTTTCATGAGTGCAGAGGTAATGCCTGGGTGATTGCATCAGTGCATATGTACTGCCTGGATCATTGGAAGTCTGCATGGGTAGTACTTGGGTGTTTTTGTAACTGCATGAGTGTTGGGCCTAGCCAAATATAAAGCAGCTGACATTTACATGACTAAACCATAAGTCTCTCCATATTCTTAAAAGCATGCATGCATACGTCTCTACCTTTTAAAATCATAACCATATCTAAAAGAAATATGTATACAATATTTCTGGAATATAGTCAAACCTACAACTGAAACATGTAATAGATCTGCCTGAGTGATTGTAGAACTTCATGAGTAGTGCTTGGGTGATTGAATGAGTTGAAGGGTAGTCACTGGATAATTCTAAGAGAAGATGGATAGTGACTGGCTAATTGCATGAGTGCACACATAAATGTTGAGTGTATGGATAAGTGTATCAATAGCACCTAAACATATAGATGACTCATTGAGTAGTGTGTAGGTGAATAAATGAGTGCAACTGTAGAATCTGGGTCATTCTACGACTGCAAGGGTAGAGCCTGGGTTATTACATGAGTGCATAGGTACAGCCTAAATGATTGCATGACTGCAGGAGTAGTACATAATAAGTGCCTGGGTGATTGCATGACTGGAGGGGTATTATCTAGGGGATTATTAGAGTACATAGGAAGTGAGTGGGTGATTTTATAAGTCCGTGAGAACTACCTGGGTGATTACAGAAGTAAAAAAGTACTGCCTGAGTGATTACAGGAGTGCAAACGTACTGCGTGGGTGGTTTTATAAGTGCATGAGTACTGGCTGAGTGATTACATATCTACAAGAGTAGTGCCTGCATGATTGGAAGAGTGCAAGGATAGTGCCTGGGTGATTAAAGCACTGTATAGCTAATGCTTTGGTGACTGCATGAGTACAGAGGTAACGTCTAGAGGATTAAAAGACTACATACGTAACACCTGGGTGATTGCATGACTGCAAGAGTGATATCTGGAGATTTACATGACTACATAGAAAGTAACAGGGTGATTTTTTAAGAGCATGGGTACTTCTTGGGTGATCGCTGGACTACTGAAGTAACGCCTGAATGAATAAATGAGTGCAAACACATTCCCTGAGTGATTGCATAACAGCACGACCACTGCCTGAGTGATTACATAAGTACGAATGTAGTGCCTCCGTGATAGAAGGAATGCAACGTTAGTGCCTGAGTGATTATATAAGTGTATCAGTACTGTCTACATGATTCAAATAGTGCATGGGTAATACCTTGGTGATTACATGAGTGAATAGGTAATGCCTGGATGTTTGCATGAGTGCAGGAGTAATACCTGAGTGATTACAGCACAGCATATATAGTAACTGGATCATTGAAAGACTGCATGGGTAGTACTTGGGTGTTTTTATAACTGCATGAGTGTTGGGCCTAGCCAAATATAAAGCAGCAGACTATTACATGACTCAACCATAAGTCTCTCCATATTATTAAAGGCATGCATACAAATGTCTCTACCTTTTCAAATCATCATCAGATCTAAAACAAATATATATACAATATTTCTAGAATATAGTGAAATCTAGAAACTGAGACATGTAATAGATCTGCTTGAGTGATTGCAAAACTCCATGCGTAGTGCTTGGGTGATTGTATGATTCCAAAGGTAGTAACTGGGTAATTGTAGGACAACATAGCTAGTGACTGGCTAATTGCATGAGTGCACACATAAACATTGAGTGCATGGATAAGTGTATGAATAGCACCTAAACGTATCGATGACTCATTGAGTAGTACCTGGGTTATTACATGAGTGAATAGGTACAGCCTGCATGATTACATGACTGCAGGGGTAGTACATAACTAGTGCCTGGATGATTGCATGACTGCAGAGGTAATATCTGGGGGATTACAGGAGTACATAGGAAGTGAGTGAGTGATTTTATAAGTCCATGACTACTGCCTGGGTGATTATACCAGTACTAACGTATTGCCTGAGTGATTACAGAAGTGCAAAGGAAGTGCCTGGGTGATTTTATACGTGCATGAGTACTGGTTGAGTGATTACATAAGTACAAAAGTAGTGTGTGTGTGTGATTGAACGAGTGCAAAGATAGTGCCAGGGTGATTGAAGCACTGTATAGCTAATGCATTGGTGATTGCATCAGTACAGAGGTAACGTCTGGGGGATTAAAGGAGTACATAGGTAATGCCTGGGTGATTGCAATACTACAGGGGTAATATCTGGAGATTTACATGACTACATAGAAAGTCACTGGGTGAATTTATAAGTGCATGGGTACTTCTTGGGTGATTGCAGAACTACTGAGGTAGTGCCTGAGTGAATAAAGGAGTGTAAAGGTAGTGCCTGGGTGATTATTTAACAGCATGAGCACTGGCTGAGTGATTACATAAGTACAAGATTAGTGCGTGCATGATTGAAAAAGTGCAAGGGTATTGCCTGGGTGATTGAACCAGTGTATAGCTAATGCATTGGTGATTGCATGAGTTCACAAGTAAAATCTGGGGGACTACAGGAGTACATAGAAAGAGCCTGGGTAGTTTTATAAGTGCATCAGTACTGCCTCAGTTTTTGCAGGAATATTGTGGTAGTGCCTCAGTGAATGAATGAGTGTAAAGATAATGCTTAGGAGATTTTATAAGTGCATGGACACTGGCAAAGTGATTGGAGGAGTGCATAGATCGTGACAGGGTGATTGGAAGAGTGCAAGGCTAGTGCCTACATAATTAAACCAGTGTATAACTAAAACATTGGTGATTGCATGATTTCAGGAGTTATGTCTGTGGGATTAAAGGAGTACATAGGTAATGCCTAGTGATTCCATGATTGCAGGGATAATATCTGGGAGATTACAGGAGTACATAGAAAGTGCCTGAGTAATTTTATAAGTGCATGTGTACTGCCTGAGTGATTGGAGTAGCATTACAGTAGTGCCTGAGTGATTAGAGACAACAACATTCTAAGTAGTAGCAGAATACTGGAACTGCAGCTCAAAAGTCAGGTCTATGACATGGTGTACACTTTTGTACTGCAGCCTCACAATTCTAAAACTACTCAGGGTGCTGAACATACTCAAAATAAAGCATAAAAGCTGCACATGACTCTGTTATAAATCTCACCATATTCCTAAAACTATACATGCATATATATCTACCTTTTGAAATCATCATCATATATAACAGAAATAAACAAATAGACTGAACTTTACATTTCAAAGACACACCTACATTTCTGCAATGTATTTCAATTGTACCTTTCCCCAAACTTATAGAAAGTAGCCTAATCAGCAATCCCTTCTGCCAACATGTCTTTAAACTCAGTTTTATTCTATAGATTTACCATTCTACAAATATTAGACCTAGTCAAACATAAAGTAGCAACCTATCACATGTTTCTACCATAACTCTAACCATATTCCTAAAAGCATGCATCTTTCTATACCTATTGCCAAAAGCATTACACATATTAGAACACATGTGCAAGTAGAAACATAACCACGCTCACAAGACCATAAAGGCCTTATAACTTGACAGACTACTCTTAACATTTCAAACATACCTAGATTTATGCGGCAAATTTCAAGTGAACTTTTACACAGACTCTTATAAAGCACTATAAACAATAATTCCTCTCCCAACATATCGTAAACATCACTTTTCTACTACTACTGCTTTACTATTCTAGTACTAATCTGGTATTGAGCATAGCTAACAGCAAAGCAACCCTTCACTTAACTTTGATGAAAGACTCCCCATATTTCTAAAAGCATGTATCCATATGTATGTACCTTTTGCTAGCAGCATCATATATAAAAGTAATATACAGATAAATGTATACCTATATTTTATATATTTATCATCTTCAGACACATAACACATACCATAATATATGTGCTAGTAGAAACATATCTCAGTCACAACACCATTCGCAGCTCAAAACTTCAGAGACTACACTTCAATTTTCAAACATACACTGAAAATTATGCGGTATATATGAAATATACCTTTCCACACATCATACAAATTACTCTAATAAATAAAATCTCTACAAGCATATCTCAAACCTCTCTTTTGGGCTGCTGATTTATCTGTACCTTTCAAGCATTTTCTACTAACCAATAAGGAACATGCTTTTAAAGAAAGTAACATGCACCCTATTTTTGAGTGTACAATCTTCTTAAACAACCAATCAATTCTCTACTTTTTTTAAAAACTGCATCTTGTCCACCATTTTAGATACCTCTCATTCTACCAACTGACTATCTCAGCTACAGACATCTATTCATTACTTCCAGACATCCCTTCAAGATGCTTACAGTATGGATTGTTGGACACAGCTATATTTTCTGGTGCAAAAGGTATGCTGAACTCAGAGGTATTGACAAAGACCTAGCTTTGCAAAATGTGGATAATAAATGGATTGCACAGAGAGGATTAAAGTGGCACCAATTGATGCCTTTGGTTAAAACCTTTCTGCATCTCCAACCCCCTGACCTCATGATTGTGCACTGTGGTGGCAATGACCTAGGCACATTGACTGGGGTAAGTCTTGAAATGCTAATGAAGGACACCTCTGCACAATTGATGTTCCTTTTGCCTCAAACTGTCTTTGTATACTCTAATATATGCCAAAGACAGAAATGGAAGTGGTCAAATCAATTCTGTCCACAGATTGAGAAAGCTAGAAAAAATGTCAATAAAGCTGTTTCTGCTTACCTCAGAGACCATAGAATGGGCTCCATCTATAACAACAATCTACGTTTTGATATGGATGACATCTACAGAAGTGATGGAGTACACTTCACAGATCAAGGAAACAGAGTCTTTCTCAACAACCTAAAGCTGTGCATCCGCACTTACATGTAGCTATAACAAACTCATAATAAAACAAGGGCTCTTTTTAGAGCCACCCTATAACATAGTAGTGAATATAAATTTTTTAAAATGTATTTTATTGCGGATTTGCGCACCCGACTCGAATCCGCAAAAGCATGAATTCAATGTACTACAACACAACACAGTTTTCAAGTCTAACTATTATTTTTTATTTTTATATATTTTTAACAACTCTATCAATTGTAATCTTGTCATTAACTTCAATCACAGTACCTCTTTAAAACAACTTCACAAATACAACACTACCTTCTAAATTATATACTACTTAATTATTTATTTAAGGTGAATTCGTGAATCCAACGCGACGTTACACGGGGGGCCACGCTGAGAGCCGCATTGTAGTCGCGACTCCAAACTCGAAAGAAAAAAAACACGCATCACTTCCATTATTCGGTATTCACCCCGGGGACCCCATCACCCGGGGCCTGCCAATATTTTTTTTTTTGGTTTGTTTTTTAAAAAGGGGCGCCGCATGGCCCCCCTCCTCAGGCCAATATCCCCCGGGGACTGGCCTTGTTTTTTTTATATGTACGGGAGGGGGGCCATGTGGCCCCCTTTCCCTGGGCCACTATTTGCCCCAGGGACCCCTTCCCTTAGGGCCTGGCCTCTTTTTTTTATTGTCAGTGATGTCATTTGAGATGTCATCAGTGATGTCACTGACTATGTCATGAGTGATGTAATATGTGACGTCCTCAGCAGTGCATTGCGGGGGCGCGAGTTATAGTTAGCTGAACTAACTATAACGTCTGAATTTCACTGGTTTTGTACGAGTGAAATGTCCAACTAACTATAACGTCCCTGAAACCTGTGGTTTTTTCAGTGAATTTCTAAGGTTTTTAAATGCTAATTTCTATCTATAACGTCCCTGAAACCTGCGTTTTTTTCAGTGAATTTCAAAGGTTTTTTAAATGCTAATTTCTAACTATAACGTCCCTGAAACCTGTGGTTTTTTCAGTGAATTTCAAAGGTTTTTTAAATGCTAATTTCTAACTATAACGTCCCTGAAACCTATGGTTTTTTCAGTGAATTTCTAAGGTTTTTTAAATGCAAATTTCTAACTATAACGTCCCTGAAACTTGTGGTTTTTTCAGTGAATTTCAAAGGTTTTTTAAATGCTAATTTCTAACTATGCCTACAGAGGTAGGACATGTGCAGAAAGAGGAAGAAAGGCGCAGAAAGAAGCAACAGAAATGCAGAAAGAAGCAACAGAAGTCCAGAAAGACGAAGAAAGGTGCAGAAAGAAGCAAGAGATGTGCACAAAGAACCGACAGAGGAGCAGAAAGAGACCTTGTTGCAAAGTCATCCTGTGCCCCCAACTTTTTGCTGACGGGTACTGGTGGTAACTGACTCTGACTAACCAGGCCTAGAGCCAGTGCTATGCTAAAAGACACTTAGAATACAGTGAAAACACCTATATACACTAGGGAACACTATGCGTTGGGGTACCCCTGTGATTGGCATGACCTCCTCTGTAAGGCCCTAGTACATAATAGGGCAGGGGGTTTAAAACTACCTCTAAGTCAGAGGTGCAGAAAGACGCTTCTTTAAGTAGTAGTCACATTTGCAGAGTGGTGGACAAAGGGTGCTGGGCCTCCGACCAGCGCTCAGGAATTCCGCTGCATAGGACTTACACGAGGTACCAAGAGGGCTTCTTGGCCCCCAAAGTCCCTCCAGAGTAAATTGGACTTCATCTCCCATCCCGTAGTCTGCCAGGAGGTGCGTTTGCAGAGTGTTGGAGAAAGGGGAACATGTCCTCCTTAGACGTCTTAGCAATCCCACTGTGTGGGATTTACTCCAGGTAACAGGAGGGGTAGTTGGCCCCCAAGGACATCCTTGATGGCCAACTACCCCTTCTATTACCTCCAGTAAGTCCCACACAGCAGGATTTCTAAGTTCTCATAGCAGGCCAAGCCCCCTTTGCCCACCACTCTGCAAACGCGCTCCCTGGCATGCTCTTGGATGGGGATTGAAGTCCCCTTCGCTGCTGGGGGTCCTTTAGGGGCCAACTAGCCTACGTCTTACCTCCAGTAAGCCCCACACAGTGGGATTGCTGAGAGGTGGACAAAGGCCATGCCCCCTTTCGCAGGACACAAGAGGACCTCATCGCCCCACCACCAGTGCGCCAAGAGGCACGTTTGCAGAATGGTGTAAAAAGGAGCGTGGCCTCGGACCAACTCTCTACAACGCAGCTCTGTGGCGCATACTGGAGGTACCTGGTGGGCTAGTTGGCCCCCAGGGACGCTCAGGAATGAAGGGTACTTAATACCCCAACTTAGAATGTGCCAGGGGGCGCGTTTGCAGAGTGCTGCAGGGAGGGGGCGGGGCCTCCGGCGAGATGCCAGCTTTTTATTTTTTTATTTTTTTAGAAGGGGGGCTGTGTGGCCCCCCTTCTTTTACAATATTTGGGGCCCTGGGGACCCCATCCCCCAAGGCCTGACCCCTTTTTATCAACATTTAAAAAAAACAATTCGGGAAGGGGCCCGCGTGGCCCCCCTCCCGAGGCCAATTTAGGCCCCGGGGACCCCATCCCCCTCGGCATGGCCAGAATTTCATTTATTTTATTATTTATATTTGGACCCCATCCCCCGGGGCCGGCCTTTCCTTATTTTATTTTATTTTTTTAAATAATTATTGGGGAGGGGGGCCGCGTGGCCCCCCTCCCAGGCCACTTCTGGCCCCGGGGACCCCATCCCCGTGGCCTGGCCTCTGTGATTGGGACTGTGGGGGGAGCCCCAATGCCCCCACTGTCCCGCCGGCTCCCCACCTCCTGCGGGAGCCGGCATTGCTTTTGAGCAAGGGGAGCTGCTGACATGCAGCTCCCCTTGCTCAAAAGCAATCCTGCTTTGCTTCGTTGAAGCGAGAGCAGGTTTCCCTGCTCTCGCTTCAACGAAGCAAAGCAGAGTTTGCTATGGCAGGGCGGGAACCGTGCTCCCGCCCTGCCATAGCAAACAGCAATGTCCTGGGGGTGGGCACCCTGGGACATTGCAGGAGCCGGCCCTGGGGGGTGGCGGTCCCCAGGGCCATCGAGGGCTCCAGGAGGGGGGCCGCGTGGCCCCCCTCCATCCATTTGCATAGCCCGGGGGAGCTGGTGGTCCCCGGGGGGCCACAACGGACCCCCGTATTTAAATATTCAATGCCCCTGGGGCATTTAATTTCAGCCCCGGGGAGGTGGCGGTCCCCGGAGCTTGGGGGGCCACCAAGGCCCCCCTCCTTTTAAATTTGAATGCCCCGGGGAGGTGGCGGTCCCCGGGGCAGCGTGGGGGGGTTGGGACCCCCCCACACCTTTATAAACAAAGCCCCGGGGAGGTGGCGGTCCCCATGACTGCGGGGGCCCCCGCGGGCCCCCACAAATTAATCACTGATTGCCCACGGGACCTGGCCCACCCGGGGGCTTTTTGAAAATGAAGTGCGGGAGCCTGCGCTTCGTTTTTTTTATTTTCACGGCAGGATTCACGACCCCAACGTGAATTCTGCCGTTTAAAAAACAAAATGCTCTTTTTGGCCCTGGGGGTCCTTGTGGGACCTTGTGAGCAGGCCTAGGGGGTCAGGATGTTTCTACCCTGCCCCCTTTTCTTGTTTTTCAACCTTTTTTCCACTGTTTTCTTGTGACTCGGTTACCGAGTCACAAGATGGCTGCCAACATTTCCTGGTTTGGAGTGTTGGCAGCCAATTAGAGTGAAGCTCGTGCTCGGGAAGGTTCGCGAACCCTCCTCGGTGCTCAGATATCGATATTTTTCTTTTTTACTTTTCTCAGGAACTACTGAACGGATTTACACCATTTAACAAAAAGGGCGCACTCTAAACCAAGACCTACCTTTTTTTTTTTGTCAAACATATGTTTATTAGCATTCTGGCATAGACTTCAATACAGTATGACAAAAGAGATATCAAAATAAGGTTACAAAGTATAGCAGTAATAAGAGTCCAGGGATGAGGTATGGTACAAGGCGTATATCCAAGCCTTCTTCCCATAAAAACCTAAAATAACAAGTACAGATTTCGGTATTGTAAAGGCGCAGAATATGTCTACCTTAAGAAATATACACTCAGCCCGTCTTTCTTTTGTGACAGGTTTTAACTCTAAACCTTCCAACTGGGAAGGTGCCCCTAAAGGAAGAAAACCCCAGAAACAGAAACCCCAGAAAGTGAATAGATATTTTCCCACCCCCTCCCTACCAACATAATAATGGTGGCGGCTACATATTATCAGAGTGTTTCAAGGTCTAGTCATGCACCGGTAGTTTAAAATTGAAAGAGATGCATATCTCTAATGGAGGGAGGACAGACTGCCAGTGGTAATCCCCGTGTAAGAAAGGCAACCAGCGGGCCCCATCTGTATTCAAAATTTTTATACTCGTCTCGAAAGATGTCTGACATCCTTTCGGGACATAATAATTTCCAGAGCCTGGAATGCCACAGTGAGATAGCAGGGGCCTCCTTCCTCTTCCAGGCTGCCGCTATCGCTACTTTCGCCGCCCCTATGCATGTCCACATAATGGCCTTGTCCGCCTTGGTTTGATGTACAAGAGATGAATCACGGAGGCCTAGGAGAATCTCTGCCATAGTAGTCGGAATGGGGTAACCCAGCATGTCTTTAATTTGTGCAAGAATTTCCTCCCAGAATGGTCGTATAGCGGGGCAGTCCCTCCAAATGTGCTGAAAGTCACCCAATTGCCCACACCCTCTCCAGCATTTATCAGATGTGTTCGGGAATATCCTTTTAAGCTTAGCGGGGTACAGGTACCAGTCCATCATTGTTTTGAGATGAGCTTCCCGGAGTTCTACAGAGTGGTTACATTTCGTAATGTCTGACCACAACCCAGTCCATTCCCTGTCAGGAATATCACGTTGTAGTATTCCCTCCCACATAGTCATGTATCGGGGTCTTGGAGAGTGTGTAGAAGTAAGCAGGTAGTTGTATAGGAATGAAATCACCCCTTTCATAAAGCCTACATTTTGTACATAGGTTTCAAACTTCGTGAGCGGGCGCGTAGCTGCTTCGTGAATGTGGGGTGTGAGGGCCCAGTGCTTCAGTTGGATATAATGAAAATATTCAGCAGGCTCCAAGCCATAGTCTCTTCTGCAATTATCGAAATTAAGAGGCTCAGAGTTATGGAATAAATGTGTCAGCGCCAGACATCCACCCTCTCTCCAGGGATTGAAAGGTCCCTCCTGAAGAGCCAGGGGAAGGCCGGATTGAAGTGGAGAGGTGTATAGGGTGAGGGGAATGTGGTCCATTGTTCGTTCCCAGATAAGGAGTCACATACTTTCAAGGTAGTGCGAGTGGGAGTGCTAATGTAAGCGTTCTCGGGTCTCTCCCTCTTGGGTCTCCATATGAGGTTCCAGATTGTCCTCCCTGCAATGGCTCTGTCCATATGGATCTCAATAAAGAGAGGGACCCAAGAAACCAAAGGAGGTGGGTACCATATACGACAAAGTCGAAATCAAAAGCCCTCCTTCAGTCAGCATAAACTAAACAAATATACACTCATATCACATATCCAAACCAGTAAGTCAACAGTGCAAACAATAAACACTCGTAACGAGTAAATAAAATTCACTATTTATTGTGAGTATCCATAAAATGTCACCAAAGAGTATTTCTTACAAAAATTCATAAAAGAGAGAATATTAAAAATCATCAGCATGTCATTATTACATTCAATATAGAAATATAAATTGTTAAAAACAACAACATATCATTATTACACAATACATTAAAAACAATAATTAGATACCTCTTTTAGAAAAAACACCTAATAGTCAGATAATACCAAGAAAAGGAAACAAGGGAGACAGAAAGTAGGACGAAAAGAAATTATGATCCTATACTAAAGGGTTCCACTGAGACACAGATTGGATCAAATAGTCAGAGAAAAAATAAATTTCATATATTTATACAAATATTCTCTGCAACTGTCCATGTATTTACACAGCGAACCCTCATAAAGTGCATCGACGCGTTTCGGTAGGTCTATTCATTAACCAACACCTTCATCAGGACAGAATTAGTACTCCCAATGTCAATAAAGTTCATTGATAAAATAATGTCTGCAGAAAAAAAGAGAAGAGGGGAAACACATAAATGGACACATATATACTATCAACGTTTCCACTGCAGAAAAACTGGTTATCATACACACAAAAGTGTCACCCATGCATAACCCAACAACAAATTACCTTGAGAACAGGAAGAAGGAAACAAACAGGGCTAAAAACAACCTCCACAAGTCCACCAGTTCTAAGGTTGGAGCAGTATTGTTCTTTAAACAGCTCCACTACAAGTAACACATACAAAAAAGAAGAATTATTTTGTTGGTCATATACACATTTTTGTTGTTATTCCAAATTTATCAACAAGCAGATCTCTCTATCTGCATATAGTACACGCTAAAGTGCCCTAACATATTTTACCTCAAATTCAAAATCGTAGGCATCAGTTCCTCGCTATACTTTTTCGTAGTTATCAAACCAGCTGTCACCATCAATTGTAACTACGACAAAAAATTAGAATTTCATTAAAATTCCATTCCAAAGATTCAAATACCCCTACACCTTTAATGGAGACTAGGATGCCCATATCATATATCAATCAATCAATCACAGAATTTGTAGAGCGCACTACTTACCCGCGAGGGTCTCAAGGCGCTGGGGAGAGGGAAGGGGGGGTGCTGCTACTGGTCGAACAGCCAGGTCTTGAGTAGCCTCCTGAAGGTCAGCAGGTCTTGGGTCTGTCGTAGGCTTAGTGGAAGGGTGTTCCAGGTCTTGGCGGCGAGGTGTGAGAAGGATCTGCCGCCGGTGGTTGTTCTTCGAATGCGAGGGACGGTGGCGAGGGAGAGGTCGGCGGAGCGGAGCTGGCGGTTGGGGACGTAGAAGAAGAGTCGTCTGTTGAGGTAGGCTGGGCCAGTTTTGTGGAGTGCCTTGTGTGCGTGGATGAGGAGTTTGAAGGTGATCCTCCTGTCGACGGGGAGCCAGTGCAGGTTCCTCAAGTGGGGGGTGATGTGGCTGTGGCGTGGTACGTCGAGGATCAGGCGTGCGGAGGCGTTTTGTATGCGTTGCAGTCGCTTGATGAGCTTGGCCGGGGCTCCCGCGTAGAGGGCGTTCCCATAGTCAAGTCTGCTACTGACGAGGGCCTGGGTGACTGTTCTTCTTGTGTCTGTCGGGATCCACCTGTAGATCTTGCGAAGCATGCGGAGGGTGTTGAAGCAGGAGGAGGAGACTGCGTTGACTTGCTTGGTCATGGAGAGCGTTGAGTCGAGGATGACTCCCAGGTTGCGTGCATGGTCGGTGGGTGTCGGGGCTGCTCCCAGCGTCGTTGGCCACCAGGAGTCGTCCCAGGCTGAGGGGTTGGAGCCGAGGATGAGGACCTCCGCCTTGTCCGTGTTCAGCTTTAGTCGGCTGATCTTCATCCAATCGGCGACGGCCTTCATTCCTTCATGGAGATTGGCTTTGGTGGCGAGGGGGTCCTTGGTGAGGGAGAGGATCAGTTGAGTGTCGTCGGCGTAGGAGATAATGTTGAGGTCGTGCTGTCTGGCGATGCGTGCGAGCGGGGCCATGTAGATGTTGAACAGTGTTGGGCTGAGGGAAGATCCCTGGGGTACGCCGCAGATGATCTCGGAGGCTTCGGATCGGAAAGGTGGGAGGCGGACTCTCTGGGTTCTGCCGTCGAGGAAGGAGGTGGTCCATTCCAGGGCCTTGTCTCGTATCCCTGCGTCGTGGAGGCGTGCGCGTAGAGTGCGGTGGCAGACAGTGTCGAAGGCGGCGGAGAGGTCCAGCAGGATGAGGGCTGCGGTCTCACCATTGTCCAGCAGGATCCTGATGTCGTCGGTGGCGGCGATGAGGGCAGTCTCAGTGCTGTGGTTGCTGCGGAACCCTGATTGGGATGGGTCCAGGATGCTGTTTTCTTCGAGGTATCGGGTTAGCTGTTTGTTGACGATCTTCTCGATGACCTTGGCTGGGAACGGAAGCAGGGAGATGGGCCGGAAGTTCTTGAGGTCTCTCGGGTCCGCCTTGGGTTTTTTGAGTAGGGCGTTGATCTCTGCGTGTTTCCAGCTCTCTGGGAAGGTCGCGGTCTCGAAGGAGAGATTGATGACGTTGCACAGGTGGGGTGCGATGGAGCTGCTGGCTTTGTTGAAGATGTGGTGCGGGAAAGGGTCTGACGGGGAGCCGGAGTGTATTGTGCTCATGGTCTTGATGGTGTCCTCGATGTTCACGCTATACCTTTTATTCGAGTCACCCGAGTACCCGTAATCCAAAGAAAACGACCGATCTTTATCCAAGATTCAATCTTTCTTAAAATCCACTCAGTCTTCCAATGTCTAAAAAAAGGAGGAAGACATAATATAATAAGCAATATACCTCAAGATCTATACCAACCAATAAGGCACCTAATTCTCTATTCCCTCAGATACGGCGTCTTACCTTAAATCACACAGGGTCCAATGTATGCGTAATCCAACCAATATACAAGCCGGGGTTTCAACCTCCGTAACACAACCGCCGTCATCACTCGCTATCAGACTTTTATACCGTCATATTCCAACACGATCCTAATCTAACACAGCTGTAATAATCACATGGACCGCGACCCGGAACCAGATACGATCCGAAATATCGAAGTGAGTCCGCCATCTTGTAGTGGGCTAAAATTCATGCAGCTTCACCAATATCTTCGTAAAACAGCAGATATTCCTAGCATAGCAACACTCAATGTCTTGATTGTATTGCCAGCATCATACCAAGTGGCAAAGGAAAATAGAACTACTAATAAAACAAATACAAAAAAAAAAAATTTTGAATTTTTTTTTTAAATATATTTCTCAAAAAGGATCGGCCATCTTGAAATGGACTAAAATTAATAAAAACACACCGATTCCTTCATACAGCAAAAAAGTATTTTATTCTAAACGTAACATCATTGTATATCTCAGTTACAATACCAGCATGATAGCAATATTAACCATTTTTGAGCCGAATATACAACAGTATAATCACAATCGGACAATAAAAATCAGTACTTCTTTCAGCCGATCAAAAATCCCTCACCGCTATACTTCTAAGATCAACCCTCCTCAAGTATAACCAATAATCCTATCCCATTCCTCTCTTGAATTAAGACCGTCCACTACAGTGTTAAGTCGAGAGATAAACCATTGCTCACGGAGCCTCCTTTTGTTTTCCATATTGCCTCCTCTTTTTCCAAACACCACTTTCTCAAGTACAAACCAGCTAAAATCAGTCTCATTATGCCCATTCTCTATGAAATGTGCCACCAATGGGGCATTACATTTCTTAGTCTTCACTGCTGATCTATGTTCCTGCAACCTAATCCTAAGTTCTCTACCTCTCTCGCCAACGTAATAATTCTCACAGGGACACTTTAAAAGATAAACAATATTCTTACTCTTACAGTTATTCAAACTTTTTGGTTTAATACAAAAGCCATTAACAGTTAGTTCTTTTGCTACTAAACATTGGCTGCACATATTGCAGGATCCACATTTAACATTGCCCATAGGGGCAGTGTTGGTAATAGTACGTTGCGTTCTAGGCAAATCCTCCGTATGTGTATGCACCAACATATCTTTTAGATTCTTATTCTTTTTAAATGCAAAAAGTGGTTTTTCAAGTTTAATATTTTCATCATGGTTCAAAATGTGCCAGTTGCTATTTACCACATTTTTAATCTGATTACTCAGACTCGAAAACTTACTAACAAAAACCACCTTGTCTAGGGATTTCTTTTCTTTCATCGGTTTGTTAATCATTGCGTCTCGATCATAGAATCGCGCTCTTTTAAAAGAATGAGAGAGAAGTCTTTTGGGATATCCTCTGTTTCTAAACTTCTCTTTTAAAACTGTAGCATGTTTATAAAAATCACTTAAATCTGAACAATTCCTCCGAAGAGGGAGAAATTGACTAAACGGTATATTCTCTCTCTGTGATGACGGGTGGAAACTTGAAAAATGTAACAGGGTATTTTTAGCCATAGGTTTTACAAACAGTTCAACCTCTAAGCTGTTATTTACTGCCTTAATGGAAATGTCTAAAAAATCAACCTTCTCTTTGCTATAACATGATGTAAACTTCAAATTAGGATCACCCAAGTGCAACCACATTAAAAATTCATCCAGTTGTTCAACATCTCCTTCCCAGATAAAAAAGATGTTGTCAATATAGCGGTACCAGCCCGCTATATTCTCACTAAAAGGTGCTAAGTCATTATAAATATGTCTGGTTTCAAATTGCCCAACATAAAGACATGCTATACTAGGGGCACAAGAAGCCCCCATGCTAGTCCCTTTCTTCTGTCTAAAAAGATCATTTTTTAATAGAAAAATATTATTAGTGAGAATCAATCTTACACAGTTAACAATAAACTCTTTGTCAGCACCACCTAGATCCTGATATTCCAAAAACTCATCTATCACCTTCACTGTATCCTCCTGAGGTATATTGGTGTATAGAGACTCAATGTCCAGGGTAACCAGACACTGAGTCTCTCCACAAAATGATCTACCCTCAATAAGGGAGATAATGTGAGCCGAATCCCTAACATATGATCTCAGACTACACACACAAGGGCGCAGAAAGTAATCAACATACTTACTCACAGGTTATAAAAGGGAATCTATACTGCTAACAATCGGACGCATAGGAGGATTCAAAGAGTCCTTATGGACTTTAGGTAAGCCATATAACGCAGGAATCCTTGGTTCCAAATTATTCATAAATTTAAACTCATCTTCACAAATAAGAGAATTATCCTTAGCATCAGTCAGGAGCCTTAGACATTCACCAGAAACCTCCTCCAGGCTTCTCCAAGAAACTCTCTCATAATGCTCAGTGACATTCAAGAGTGCATACATTTTATCATTGTACAATTTGTTGTTGGGTTATGCATGGCTGACACTTTTGTGTGTATGATAACCAGTTTTTCTGCAGTGGAAACGTTGATAGTATATATGTGTCCATTTATGTGTTTCCCCTCTTCTCTTTTTTTCTGCAGACATTATTTTATCAATGAACTTTATTGACATTGGGAGTACTAATTCTGTCCTGATGAAGGTGTTGGTTAATGAATAGACCTACCGAAACGCGTCGATGCACTTTATGAGGGTTCGCTGTGTAAATACATGGACAGTTGCAGAGAATATTTGTATAAATATATGAAATTTATTTTTCTCTGACTATTTGATCCAATCTGTGTCTCAGTGGAACCCTTTAGTATAGGATCATAATTTCTTTTCGTCCTACTTTCTGTCTCCCTTGTTTCCTTTTCTAGGTATTATCTGACTATTAGGTGTTTTTTCTAAAAGAGGTATCTAATTATTGTTTTTAATGTATTGTGTAATAATGATTTGTTGTTGTTTTTAACAATTTATATTTCTATATTGAATGTAATAATGACATGCTGATGATTTTTAATATTCTCTCTTTTATGAATTTTTGTAAGAAATACTCTTTGGTGACATTTTATGGATACTCACAATAAATAGTGAATTTTATTTACTCGTTACGAGTGTTTATTGTTTGAACTGTTGACTTACTGGTTTGGATATCTGTCCATATGGAGCCAGTGTTTCTCTGACTCCCTCTTGGACCATTCCGTCACCACCCTCAGTTGAGCAGCTTTATAGTATAGGCCGAAATCTGGTAGGCCCACTCCTCCCTCTGTCCTTGGTCGCCTCAATATTGAAAAGGAAAAGCGTGCCCGCCCTCCTTGCCATATAAACCGTAGAATCATGGACCTAACTTTAGGAAGGAATTCCTTGTCAAGTTCGATGGGTAATGCCTGGAAAAGGTACAGGAGTTTAGGGAGCACTGTCATTTTGACTGCATGTATACGGCCGAGCCAAGATATAAAAAGAGGCGTCCAGCGTGTAAGATCAGTTTGGAGCCGGCAAAGAGAGGACGGGAAGTTAGCCTTGTAAAGCACTTCCACGCGTGGTGTCAACTGGACCCCCAGATACTGGAGAGAACGAGAGGTCCACTGGAGTAGAGTGTGCGTCTGAAACTCCCCGACCTCTTCCTCTGGGACTGTGAGATTAAGTATATATGATTTATCTAAGTTGACCTTAAAACCTGCTACTGCTTCGAATCGTGCAAGTTCAGCTTGGAGTGTAGGAAGAGAGTTGGACGGGTCGGTGAGGGACAAAAGCCCATCGTCAGCAAAGAGCGATATTTTATGAGCATCACCACCAAAAGGGATTTCCTTAATCTCTAGAGCCGCCCGAATGGACATCGCCAACGGCTCAATGCTGAGGGCGAATAGTAGGGGTGACAACGGGCACCCCTGACGGGTGCCTCTAGTAAGGGAGAAGGGAGCTGACAATATCCCGTTCACCTGCACTCTAGAGCGAGGTTGTACATAGTTGGCTCTAATCATAGTAATACATTTATCTGCGAAGCCAAATTGTGTGAGCGTGTTAAAAAGGATTGACCAATCCACCCTGTCAAAAGCCTTCTCGGAATCTAACACGAAAAGCACTGCTGGAATCTTTCGCTTGGTGGCTTTCTCAATGAGGTGTACTATACGTCGGGTGTTGTCATGGGTCTGACGGCCTTTAATAAATCCGGATTGATCAGGGTGGATTAGGTCTGGCATAAGGTCATTCAGCCGGGCAGCGAAGATAGCTGAGTAAAGTTTCGCATCTAAATTTAAAAGGGCGATGGGACGGTATGAGGCACACAGTTGCGGATTCTTCCCCAGTTTGGGGATAACCGTGACCAATGCCTCAGCCATCGAGTGGGTGACCTCTCCTTCCTCAGCCATTTTGTTAAAAAGACGTGTGAGATGGGGTATAATATCCGGGGCGAAGGTTTTATAAAATTGGGCCGTAAACCCATCGGGCCCTGGGGCTTTATGGAGTTTAAGAGATTTAACGACTGTGCCCACCTCTTCTGAAGTTATAGGGGCTGTAAGTTTATCATTCCACTCCTGCGAGACCCGAGGGAACTGTAGTGTCTGAAGGTAGCTATGTTGCATGTCCGTGTCTCGTGGCTCCCCTGTGTATAGGGTCTTGTAGAAGGATCCAAAGATATCGACCTTTTCCGCGTCTTTGTGGGTCAACCCGCCCTTCCCATCCTGTATACCTCCTATGTATTCCCTTTCCCGCTTCTCCTTCAGCTGTCTAGCTAAATGTTTACCTATCTTATTCCCCTGGGATTAGGAGAGTTGATGCAGTTTTAGGAGTGTGAGCTCTGCCCTGTTATTATAAATGTCCCTAAGCTTTCCCCGTAGTGCGGTCAGCATGCGTAGAGAATCCCTAGTGGGGTTGTTTTTATGATTAGTTTCAGCTAGTTCTAGTGGGGTAGCTTAGTTGGTCCTGGGAGCTTTGACAGAGGGAACCACATGGGTTCAGAATGGCATAGAACTGGAGTGTGCCCTGCAGTTGCGGGCCCGCGTTCGTGTTCTATCGCCCAAGGCAGGGAAGCCCATCAAGGTGGTGAGTGGTCTACCCTGCGTTTTGGCTGGAAGGGGGTTGTGTTGGACTTGGCCCTTTTTGCAGGGTCATCCCTAAACTTTTTGCCTTTCTCCTAGCCTTTTTTCTGACATGGTGTTGGTGGTTTTACGACTCTGGGCACTTTAGCACTGCTGTCCAGTGTAAAGTGCGTGTGCTCTCTGTGATAAATGTGGTAAAGATTGGTCTACAACTGTTTGGCCTATTTAATTTACCTGTCAGTCCCTTGTAGAGTGGTATCTCATATACCCAGGGCTGGTAAATTAAATGCTACTGGTGGGCCTGCAGGGCTGATTGCGGCACCCACCAAAGTAGCCTTTCAAATCTGTCTCAGACCTCTGCCATTGCAGGGCCTGGGCGCGCAGTGTTACTGCCGCTGTGACGTGACACCTAAAGTGTGTGCCATGTCTGTGACCCCCCTTTTACCGCATGTCAGTCACCCCTAAGGTAGGCCCTAGCTAGCCCTATGGGCAGGGTGCATTGTAGATAAAAGGTAGGACATGTACCTTAAGTGTGTGACATGTCCTGGTAGTGACAAACAGCCATTTTGGTTTCTCACTACTGTGAGGCTGCCCTCCCATAGGAATGCATTGGGGATTCCCTGATAAGTGTTTCAGTGGTAATTCCTGATATGAGTGGCGCAGCGTGGTCAAGTTTGGTATATTTGGAATAGTGATAATAAATGCTACGCAATGGTGTGCGCAGATTTATTATAACTATTTTAGAAATGCCCCTTTTAGAAGTTGGCATTTCTGTGAGCTATGTGTCTGCCTGCCTGATGTGAATTGCATGTCTGGCTTTTGGAGTGACAGGGGCTGGTGAGGTGTGTGTGGCTCCAGGAGGGGCAGGGTGAGTCAGCGCTAGGCTGAATAGGGCAACTGCATTTGGAGTAGTGGGAGGAGTAGTCCCCTGACCCTGAATAGGATTGTGTCTGCCCTTGTGAATGCTGGCTTCGCCCCCCTGTGGTGTGTCTGATGACGAGCCCTCACCTGACAAAGGGGAAGAGGAGCCTTGTAAACAAAGTGCTCCAATTCCCCCCTGAACCAGTTTAGGCTGGTTCCCCCAAGCCACTTGCCAGGGCAGACAAAGCAAATATGTAATATAAATATAGGGGCTGTGACCCCATGAAGGTGTGCTGTTCCTGTGCTTACTGGGGCTTGCTGCTGCTGGGGGCCCAGAAGGAACCGCCACGAGGGCTTGCCTCCCTGCTGGAGGGCCCTGTGTGCTGTCCTCCCTGGGCCCAGCTGTGCCACTTGTGCCTTTTGGAAATCCGGTGCCTCGTGGGCGCTCTGACTTTATTGGCCAGGACGAGAGGAGCATGTTGGTCTGGATTTGCAGCGCTGAGCTGCGTCAGCTACCGAGGGAATCCCGATGTGGGGATTCCCCCACTTCACGGAAGGAGAGCGGGAGCCTACCCCGCGTTTATGCTATTTGAGTAGCGGGTGCCCACCCCGCGTCTGTGATCCTCCAGCGGGAGCCTACCCCGCTTTATGCATCTTTGATCGGCGGGTGCCCACCCCGAGTTTCTGCATTTTTAAAGAGCGGGTGCCCACCCCGCGTATTTGTGCTCTTGTGCAGCGGGTGCCCACCCCGTATTTGTGCTCTGGACTGAAGAGAGGAGCGCCGATAAAGGAAGTCAGGCGCCCGTGCCTGACTGTGGGCGGGGCCTGCGATGTGTGCCGGAGCCTCGCGGGTGCCATTTCCGCCTTCCCCCGTCCAGGAGAGGGCGACCCGGAAGCCAGGAAACTCATGCTGCGAGGAAGGCGGGCCCCCCGTTGTGTTGGTGGGAGTCCCGCACGTCTGGCCAGAGAAGTGGAGAGTTCCCGGTAAGCGCAGTCCCGCCGAGGCACATTGTCGGTGCCTGGGACCTGCGCAGGAGAGTCCCAGTGAGTGGGGCTACAATTGAGTATTGTTGGTGCCTCCGGTGGCACCCCTTTGTTTCTCTGCCTGCACGGAGCCCCAGTGAATGGGGCTTGGGCCATAATCTAAGAAGAGTCCCGGAGTGGGGCTGCAGCGGCACAATTAGTGCCAGGGCTCATTCGTTTACACTCGGCTGCACCGCAGGAGCGCGGGCAGCCGCAACAAGGGACAATTTTGTTGTAGAAGTCCCGGAGTGGGGCTCCCCAGGCACAGTGGTGCCAGTCTTCTTTGGGCCAATCCCAGCTGCCCTGCGAGAGCGCAGGCAGCTGCAACGTTGGGCACATTTGTTTTGAAGAGTCCCAGTGGGGGACTCAGGGCACAGGAGTGCCAGTGCCGTTTTTCCTTTGGGGGCATTTTGGAGATGAAGGAGTGAGATACACTCCCCGGCCCCAGCGCCTTGCGCGCTTTGCTTCGCTGCATTTGCAGCTAGGCCCTGACATTCTGGACACAAGGGCATTGGGCCCCAGAGAAAGGCCAGTTGGCCTGGGGTCATGGTGGGTACCAGTGTTGGTAGGGCGCAAGGCCCTAATGTTATGCCTACTGTGATTATTAGAATGTTTATACTATGGTATTATTGCATAATGTGTTTATGCTAATGAGATTTGGGTCTAATGTGATTATGCCTAATGTGATTTATTGCATACTGTGTTTGTGCTGCTAATGCAGCGCACCAGTATTTTACCAGTAGTAACTGGTCATGGTTTCTGAGGTCATCTTTATACCAGTAGTGACTGGTTGCGTTATTTACTATTTGTTACTAGTGCTTTCTAAAGGTTCTGACAGTGGCCCGATTGGCCCTGCAAGGTGCATATAATCCCCTGTAAATATTGCCTAGTGCCAGTTGGCACAGTGTAAATGTGTGATTATGTTTCTAATGTGTTTATGATAATACAAAGGCTATTTTTTATATAACCTTGTGTGGAGTTTCTTTTGTGGTGTGCCTAGTGTGTTGCTGCTGTGTGTGTGTGTTGCGCAAACGCTTTACACATTGCCTCTGGGATAAGCCTGACTGCTCGTGCCAAGCTACCAAGGGGTGAGCAGGGGTTATCTTCAGCGTGTAACTCCCTTGACCTGACTAGAGTGGCGGTTTCTGCCTGGCTTAGGCGCAAGCCCTAGCCAACCAGAAATCCCATTTCTAACAGTCGGGCATTGGCGTTCAGACCACGGGTGGCTCTAAATCAGGGCTGTCTGTCCTGCTGCAGTAGAAATTGTAGTCCCGTGGGATTATAATCTGTATCCAGTCCTGTTCTGGATTATAGTCCGCATTTGTGGCTCCTCCTTGGGCTGGTGGTCCCATGAGTCGTAGTCGTGTTGTTGCAATCATTCCCATATGTAGTGTTTCAAATCGTTCCCCATTCCTGGAGCTATCGTTCGAACTCCGGCCACAGGCACCCCTCGACTGAGCAACATTGACCTTCTGGAGCACGTGCGTCGTACCTTAAACGATATGTGAGTGTACCTTATTCGTGCGTCATTTGTGGTTTCCCCGTGAGCTTGTGGACCATTGCGACATAGGGGAGCCAGTCCTCGTTGCTCCTTGTGTTTTGCTTTGTGAGGGCTCAGGATCACCCCTAGAGAGACCCAATAGATCTAGCCCCTCTCTCAAGTCTGTAATATGTCGTTGTTTGTTTTTATATTCGAAGCTCAACCCAAACGGGTATGTCCATCGATATCTGACTTTGTCATCGCGCAATTTTGACATGATGAGTTGAAACTGCTGTCTCCTTGCCAAGGTAGCTGGTGCCATATCCTGATAAATGGTACAGGAGTGTCCCTGGAAGGAAACAGCACCCTTTTTCCGGGCTGCCAGAAAAACCGCTTCCTTCACCTTGTAGGAGTGGAATTTAGCGAGTATATCTCTTGTCCGTTTCCGTTCTCCGGTCGCTGGACCTCCGACTCGGTGCACCCTTTCCAACTTGATCTTGAGTGTCTGCGGACTTATGATCTCTGTGAACAAGCCCTCGAGGAAAGCTTCAAGGTCCGACCCTTCTGCCTCTTCCTCCAGGTCGCGGATTCGTAGGTTCTTCCTCCGTGCCCTGTTTTCTAGATCTTCAGCTTTTAATTGGGTTTGGCGTAGCTGATCTTGGAGGGCATGCATTTCATCCTGCATTTCGGAGGTGCGTTTGTCGACTTCCTGGGTTTGTGCTTCCAGGTCTACCACTCTGGGCCCACCAAATCTACATCTTGTTAGAGGGTGGCCATTCGTGCATTGAGATCGGACTTCAGTTGATCAATGGAGGCCTTAATGTCCTGGCTCAATTCCATCCGGAGTTCCGTTTTAAAATCACGTAAGGAAGCCATGAGGTCATCTTTTGTAAGGGCCATGGCGTCTGCTCCCTCGTCACGGTCCGATGGCAGGCGTTTGTCCGCTGGTGGAAAGAAGTTGGAGACTTTATTCGATGCTTTGTTCCCGCCTTCTTCGGCGGCATAGAGGCGGGCCCGGTGGGACCCCCACTGCAATGGCAAGGGAAGCCCTTTATTGCAGTGTCCATCGCTGCTGTACTCCTCACTTGCAAGTAGTTGGGAGCTAACGATGGAAATCGGCTTTCGCGCTCCTTGTAAGCTTCTGGTCTCTTAGGGCAGTGTCACCAGTCTTATCGACAATAGGCCGCGCTGCAGGCGTTTGCGTACCGGTCGCTCCCCTCGATCTCTCAACCCCAACGGCCTAGAGACGCCGGGTATATTCTTGCCCGTTAGGCCGATCTGAATCTGTTTCTGCTAGTAGCTCTCACATTGGTGGGGGATGGTCTTCGTTTCGTTAGGCGAGCCCTGCTTCTGTTGCCAACTTAGCGGCCTGTCTAGGCCCTGGGGAGAGTGCGGTAGTCGGGCCGTTCTCTTAATCGGTCTGTGCCTCTCATGATTGCGCGGGCCCCCACTGCCTCTCGATAGTGCTCGTTGTCAGTAAGCAGTCCCAGCCCCACGAAAGCGTCAGTTCCCTGTGGCTGTACAGCACTTTGCGGTTGGAGTGGCTCACCTTTCTTTAACGTGTCCCCGGAGTGGGTAATGTGATCAGGTTTCAATCGGTGCATGATACGACTCCCGCGTCGATGCCTGGTCTCGTCTCAGCCGCCATCTTTAGGTCAGGCGTGTGTGCTGGCCCCGGCTTTACAAATAATGTTTGATAGACTTACTGTTCTTCGCTGCACATCTGCATACCTTGAAGATATATAAAATAAAACAATTGGTTCTGTCGGGATGTTCAATTACTTAGAAAACGTAAGTAGCAACAGCTTACTTGTAACCTATACCAATAATTAAACCATAACACACACCAATATTAGTATTCAATACTGTATTTAGAAATGGATATCAAATAATCATGGCTGTCACAATTTACAAATTCAATTGTAATAAAGACTAAGTGACTGTTGGTGAAAAAGTGACATGTAGTGATGGGTGACGTTGAAAGTGCACTATATACAAGACAATTAAACATGCATTCAAGTGAGGGAGAAGAATTTCTGTTTGTCCTTTTTATTTTTAGCACATATATCGCAGGATTCATTAGCAAATTAAACTGTGATCCTGAGCGTTGTGCAGACATATGTAGTCGTCGACGTTTCGACCCTGTTGGTAGCGCAAAAGTAAAAATGCGTCAAGGTGGGTCTTCTTCAGGACAAGAAAGGGAAGGACAGCCAAAATGCAGATTCTTTAGTCTGTCTGCAATTATCAAGTGCCTCTTATTCAAAGTGGGGCTAATAATTACACCCTCTCAGGACTCCACCAGCCGGTTGGAGCCTCAATAGAGTTCTTTTAAACGACTTCCACCCATCGGTTGGAGTCTTTTTAAATAGCCAGTCAGATGAATAGCGTGATCTGGCAAAAAGCGCGTCCGTCCGGCAGATCACGCTATTCATCTGACTGGCTATTTAAAAAGACTCCAACCGATGGGTGGAAGTCGTTTAAAAGAACTCTATTGAGGCTCCAACCGGCTCGTGGAGTCCTGAGAGAGTGTAATTATTAGCCCCACTTTGAATAAGAGGCACTTGATAATTGCAGACAGACTAAAGAATCTGCATTTTGGCTGTCCTCCCCTTCTTGTCCTGAAGAAGACCCACCTTGGCGCATTTTTACACTTGCGCTACCAACAGGGTCGAAACGTCGACGACTACTATGTCTGCACAGCGCTCAGGATCACAGTTTAATTTGCTAATGAATCCTGCGATATATGTGCTAAAATAAAAGGACAAACAGAAATTCTTCTCCCTCACTTGAATGCATGTTTAATTGTCTTGCATATAGTGCACTTTCAACGTCACCCATCACTACATGTCACTTTTTCACCAACAGTCACTTATTCTTTATTACAATTGAATTTGTAAATTGTGACAGCCATGTTATTTGATATCCATTTCTAAATACAGTATTGAATACTAATATTGGTGTGTGTTATGGTTTAATTATTGGTATAGGTTACAAGTAAGCTGTTGCTACTTACGTTTTCTAAGTAATTGAACATCCCGACAGAACCAATTGTTTTATTTTATACATATACCCAGGTTCTGAGGGACACCGGGTCGCCCCATTATTTTTTCTAGTGTACCTTGAAGATATATGCATTCTAAAAGTACAAATATATGTTAAATGTAATAAGTCTATACTTTCCCATATATATTTACTGTCACAATATTTTTGTAGTCAATATTCTGGTTATGATAGTTTTGAAGCGCAATATTTAAGATTTGATATTCTGCTAGTATATCGCTAGAAGCTCAATAAACAGGCCATGCAGCTATTAGAGTGTTGGTGCAAGTATAAGCTGCACCACATCTAGGGCCTGATTACAATGTCAGTGAGTCAGCCACCGACGACTCGTCAATGGTGGACCCACCAACATCGGCCCCTGCAGGTCCGCCTGCCGCATTACGATTCAGCGGGTGGAGGCATCTGGTAGAGGAACCGTCTGCCATACCTCTGACAGGCTCAAGAAGCCCGTCAGACCATCGGAGAGTCAGTAATCCCTACAATAGGGGCAGTGCCTGCTCAGGCACCGCTGTAGGGATTATAGTGTCCCTTTCTGCCTGCCCTTTTCATGGCAGTTAGCCCGCCATGAAAAGGCAGGTGGAAAGTGACTTTGGGGGCCCCTAGCGGGCCTCCCCTTTCCCCCGATATGGCCACATGGTGCCTGTCACAGGGTGCAGGGATGTTTACAAACATGCCTCTTAGCAGTGAGGCTTGTGCTGCAGCCCTTTTCTGGGCCGCAGCACAAGCCTCAATGCTAAGAGGCATGATTCCGACCTCCTTCACGGCAGTCAGATTGTAATTTGGCTGGTGGGACCGCCAACTCCCTGGCGGCCGGTCCCATCCCCGCAACGATGGCGGTCGGACACCTGTCCGACCACCATCATAATCAGCCCCTGAATCAGTAATGATGTGTTAGACTTGACTGCCTAAGGGTGGTCTTCCCCCAACCTTTTGCCTGCCTGCCTCCCTCCCTTTTTCTGAACCTATTTTTGCTGGTTTTAGGACTCTGCACACTTTATCAGTGCTAAAAGGCTTGTGCTCTCTCCCCTAAACATGGTACATGGTAACATTGACTTATCCCCAACTGGCATATTTAATTTACCTATAAGTCCTTAGTAAAGTGCATAACATGTGCCTAGGGCCTTCAAATGAAATGCTACTAGTGGGCGTGAAGCACTCATTGTGCCACACACTTGAGTAACCCTCTACCCATGGCTCAGGCCTGCCATTGCATAGGCTGTATGTGCAGTTTTGAACTGCCACTTCAACCTGGCATAGTAACCCTCTTGCCAGGCCTAAACCTTGCCTTTTCATATAAATAAGTCACCCCTAAAGTAGGTCTTGTCTACCCACAGGGCAGTGTGCCATGTATTTAAAAGGCAGGACATGTACTTTTGAGTTTACATGTCATGGTAGTGAAAAACTCCCCATTTCGTATTCAGTACTGCAAGGCCTATTTATTCCAGAGGATAACATTGGGATTCCCTTATTACATCTTTTAAGTGTAATTCCCAATTGTGAAGGGTTAGACTTTTCAATTTTAGTGTCACTGAACTCACAATTTAAAATCACAATTTATGGTGAAGCTAGATTTTAAATTCCAGTTTAGCTTATGCCACTTTGAGAAAGTAGGACCACAAGAGGGGTTAGGCCCATTGAACAAGAAGCAGGTAGGGCCGTAATACTAAATGATCCACAAAAAAGATACCTGCCTCTTTTATAATTTAGTGCTAAATTGCTTTACAGCTTTTAATCAAACAACCAATTTGTAATGTCTGATTATGGTTATTTATTTCAACATATTAAAAACAAATTTATATTTGTTTTCATCATTTCAAAACATAGAAAAAAGGATCACACTCAATAATCAAACAAATAAAACATACATCACTTTGTCAATAAATAACATACACCATTTGGACAAAAACAACGTACAAATACAGTACATCAATAACAAATAATCAACAACACATTATCACAAAAGCAATTCGTAGTCGTTTGCATCATACTAAATTAAACACATGGCTAGCCTTCAGACTTACAAATAGAGCCATCAATTAAGGCAACGCCTGGACAAAGGGAACAACAGTTATTCAAGTTGGGAAAACAAATTAATTACGCCAACATGTATTTTTCAAACGTTCCACAATGATAAAAATGAAATGCCAACGCGTTTCAAAGCGCAGAGCTTGCTGGACTGCGCTTATCATCAGGAGCCTCTTAATTGTGTAGATATTCCACGATAATCTAAAAAACAAACGATGCAAAAAAATCTATGAAAAATGATATACCTAATTTATAAAGCTTTTATGTAACACATACTCCCTTACAACTCCAAAGTTTCGGAACACCACTGCCAAGCCAATTACCTGTAATGCTTTGTTTTGAAAACGTTATGCGAAACTGATCGCAAAATCGCGTGTTGTGGTGCTTCAGGGCGGACCACTCATGGCTGAACGAATACGATATTCAACCCGTCCTGTTACTCTGTGAACACAACCGGAAAGCTAGTAAGCATATACCGTCGCTCATTAAAACTTATACACCTTAACAACAACAAAGGCCAAAAATGGAAGGGGGAGGGAAGGGGAGACACGCATACCTTCGGACCGAAGGGGAAGTCGCGCATCAAGCGAAATTGAATTCGAACACTTCTGACGAATCTACAACAAAATTAATGAAAGTTACCAACAGTGCAAATCGCCACTGAAGTAACACCAAAAGCTTTTTGTTAAAACAAACAATTGAAGTAATGATATTGAACTCACTTCAAGAGCTACTTCGTTGCTCGTTACTGCCGTCATTCGGGCTGCGCCACGACTATGGCGGGAACATTTCCTGCAGGAGCATCAAAGCATCATTCGGCGCTAAGCCTCATGGGACTTATAATAAAACCCAACAGCCAATAAGGTGGCTGTCTGTACCTACCACGAAGGGGGCATTCTGGGACATGTAGTTTAGCCGATAAAGGACTATGTTCGCGATAACTCTGACATCCCATTGAGCCCAGTCACTGTACAATTAAACTTAAGAATAAGATATGCCTCTTTCTGGATCAAAGCTGTGTCTATATCAACCATTCGTTGTGTAGTATTCAAAACAAAAAGCACTGTCCACTTCATATCTTTTTCAGAATGAGATTTCTCAACAAAGTGTTCAACCATGGGCGCTGTCAGTACTTTCTTTTTTATACGAGATCGATGCTGTGTAATCCGTTGGTTCACCTGCTGGTTGGTCTTACCAATGTATAGCTTCATGCATGGACACATGATCGCATATACGACATTTTTTGTCTTACAATTTGTGAAATCGGAGTGATACCATTTGATCGAATTATGCATAAATTCTGATCCCTCCATGGTGAATTCACATACTGAACAATTTCCGCATTTGTGATGGCCTGTAATGGGTTTCAGGTGCCATTGTGATCGAAGACTCCCTTTGACCTGGGGTGGAAAAATGTCAGCCCTTACTATATGCTGGCCAATGCTTTGATTCTTTTGCATGGCAAATAAAGGTTTGGGGAAAGGGCAGTCCAAATTTTCCAACAAATGCCAATTCTTAAGAACAATTTGCTTGAACTTATTTGAATCAGGGCTGAAAGTCGTAACACACACTAACTTCTCTAATGGTGGTTTCATCCTCTTAATCAGCAATTCCTCACGTGGTGTATACCAGGCCCTTTTTATAGCATGTTTTAGCAGTTTTTAGGGTACCCCCTGGATACCATTTGGTCGCGAAAAATAGCTGCATGGTGCTCATAATCACTTTTTCTTGAACAATTCCGACGGATCCGCAATAGCTGTCCGTACGGAAGATTTTCTTTCAAGCTTCTAGGATGGGCACTCCTATGATGTAAAATCGTATTTTTATCAGTTGGTTTACGATGAAGGGAGGTAGTCAAACAGTTGTCTTCAGGTGACACATCCACATCCAGAAATGTCATACAGGTCTTACTTGTGACCAAACTAAACTTAATGTCTTCATGTCGGCTGTTAAGCCAACCATGAAACATCTCAAGGTCCTCTTTGGTGCCTTGCCAGAGGCACCACACGTCATCAATATACCGTAGCCACTGCAAGATTTTCTCTTTAAAAGGATTGTTATTAAAAACAAATTTCTCCTCGTACTGGGCCATAAACAGGACCGCCATCTCAGGTGCAAAGGGGCAACCCATAGCTGAACCTTTTACCTGGATAAAAAATGAATCTTCAAATTTGAAGTAGTTTTTCCGAAGGACCACCTCAGCGAGTTGGACAATAAATGAAGTAGGTACCCTATGGGGACGTGGTCTACCTTCCAAATATACCTCAATCACTTGTAATGCCTCATCCTGAGGTATCTGAGTGTACAGTGATGTAACATCAAATGACACCATCCACTGGGTTTTCTCATCAAATTCTTGCCTTTCCACTTTAGTAATAAAATCAGTAGTGTCTCTAAGGTAAGATGGCACATCAGACAAAAACGGCTTCAAAAAGAAATCAACATATTTTGCAATTGGTTCCAACAAAGAATCACAACCAGAGACAATTGGTCTCCCTGGTGGATCACTAAGTCTCTTATGAATCTTCGGCAAAAAATAAATGACTGGGATCCTTGGAAATTTCTTATAGAGATAGTCAAATTCTTTCGGTCCTACAAAACCACTGTCAAAGCCTGCTTTTAGTATTCCCACTATGAGTTCCTGTGTAGATCTCGTGGGGTCATCTCTCACTTGTCGGTACCATTCCTGGTTGTAGACTTGAAGTCTACCTTCCTTAAGGTACATCTCCCTGGGCCAAATGACGACTGCCCCACCCTTGTCGGCTTGTTTTATAACTACAGATGTATCCTTCTTCAAATCATTAATGGCCAATTGTTGTTTAGCCGATATATTTCTCTTAAAGAACGTTTTCTTTTTTCCAACTGATTAAGGGCTGACAAAACCACCTGTTCATAAACCACAATTTCTTTGGGAACAGTTTGAGGTAATGGTACAAATTTAGATTTATTAGACAAACCTGAAACTTCCTGATTATTTTTAAAGTCTTTACCAAAAAGAAAGCTTTAAGGCGAACCTTACGACAAAATTCAATTGCCTCTAGTTTCAATCTTGTAAAGTCCGTTACTTTATTTGGAACAAATTTCAAACCCAATTCCAGCACTGATTCTTCATCATGAGACAGTTGTTTTTGGGAAAGATTCACAATAGATGATGGTTTTATGATTTGTAAAACTGGCGGCGAGTCCGCATCTCCCATGGCTGGGGTTTGAATCTTCTGCGGGGCTTTTGATTGCCTTTGTCTAAAAAAGCCACCTGCCTTTTGGACGTACCTTCTCTAAAAGGTTTATGAACAGGTGGTTTTGTCAGCCCTTAATCAGTTGGAAAAAAAGACCCCATGAGATCTACACAGGAACTCATAGTGGGAATACTAAAAGCAGGCTTTGACAGTGGTTTTGTAGGACCGAAAGAATTTGACTATCTCTATAAGAAATTTCCAAGGATCCCAGTCATTTATTTTTTGCTGAAGATTCATAAGAGACTTAGTGATCCACCAGGGAGACCAATTGTCTCTGGTTGTGATTCTTTGTTGGAACCAATTGCAAAATATGTTGATTTCTTTTTGAAGCCGTTTTTGTCTGATGTGCCATTTTACCTTAGAGACACTACTGATTTTATTTCTAAAGTGGAAGGGCAAGAATTTGATGAGAAAACCCAGTGGATGGTGTCGTTTGATGTTACATCACTGTACACTCAGATACCTCAGGATGAGGCATTACAAGTGATTGAGGTATATTTGGAAGGTAGACCACGTCCCCATAGGGTACCTACTTCATTTATTGTCCAACTCGCTGAGGTGGCCCTTCGGAAAAACTACTTCAAATTTGAAGATTCATTTTTTATCCAGGTAAAAGGTTCAGCTATGGGTTGCCCCTTTGCACCTGAGATGGCGGTCCTGTTTATGGCCCAGTACGAGGAGAAATTTGTTTTTAATAACAATCCTTTTAAAGAGAAAATCTTGCAGTGGCTACGGTATATTAATGACGTGTGGTGCCTCTGGCAAGGCACCAAAGAGGACCTTGAGATGTTTCATGGTTGGCTTAACAGCCGACATGAAGACATTAAGTTTAGTTTGGTCACAAGTAAGACCTGTATGACATTTCTGGATGTGGATGTGTCACCTGAAGACAACTGTTTGACTACCTCCCTTCATCGTAAACCAACTGATAAAAATACGATTTTACACCATAGGAGTGCCCATCCTAGAAGCTTGAAAGAAAATCTTCCGTACGGACAGCTATTGCGGATCCGTCGGAATTGTTCAAGAAAAAGAGATTACGAGCACCATGCAGCTATTTTTCGCGACCAAATGGTATCCAGGGGGTCCCCTAAAAAACTGCTAAAACATGCTATAAAAAGGGCCTGGTATACACCACGTGAGGAATTGCTGATTAAGAGGATGAAACCACCATTAGAGAAGTTAGTGTGTGTTACAACTTTCAGCCCTGATTCAAATAAGTTCAAGCAAATTGTTCTTAAGAATTGGCATTTGTTGGAAAATTTGGACTGCCCTTTCCCCAAACCTTTATTTGCCATGAAAAAGAATCAAAGCATTGGCCAGCATATAGTAAGGGCTGACATTTTTCCACCCCAGGTCAAAGGGAGTCTTCGATCACAATGGCACCTGAAACCCATTACAGGCCATCACAAATGCGGAAATTGTTGAGTATGTGAATTCACCATGGAGGGATCAGAATTTATGCATAATTCGATCAAATGGTATCACTCCGATTTCACAAATTGTAAGACAAAAAATGTCATTTATGCGATCATGTGTCCATGCATGAAGCTATACATTGGTAAGACCAACCAGCAGGTGAACCAACGGAATACACAGCATCGATCTCGTATAAAAAAGAAAGTACTGACAGCGCCCATGGTTGAACACTTTGTTGAGAAATCTCATTCTGAAAAAGATATGAAGTGGACAGTGCTTTTTGTTTTGAATACTACACAACGAATGGTTGATATAGACACAGCTTTGATCCAGAAAGAGGCATATCTTATTCTTAAGTTTAATTGTACAGTGACTGGGCTCAATGGGATGTCAGAGTTATCGCGAACATAGTCCTTTATCGGCTAAACTACATGTCCCAGAATGCCCCCTTCGTGGTAGGTACAGACAGCCACCTTATTGGCTGTTGGGTTTTATTATAAGTCCCATGAGGCTTAGCGCCGAATGATGCTTTGATGCTCCTGCAGGAAATGTTCCCGCCATAGTCGTGGCGCAGCCCGAATGACGGCAGTAACGAGCAACTAAGTAGCTCTTAAAGTGAGTTCAATATCATTACTTCAATTGTTTGTTTTAACAAAAAGCTTTTGGTGTTACTTCAGTGGCGATTTGCACTGTTGGTAACTTTCATTAATTTTGTTGTAGATTCGTCAGAAGTGTTCGAAATCAATTTCGCTTGATGCGCGACTTCCCCTTCGGTCCAAAGGTATGCGTGTCTCCCCTTCCCTCCCCCTTCCATTTTTGGCCTTTGTTGTTGTTAAGGTGTATAAGTTTTAATGAGCGACCGTATATGCTTACTAGCTTTCCGGTTGTGTTCACAGAGTAACAGGACGGGTTGAATATCGTATTCGTTCAGCCGTGAGTGGTCCGCCCTGAAGCACCACAACACGCGATTTTGCAATCAGTTTCGCATAACGTTTTCAAAACAAAGCATTACAGGTAATTGGCTTGGCAGTGGTGTTCCGAAACTTTGGAGTTGTAAGGGAGTGTGTGTTACATAAAAGCTTTATAGATTAGGTATATCATTTTTCATAGATTTTTTTGCATCGTTTATTTTTTAGATTATCGTGGAATATCTACACAATTAAGAGGCCCTGATGATAAGCGCAGTCCAGCAAGCCTGCGCTTTGAAACGCGTTGGCATTTCATTTTTATCATTGCGGAATGTTTGAAAAATACATGTTGGCGTAATTAATTTGTTTTCCCAACTTGAATAACTGTTGTTCCCTTTGTCCAGGCGTTGCCTTAATTGATGGCTCTATTTGTAAGTCTGAAGGCTAGCCATGTGTTTAATTTAGTATGATGCAAACGACTACGAATTGCTTTTGTGATAATGTGTTGTTGATTATTTGTTATTGATGTACTGTATTTGTACGTTGTTTTTGTCCAAATGGTGTATGTTATTTATTGACAAAGTGATGTATGTTTTATTTGTTTGATTATTGAGTGTGATCCTTTTTTCTATGTTCTGAAATGATGAAAACAAATATAATTTTTTTTTTAATAGTTGAAATAAATAACCATAATCAGCCATTACAAATTGGTTGTTTGATTAAAAGCTGTAAAGCAATTTAGCACTAAATTATAAAAGAGGCAGGTATCTTTTTTGTGGATCATTTAACTTTTAGAAAGTAGGCATTTGGTGCCTGATGCCTGTCTCTGGAATACATGTCTGTAGTGGGTGACAGCCGGCTTCCTGTATTCCCTCTAGAGAGTACCACACAAAGGAAGGATAGGTGTGCCTGAGTGGTCATCTGCATGCAGATGGGCCAACATGAGTAGGATGGGAGCGAAGAGCTGAAACTTACGCCTGAAAGGGCTGTGTCTTATCCTCACACAAAGGATTGATCACACCCCTGTAGTGAGTCTAGAGCCAGGGCAGGAAGGGAGAACCTCTGTGCACTTCAAAGCTTTCTTTGAAATCTCCCCCACTTCAAAGGCAACACTGGGTATAGGTACTGGACCTCTGACACTACCAAATCAGTACACTTCTGGACCTGGAACTATTCTGCCAGGAAGAAGAGCTGCTATGTTGCTGAAAGGACTGCCACTCTGCTGGACTGCTGCATTGCTGGACTCTCACTTGCTGTGCTCTTGCCTTGCTGAGCAGCCCTGCTGCCTGCCGGTCTACTGACTGAGTGAGAAGGACTGGACCTGCATCACTTGAACCCAGAGTGACTTCAAGGGCTTGCAGGCTTGTCTTCTGTTCCCAAGTCTCAGGGATATCAAAGACTTGAACCACCTGCACCTGGACTCTACAAGCTGTGTGTCTGCCCTGCCAAGTGGTGCCACCCCAGACCTGGACCCATGAAAGAGAGGCCTAAGCTGCTCTACATCCAGAACCCACATATCTTCATCAGAACCAGTGCATGTGCGCTTTTGCATGAGTCAGAACCACCACATCCTCGCTGTTGCATGGAGCGGACCCAGTGCATCGCCTTCAGCATTGATGCATCGTCTACTCGGGAGCAGCAACCGCGCATCGCATCCAGAGCCAGTGTTCGCACTTGGAACCAATGCATCGCTGCAGTTACGTGGAGAAAATCGACACATCTTGTCCACTGCGTGGCTAAACACCAACGCATGACCTTGGCTGCACCTCGCATCCTTGCATCCTCGTCGACGAGGATGCATCCCGGATCAAGGTCCTTTAGTTCAGCGGGCCCAAGTGGGTCCCTTTATCCGGCCGGCACTCCATTGCGGTCTGCCTGAACTTTTGACTTTGCCCTGGTCTACCGCGACCAGATAGCATATTGAAGCGCTTATTGCGTCTAAGCTTTATTTTGACATTGAGGGCCTGATTACAATGTCAGTCCGAGTTGCCTCCGACCTACACCGTCTTGGTGTGGTAACCGCCCGACCATAGGTCGGCGGTCCCGCACACTGAATTAGGATGTGACCGCACAAGGTGTGGTCGCAAACTGCCATTTCTCTATGGGAGCTTGTGTGGCGGGCGGAAACCTCCCACAGCACAAGCTCCCATTGAGAAATGGGAGTTTGTGAAAATCCCTGCACCGTGTAACAGGCACCATGAGGTGCCCCTGGGCCCCTAAGCAGAGAGCAAGGGGACCCTCCTAGGGGCCCCCAAAGTTGCTTTCTGACAGCTTTTCCAAGTAGGAAAGGCCGACATGCGAAGGCTGTCTGAAACCATTATAATCCCGATGGCGGAAACGCCGTCCTTAAGGGATTATGAGGCCAATCCGACTGGTCGACGGGCTCTTTGAGCCCATCAGAACTGCGTTGGATCCCCAAGGTTTAAACTCCGACTGCCGTCATTGTAATACAGCAGTTGGACTTTAAACCTATCATGTCGGTCGGAAAGCCTTCGACCGCTGGACATCGTAATCAGGCCCTAATTCTTTAGAAATTCATATGTAGAATTCTACTTAATGGACTTTGTCCTCCTATTCTTGTTATATTTATAAAATCCTAATCAATTTTTCTAACCTGGTGTGGAGTCTTTTTGTAGTGTTTTCACTGGGTTACTGTAGAGGTGTTGCACAAATACTTTACACATTGTCTTTTGAGTTAAGCCTGACTACTCTGTGCCAAGCTACCAGAGGATGAACACAGGATAATTTAAGGTGTGTTGTGACTTACCCTGACTAAGATTGTGGTTCCTGCTTGGACAGGGTGCATACCTCTGCCAAGCAGAAACCAAATTTCTAACATGATGCAACTCTGAACATATGCTATTGATTAAGGGCAAGTAAGTAATGAGATAAGTATATTTATTTAAGTAAAGGACAACACCACCTTTGGAGCTTCACCCCAACTTTATCTCCAACTGCCAGCCCTCGTATCCCTCCTTACATTCCCCCATGACATAATCACATTACTCATTAATGAGTGTTGGAGCAAATGTGGCCATTCTTCTGAGAGGTTATGGTCCAAATCTGAACCACGAGAATCACTGTCACTTATAAAATAGCCAAACGTATAGGCTTTGACAATGCTTGTGTTTATGTACATATCCTTCCCACACACCGAAGCCATCCTTGTGATGGCATTCATGGTTCCCTACCAGGACTAGGATCCACAGCGCTTTTATACATGACCCCAGCAGCACTATTAATGTCTGTGGATCTGCACAACAGACCACATATCGAAGGAGGTCACACACCCTCGTCCTCCAAGAGGAGTAAGTTCTCTGCTTGACAATCTCAAGGAGCACTCAGGAGTTTCAAAGGATTTCCTTGTTTGTACTTGGAGAATGCCCCAGTGCCTATGACGCAGTGTCCACTTACCATTGATCTGACTATAACTTAGCTCCTGTGCAGTACTCAAAATTTGTCATTTGTAATGTTGCAGGGATTCTGCACATACACAGAACTATGTGCAGGAAAATGGGACCTCGGTGTACAGGGGCTAAGCCTTCCCACCACCTTAGTGCCCACGAACCCAGGACCGACTAGCTATAGTGTCTCACTTGGTCTCCTACACACTCATGAAGAAGCAAATGATAATACACCCCAGAACACACCACTCCCGGATCTCTCAGGAATCGCGGTAACAAGACACACCTTTTTGCTTACACTCTCGTACCTGTCCACAATAAGAACTGACTGAAACACGAATATAGTTTAAAATGTTTATTTCAACTATTGTGCTCTAAAACGCAGTATACGAGCCACAACCAGCAGCAAAATGCATAATATCAATACAGTTAGCATTGCAGCCAGGCCATATATCATAAAGGGAGATGTCATCATATAAAGACAGTGGACAAAGGACTATAAGGCCTAACCACCCTCCCCTTGGTTAGAAGAATTATTATTATATAATAGAAGATATCTGGGCTTTTTCAGCAGACCCCATACCTTAGTGCCTAGATGGTATATCTACATCATAGGAACCACATGGCTCTTCTCCCTGGAAAGCTCCCTCTCCAAGTGTGTTTTACCGAAACATGCATCTCCATAATATCAAAGTACGAGTTTCCAGCAGCAGCTGTGTTAGCATGTTTTGTCTAGGTGCTAGGGATTAACCAGAACAGAATAACAAGAGGCATTGTTTATCGACCTTGCTCACAGTGTTCAGACTAAACTCCAGGAACAGGCAGAGAACGAACAAAGCAGACGGTTCTCTCGCGAAAGGCATAAACAGAGTCCTGTAAAAACAAAGCCACGTAGTCACGTGAGCAAAAGCAGCATCATGGTCGCTGGGCTCATGCTAACTTAGGAATGTCGACAATGTCCCTATCGGCCACGTGACACCCTCCCCTTGGTAAGATCGTAGCATATAGAGAAAACAGAATGCAACTGTAAGCAGAATCAAATTACTTAGAAAAAGGGCCCAAGTGAAAAATGTAAAAATGTTTTTAAGGCGAGTCTCGAAAATTCATCAGATTACGTGAACTGTGGAATGCAAGTCGTTCCAAAAGGTCATCCCTGTCGTTCATAGCAAAGAGGGAGGCCATCCAGTTGAGCAGTTCGAATGAACACACATGCTCCTCATATTCCGAGGCTTCCAGGAGCATATTTGGGAAACTTGCGTGATACTCGATGAAACTCCGCTGCAAGAGGCGCTGTGCAGCCCCACAGGTATTCCAGTCTGCCAACACTCGAAGTGCAGCCGCACGCATCAAACGGCCGTCCCCAGAACAGGCATGGTCATGGGCCAGTAATGGACCCACTAATGGAGCATAATCCGCGTCAGTGCCGGACGCATTGGAGAGGCATATATCCAAGGCCCAATAGAAAGGGCACCGTCGGCAATAGAACACAGGTTGTACACAAGTGAAGTAGGAGAAGCGAAAAGTTAGTCCATAACTAACACCAAGCGTTGCCAATGGCAAACATCCAAACAGTTGTTGCATTCGGTCACGGTACAGTCGCAATTGGCCTGGTCTGTGCAGTACCACAAGATGTGCAGCCATTGCGCAACAGGAGCAGAAGTACCAGCATGCCACACGCCAGCAAGAGGATCAACGGGATCCCTCTGAACGCGCTGGAAAAAATAGAATGAATAAAGGCCGGTTTTACTCCAAATATTGTCTGAAAGATGACACAAGGCCGGATCCCACAAGTTTAAAAAAATGAGCAAGGCCTTCAGTATCACACGCATTAAATATTTGGTGTATTAATTCTCCAAAATGGAGTGGGAGATTGGTGTTTAGTAGTGAGTGTATCTCACTTGCCGTTCTCGCCACCTGCAATTCGAAGGTCTCTCACGCTGATGTGAGAGCCACTTCTTGTTGAAACAATAGCGCTTTGAGTCTGCTTAGTTTATTGAAATCTGTTTTCAAAGTTGGAATGGAAGGCCAAAGTGAGCTATCTATAATCGCATGAAGGGGTGGAAAAAGTACATTGCTGCAACAAGTAATACGTTGCGAAACCGTTACTATATACGGGATGCCGGCCCATAGGCCACAGCAGTCGTGGTTATTCAAAATAAGATAACTGCCATTTGAAAGCAACGTGAGCGTGGGAATAATAGCTGGGACTGGCATTCCTTTAAAAAAACAAGCCAGATTAGGTGCTGACACGTTACAGGTGCCGTGCAACTTAACTTGTTTACAAACTAGGGAGTGCCCTACCGTGGAATCACAATCATCCCCAGTTAGGAAAACCTCCTTATCCACGCACTGACATCTGTATGTGAAAGGCAAAGACCACAATTCATGAATAAAAGCACTGCCCAGGGCTTCAAAGCAGCCAATCTGGAAGTGTTTCATGCAAGAAGTGAACTGAAATAGTGAGAAGGGTAGTGAAATAACACCATGTATTAAACACACAGCTCATTCAGTCTCTGCTACAGAAAAAGACAACTGTTCTAATTGTTCAATATGTAACAGTGTGTAAATTGCGTCTTTCATGGACATAAATCTCTGTTTATCAGTTAAATTAAATGGCAAAAACAGTGCAGAAGCATTCAAATAATCCCATGGAACTTTTCCCATTTTGAGCCGTTTGTAACGTCCATGCAAATTGTATTACAGAGCGCAATTGAGTTTGCCCATGATACAACACAGAAACATCATTTTGTACAGTATCAATAACAGAGGAAAAAATAGTATCCAAGGTGTAAATACGGGAAGATAATGTATTAATGCTGTTATCTACAACAGCAAGGACTTTTTCCAAATTAGCCTGGTCAATATGGGCAGCTTCCATCTGCGATAATTTCCATAATTCATTATATGCCTCATACATAAATCGCTTTGATCTCGGTGAAGTAGGACCTAAAATAAAATCAGCCAAATTAATGTCACTCGACAAAAGGGACAGGTGGTGTTTCACTGACGACAGTGTGGAGTGTCTCAACCATTGCTGACACAATTTACCCACCGAGTACGTGGTTACTGAATGAGAATGCAGAAAACGTGGATCAGGTCTACTTTGTGTGAAACCTGTATTAAGAAAACGCAGTTGACATGCATTTGGAACTTGTTGGCCACAACAACCACCCCAAGGGGTTGATGTCTGAAACATTTATACTACCATTTCTGAACAGGGCAAGCAGTACATCAATAGTATGATTGGTGTGTTTATGCCATGTATCGTACTCAGCCAGTGAAGGAATGGAAGGAACATTCAGGTTTTTGGCTGTAGCCAAACCAAAAAAAGTAGTCTGCTGCACCGTGTCATTCAAAAACAATATTTGAGTTGGAATCAGACACGCCCGATACAGAGCTTCAGCACCCTGGACATGCCAATCTTTAGTGCCCCAAATGGATTTCAAATCAATGGTATCTTTCCATTGTTTGTAACTATGTAAAGCCAGATCAGTCCTAAAGGAATTAGAATAAATTAGTTTAGTGTGAGTCAACATGAATTTAGTTTGAGATGGCAATTTTAATTTATAGAAATAGGACTCTGGATTGGACGCATTGAAATCTGAAAAGTACGCGCACCTACTCCGGAGAGTATTAGAGCTCCCATATAAAGTAGTCGGACAATGCTCCCACTGGGTAAATTTTAAATTGGTCTTAACGTGTTTGTTTTATGCAAGAAATTATGGCCATAATGTTGGTAACAGAATAAATCCGCATAATTGGCCGAATTCAAATACAAATCTTCAGCATCAAAGGCAGCATAATATTTTAAATCAGAAAACAATGAATGAACTGCCTGAACATTCCAGTTGTCTGAGTGTATGCCCTGTGATACCACATCTCCTAGTGAAACGCGGAACACATATGGAACGTTGAGGACCTCCGTCGGACCATGGATATCGAATGCATCTTTGTCCCAAACGATGCTATCAGCGACAGGAAAGGCCGAAATGCTCACGAGGGCTTGATCTCGTTTCATGATATGGTACAATGTATGGGGAGCCAGAATACCATCAACTAACTTCACAGCAGAGGGTTCTGGCAAGTAATGACCATTGATGAGCAAGAAGAACACTGTCACAAACCCAATCCTCATGAAAAGGAAGATAAGTGTGAGCACCATCCAGATGTATGTCCATGGTGGGACCAGGTAAGTCTTTTTGAACCAGGTAAGGAAAGACTGGTACATGTCAGTGGAGTTGACACAGACAAGGACGAAGATGAATTATAAGAGAAACTTGTACGATCCATGTAATAACCGCTTGGTCCCAAGCGTAACAATGGAGGCTGTGCAGGATCAGATAGATGATGTTTAGTACTGTCAGGAACGTCAATGAGGACTTCAATTGGAGGAGAATCATACTCGACGTCCGCATTGGATAAAGATGAAGGTACAATGGGCAAAAAGTCAATAGAGGTCTCCAACTCCCCCTCTATAACGCGGGTACCAGGCAAAGAAGCTGGAGCCATCGGATTTAGTGAAACAGCTTGGCTTGGAATACTGGGAGTTACACTGTTCAGGATCGGCCATACGGTGTAGCTTGACATTGTCAATTGAAATAAATCTGTTTTCCTTGCGCCCAGGCAAAGGAGGTACGGGTACCATTCAATCCAAGAACTAGGACAGGTGCTCGATAAGAGGGACCAAATTCTTTCTTGTTCTCCAGCTTTTCTCGAACCAGATCACCAATTTTAGGAAGCCAGCCAGTAACAGGAATCAGCACTGCTGCTTCACTGGACGAGGGTGAATGTTCTTTAGCCCGTGTGTCATGGGTCTATTGTAGTTCCTGCAACATATTAGAATGGTTATCTACGTCAAAGGTTGCGGCAGCCGCCGCAACATCTAGACCATCAAGGTCTGGCACAAACATTTTAATGCCAAAGAGCATTTCGTATGGGGTCCGTCCACCCAGAGATCTTCTTGAGAGATTATTTAGTGCACGTTGAACCCCATACAAACGAGTCAGCCATCCCCTGCCATTGCCTAAGACTCTAGCTGTCAAAGATTGCTTTAAGTCACGGTTTATTCGCTCCACTATAGAATTGCCCTCAGGCCTGTATGGAGACGAAAACTACACCAGCACCCCCAAAGAACTCATTGCGTCCTTGTACGTCCTAGAGGCATACGCAGGACTTTGGGTCAGAATTAAAGGTGTCACAGGCAAAAGTCCCGACAAAGACACGCAAATCTCTAATAACAGTTAGAGTGTCAGCACTGCGTTGTGGCAAAACCCAAAGGAATCTAGTGCACGAATCAACTGCAACTAAAATATGTTTATATTCAGTGTCGGATGTCAAAGGACCGCAGTGATCAAGATAAATGCAACCAAACAGTTGATTTGAAATGTATAGCTGTGTATGTGGTGGACGTGCAACCGTATATGGTTTAATCTGTTGACAAATGTCACAATATAATACATAATTACGAGTTTGTTTGTACAAACCACACCACCAATAACGTTGCTGTAAAATAGAAACAGTAGCAGACACTCCGGCATGTGCAGAGGCCAGACCTTCATGTGTGGCTATGATCAAAGAAAGTCTGCGGTCCTAGTTGGGAATCATCCGATCCCCAACGGATGGTATCGTAGCAAATGGGACTTGCTCAGGTGATAAATGATAAGAATACTTAGAAGGGAAACGTTGTGGGAAGTCTGTTCCCCTCTTCGTAGCAGATATAGCTGCAAGGATATCATTATCAATTTTAGTCATGGACCTAGTAACTGCTGCTACTGAACGTGTGGCTACTGCAGATTTGGCTGCCTCATCAGCCAAAGAATTACCAACAGCATGTGTTCCCACATGCTGATGGCCAAGAGTATGAATAACCTGTGTGAGTGGCAAGCATTCTTTAAGTTCTGCCACTCGGACCCAAAGCATTTTATGCTTTATTGCGCTACCTTTAGAGTCTCGATAATCATTCTGAGACCAAAAGAACAAATTGTCATTGAAAGCCTGCACATAGTAGTAGGTATCGCACACAACAAGAGTGTTCACATCAGTATCTGCAAATTCTAGAGCTAAAATCAAACCACGCAGCACTGCCAACTGAGCCGTACAGTCTCCAAGTGCCTGCTTATGAACTATAGAAGATTTAAATTCCCCATTTACTATTATGCCAGCCACAATAGCGCAAGCCGCTGAATAAGCATGCTTTGACCCGACGGCTGGTTGAGCAGAACCATCGGTATAGATGATACATTTGTACTGATCCAAAGGAAGCAATGACAACGAAGGAGGATGAACATGTTCGTATTGTAAAAACTCCTGTGTCTGCAATGTGGGATCAAAGATAAAAGTGACATCAGCCGATGTCAAAGAACTCGCCCATTGTATCCAACGGGGATGCAAGGCTTTAGAATTCGGTACACTCGCCTTAGTCACTGCTTCTAAAGTAGGTACAGGCGAAACCATAAGAATGCGTTTTCCCTGCGCCAGAGAGCGTTCCTTCAGAATCGCCATCTGGACTGCAGTCAAAAGTTTCTCAATTGTGGAAAATTGCATTTCCGCCGATGTGTATAAATGCGATTTATATGCTATTGGTACTGTGCCACCTTCATTGAATGTCAAATAAGTGAAACCTACTGTCCCTGGCACAATACTTATGACCAAGTTCGTACAATTATCACGTGTTAGCAAGAAGTTGGTCGCAAGCAGATCAGACTGCAAAGACCGAAGAATCGTGGTATGTTCCAGAAGCCAGCTGGCAGACGAAAAAGAGGGTTGTATCAAAGCATAAAGCGGTTTGATATGCTGGGCATAATCAGGAATGTAAGTCCTCCTGAAATTTAAAAATCCCAGCAAAGATTGTAATTTTTTCAATGTAGATGGAGGCTGCAATTGTGCACACTTCTCCAGAAAGTGGGGGGGATAACCCCCTACCTTCATTGTTGAGCTCGTAACCCAGGAAGAGTACCGCCAAACAAGCGATGTGCGTCTTGGCAAAATTAAATTTGTAACCCAAGTCAGCAAAAGAGAGAATGATACGATCCACACGCACAAGATGCGGGATCAATTCGTCATCTGTCAGATAAATGTCATTGACGTATGAGAACGCATCAGGGTCAATGTTGTGTAATAGCGACACAACACGCGCAGCAAAAGCCCCGGGACTATTCTTATAGCCCATAGGCAAACGCGTAAAGCGTTTCTGATTGCCGACCGTGGTAAATGCGGTCAAGTCACGGCTACCAGGAGCCAAACTGTGACTATAAAAACCATTGGAAATAACCAGTGTCGTTTTGAATTTTTTGCAAACAATATTATTCACTAACGCAGAGCTGTGTGTGTTTTGTACTGCAAATGTACGAACGTGACTATTTAAATTTCTGTAATACAAAACTATACGATATGAACCATCTGGTTTCGATATCGGAACAAGAGGATTATTCATGGATGAAACACAGGGTTTACTGACACCCTGATATTCCAATTGAGTTAAAATTTCACTAACAGAAGCTATTGCTTCACGCCTGATCGGATACTGAGCTTGTGGCTGTGGCCTAGACCGTAAAGGTATTTCATGTGCTGGCGAATCATTATCCCAGCCCACCTGATTATGATACACAGCCGGCGCTCACGCTAAAGCCCATTCTGCAGCGTAAGCAAGTTTAGTCTCGTCAGGGACGTAACAGGAAAAACTCATGAGTATCACGTCTTTCCCACGGGTAGAGGACAAAACAAATGGAGGAGACCAATCCGTCTCCGCCAACAAAATGTCATATGAGGAGGTAAGGTTGTCCCAAAAGACTCCCTTAATTGTTCTTTTAATATCACCTTCAATTTGGAGGACTATCTCATAAAGCCTATCAGGGAGTGCAACTCGTGTATCTGCTGTTTCCACTGTAATGAAAGTATCAGTTGCTCTCGCCTCCAGACAAGGATGGAGTGCCTCCGCACTATGGTAACTTCTGCTGCGCTGTCGAGGAGTGTCACCACCCATCTCCAATCGAGGAGCAGGGTTCTCACCATCTGAGGAATACTTTGCTGTCAAAGCAGCAACTTTTTTCTTCTGAAAGAGGGCTTAAAAAGGAGGTAGTCCCTCCGGTTTTGCTTTAATGTCAAACTAGCATGGCGGATCACGTCTCTGCTCAGCGGTCTCGCCTTGTCTGCGATCCTGGCGCTCTCCACCAGCAAGCAGTGAATCTGATGAGTCGTGTAAAGAATGAGGAGAGCGCGGATCAGGAACTTGGAACCTCTCTGGCGTTTTAATTTTAGAGCGGTCACGCAAATCATATCTATGTTCAGAAGCTTCAGGTGTCGGTGAACCAGCACGTGACCCTTGCTTTTGTTGTTGCTGCCACTGATTTCTATTCCACATCTTCTTAGGAAAGACGAGACGCCCGTCCTTCTCAGGTTGGGTCTTTTGTTGCATCTGTGTAAAAGGCTTAATTCCCAGATTATTGCGCACTAAGGGTTTATATACTTTAGCAATAATCTTCAGCAACTCACGTTGCTTATCGACGTCTGCAACCGCCTCTAGGCGCTGACTCACCTGTAAGCTAACTGCTTCCCTCTTTACATTAGCAAGGATCATATCGGAAACAATCGGGAACATCCCCACCAATCTCATCCCCAACTCCAGGGCAGCCTCTGCCCTGTGTTCATCCTGAACCTTTTTAAGTACGGACGGAAGAACAGTCATGAAGGGGGTGCCAAAACACAGCGAATATACTGCCGCAAACACTTTCCCCAGGTGGTGCAATCAGCCAAATTGGGAATAAGTCCCTTAGGTAAACTCATGGTAAGGATCCTGTGTTTCTCCACAGGCGTAGTGTGTGGAAAGACAGCCTCGAGTTGCTCAAATTTTTCTGCCAGCCAGTAAGGAAAATCATCCCTATTCTGGGGACAATTACCCATCACTGAATTAATCATGATGGGACTAATAACCAGACCACCACCATGTCCTGGTGGGTGTGCACCAGGCGGAACCACCTGAATATTACGTGACATAAACTGTATTACAGCTCTATGTATATGTATCAATGATGTATGCAATTGTCGTAGCTCTGCGATAGGAACATTATGGTAATTTGGATGTGGTGTAAACCCAGCCAAAACGGGCCATGTGGCCCCATCGACTGATTAGGGCCCAAACGGACCACAGAAACAGGGTGAGGAAGGGCGTCATTAAACCAAATGGTGTGCTGCCAAGCCGTCAACGGAACTTCGAGTAATCGATAAGGGCGATATTCACGCGGAACCAAGGAGGCAGTATATTCGTGAAACAAATTATCATTTCCATCCACTGCCGGAAAGGTAACCCAAGAATAGAAAACCTCAAAGCGGTATGCTGCATCCGCCTCCACAACAAAAATAAAATCAGCCCCTCCATTAGGGACTGCATGTTGAGCCAAGTAAGCCGTGACCGCAGCGCGGTTAGGTACCGCAATTGCGACCGCCATAAGACGTGCAGTAAAAGTATCCAAAGAACGGTAGTGCACAAGCGGGTCAATATAGAAAGAAGAACCTTTTAGAATTCAAGCTTGAAAAACCTACATAAATCAAATATAGGAGGCTAAGCCCTCACACCACGGACGTCTACAGAACTGGTGAGAGGGTATTGTGGACAAGCACAAGCGTTACTCAGGGGTCCTGCGAATAAGTACCAGACCAAACATTGGTGACGCCAGGTTGCAGGGATTCTGCACATACACAGAACTATGCGCAGGAAAATGGGACCTTGGTGTATAGGGGCTAAGCCTTCACACCACCTTAGTGCCCACGAACCCAGGACCGACTAGCTATAGTGTCTCACTCGCTCTCCTACACACGCATGAAGAAGCAAATGATTAGACACCCCAGAATACAACACTCCCGGATCTCTCAGGAATCGCGGTAACAAGACACACCTTTTCGCTTACACTCTTGTACCTGTCCACAATAAGAACTGACTGAAACACAAATATAGTTAAAAATGTTTATTTCAACTATCGTGCTCTAAAACGCAGTATACGAGCCACAACCAGCAGCAAAATGCATAATATCAATACAGTTAGCATTGCAGCAAGGCCATATATCATAAAGGGAGATGTCATCATATAAAGACAGTGGATAAAGGACTATAAGGCCTAACCACCCTCCCCTTGGTAAGAAGAAGTATTATTATATAATAGAAGATCTCTGGGCTTTTTCAGCAGACCCCATACCTTAGTGCCTAGATGGTATATCTACATCATAAGAACCGCAAGGCTCTTCTCCCTGGAAAGCTCCCTCTCCAAGTGTGTTTTACCTAAACATGCATGCCCATAATATCAAAGTACGAGTTTCCAGCAGCAGCTGTGTTAGCATGTTTTGTCTAGGTGCTAGGGACTAACCAGAATAGAATAACAAGGGGCATTGTTTATCGACCTTGCTCACAGTGTTCAGACTAAACTCCAAGAACAGGCAGAGAACAAACAAAGCAGAAGGTTCTCACGCGAAAGGCATAAACAGAGTCCTGTAAAAACAAAGTCACGTAGTAACGTGCGCAAAAGCAGCATCATGGTTGCTGGGCTCATGCTAACTTAGCAATGTCGACAATGTCCCTATCGACCACGTGGCAGTAATTATTATTTGTAAAGCGCAAATATATCACCCCCTTAAGGGTTTCAAGGCATTGAGGACGTTGGGGATATTAAGTGAGCTACTTCCCGGAGTCACATGGTGCTGAGCTGAGCAGCCACCGGCGATTGAACCATGAACCCTGTGCTTTGGACTCAGTCGCTGTAGCCTCTGCGCCACCCTTTCCCTCTAGAGAGGGTCTTGTAGCCAAGGCTCTGTCTTTTACAAGAACTGGCAATGCCAATAGGTCTTGACTTGGAAAAGCTGTGAATTTTTTGTTTTTTTTCCTGCAAACATATCCAAGTGCATAAAAGACTAAAATTAATTAAAAAAAGTAAAAATACTGCAGTTTTAAGGTTGCGTGCATATATTTGTAAAAAGTGAGTAGAAGGGTACTAATCACCAATATAAATGTACATAAGACAAGAAATGAAAGCAAAAATAAAGCAGAAATTGACCTACCAGACCTGAGTTTGAAGTGGACTACTTTCTGGCGCATGTGCACATACACATCCCATCACTCATTGAACTGGGCTGACCCACTGCCCCTGCTGAATGGTGACAGAAGCAAAAGTAACCCGGGCCGGGGAAGGCGAAGCCGGACCCATCAGGGGCCCGGGCCAAACGCCGGCTGGAGGCGGGAAGCTCCTCCCCCTCCCATATACATAGCCCGCTTGAAGGGGGCGACCAGGATTGGTCGCCCCAGGGCAAGCTCGAACCCCCCCCAATACGGGGGCAAGCTGACAAGGCGAGGGGGGGTATAAATAGGGGGAAACAGGCCCAAGTAGACACAAACCCCCCCTTGCAGTAAAGAAGAAGGAATCCCACCCACCCACACCAGAAGGAACGGGCGTCGCAGCCGCAAGGGTAGAGGTGAGGCGGAAGGAACACAAGGAAGGTAGAAAAAAGGGAGAATTACTAAAAGGTAGATGGAAGGCTCACACACTGTCCTTCGGATGCCTCACGGCAGGGGCACTGAGGGAGCCAAGGGCGGCCTACCGCCATAGAAAGAGTAGATGTGATGCTCCCGCAGGACCCTTGGGATGCCTCACGGCAGCTGTACCGAGGGAGCAAAATGGAAGGACTCAGCCTCAGGATAGATAGAGTAGATGCTCAAGCAAGGTCCTTGGGATGCCACACGGCAGGGACCCCTGGGAGCAGGGAGGGCCCACGAAAGGGCCCAGGGCAAGCGGGACGGCACATGCAGCCCGGGCAGGTCCCGATGGACACCCTCCAAATCGGTAGCAAGTTGAAGCCTTGACCTGTGAATCAGAGGCCCAGACAGGTGGCCCCTCCCTTCCTTGGAAATTGAGGAGGCTGGGTCCACGCAGCAGCAAAAAATAATTTCAAAGACAATGAATTATGTTCGCATGGATATTAAGAGAGCAATAGGATAACCATGATTTTGCAAATGTATAAACATGTTATGTTGAATAAACTGCGACCTTTTTTGGCACCAGTGCACGTTGTCAGTGGTTTGTTTGATGGGCATTTTGGACACAGTTTTGAAGCAAGGGAGGGGGGGGGGACAACTTGCCTCCTGGAAAGGGTTTGCGAATGTCATTTAACTTTACAAATGAATGAACAGGGTTGATAGAAAGCCACTATGTACATACAGATGTATTTTTTTATTATTATGTTTTTTTTTTTTTAACTATGAGGCTGGCCAATAGCTAAAGTTGTCTTCAGGCCAGCTCCAATAACTTGCCTTGGGAGCGCCGATCCGGTGCAATCACGGTAGGTATTAGACATAAACAATGTCCATAAAACTTCCTTAATGCACTGGACAGAAAATTGGGCTTGAAATACTGCCTATTAGCTTTGAATGACAACAGAGATAAAGGCGACAATCGACAATCTGTCTTCGGACACCTGCTCCTGCCCGGCTCCGCTCGTCCTCCTGCAGGCGACAGACACAAGGCTGTCTTTGATGGAAGGGTAATGATGAGCAGCCATTCCTGTCTCTCCACAGAGCGGGGCCTGGGAGAGGCGCGCGGATGGATCTGCAGGGCACGCGCCGTCGCGCCTCTGCGAGGAGACGTGTGATGGCGGGAAGTAAAGCGGCTCTCGGAGGCGACGTTCTGGTGCTTGATGTTACAGTTCAACTGTCAGTTCAGCAACAGAACGACGGCGACTCTTAGGTGGACCAATACCCGCTGTAAACACTGTTGTATTTGAGTTTCCATTTTTGACTACTGCTAAAAACCTCCTGTGCTTCCCTGGTAGCTGAAAGCAAGTGAAGCAAAACTGATGTAAAAAGCACAATGAAAAAAACAATTTGTTGATGGAATCCTGCAAAACAAATGAGCTGTTTAAATTTCCATTCTCCTACTCTGATGAGTCATGGCGCCCACGCACACTCAACAATGGTAATAGATAACATATTACACTATGCACTTCTGTATATGTCCATGGCATTTTATTTGTTCTTAAAAAAAGGTATTTAACAAAATTCAGGATGCAAGAGAGAACATTTTGTGCAGTAAGGTAAAATCACAATGGAAACACCTTTTGAATATTAGGAGAGCTGCTTCCCTTCCTAAATTCACAGCAACTAAACACTGGTTTTCTCATGCCAGTTGTGTTGTTAAATGGTAATTTGACCTTTTCATTGTAGTAATAAATGTTTCCTGTAAAGTCATTGTGACATGCAATGCGTGAGACACTAAACTGTTTCTCTCATGTCATTTCAGTTTCTCTCTACAAGGGCAATAACATGGAATTTCACCTGTGTGAGTACAGTTGACATACATATCACATTTATTTTCACTGTACATTACGCAGTTGCTGGTAGCACCTGTGAAGTCCAGTAGGCCAGACTTATAAATGTAAACGCATTTTTGTTCTGCTAATAACTTTGGCGCCATTCAACGAACCTGCATGGAACCTTTCAAAAAGGGTTTATTCACTGTGGATTGCTTATTGTAGGTTTCATGCAGCTCTGTCACGTGAGGGCCAAAAAATGGGGGAGGGGGCCCCCTAAATTGACATTTGGCATTTAAACTATGAAGGGATTGTTTGCTCCTCGATTTAGAAAAATAGCTGAACGAAATTACACTTAAGTTGGCCTGAAACAGAACATACCACAAGGAAGTTCCTTTGCTCGGTGTGGTGTAAATGAATGCGGTAGTTTTTGATGAACTGTTGTTTAAAATGTGTTCCTGTCTGGGCAGGAAGCCATTACATTTTAGAGATGTCTGTTAATTCACTAAGAACAGTGAACTCGATTTAACACACACCTGCAGTGCAGAGGCAACTTCTTGCTAAACCTATAGCTTTTTAGCCAATTTATTTGAATATTACTTTGTAAAATGCACAATATGACCGATTTTTTCTTCAAAATAGAAGGAGTGACCCCTTCAAAATCTCGTAGGAAGGTCTAAAACTGTAGGCAGCCCTTGATGAGTCTGATTATCTTATCAGTACCCAAACAGATACTTCCTGGAAAGCCTCTAAGTATTTGCCAGAATTCTTTGAGAATTCAGGTGTAAAATGCACTATTTGCCCACATTGCCTTTACAATTCCTTTGGTAGAGCAGTCCCCCAAGCGATTGCCAGGTTTGCTCGTCTCATTTACTTTCTCAGTGTCTTTTGGGCTATGATTCAAACTGAGAGATATATTATCTTTCTTGGTACTCTCTTGGCTGTAAATGTAATTGTCCCAGTGTAAATAAGTGGAAGCAGACTGAAGCTGTTTGTGGACAAAGAACACTTTGCTGGCCCCATTTGCCCAAGGATCTTTGAACCATTGTGGGAGAGCCGCTGCGGTCCTTCAACATCTACGGCTGTTGCTCCTGGGGACTTCCAGTCCCAGGATTCCCTGCGCCCTCACACCTGATCACTGTTGTCAGCGATATAACAGGCGCTGCAGTCCCGCGCTTGGGCTTAAGCCCAGGCGAAGGGCTGGCCCACCCACACCCGGCGGAGATCCGAAGAGGCTGGCCCCCCCCCCGGCTTGGTTCTCGAGTCTGGTCAAGCCGATAAAGTTTATATGTTCACATTGCCTGCCCTGACTGGTGCCTTAGCTGTTGTCACATAGTGGAAGACTTCTTTGCTGGAGCAGTGGACGTTTTCTCCAGGCCTCTGTCTCGAGCTACAGTGTTCTACCTAAAGGTACATTTCTTGTTGTGGTGTCAAGTGTGTATTCCGGAGGTGAGCGGATATCCTTTGTCCTTTGGTCTATAGGTATAGTTGCTGGGGCTTTTTCCCCCTCCATATTCATCTTGAATCTTGAATTTTGCAAATTCCTTGGCTGGTATATTTTAAGGATCTTTCTCAGAGTCTAGGAAGGTGTGAGCTGTATAGCTAACCGGAGGTAATCATGAAGTCGAGTCACAAGTGGGCCAAATATTTTTTTTTCTGTCTTAGGTCCTCTGGTAGAGAAGAGGGCGCTCTTATGAAACCTCGTATACGCGCCCATCTTCTAATGAAGTCTACCCCTGTTACTGAGCCTTATCTTGTCATTGATAAAAGTACATGTGAGCGATTTTTGGTGACTAGATTTAGGCTTGGCCTCTTACATTTTATGTTGGCATATCCCGGGGTGAGGAACTGGGTTTATCCTCTGGAGCTCTGCGGCTGTGACGGACTGTTTCCACAGGATACCCTGCATTTTTTTATATTTTGTAAATGTTATGATGTTTCTAGGAAGGTGTTTATCATACTAGTGTTAAAAAAACTGAACTTCCCACAAGTGAATCCCGCTCTTTTGCATTTAAAATTGCTACCCGAAGAAGTCATGTTTAATGTGACATGTTTTCTAAAAGCCGCCATGAGATTAGGGAGAGGATGTGGCGCAGCGGACAGAGCTGCCGTCTCGGAGCTGGGGATCCGGTTTCACATCTCGGCATTGGCTCAACATCCCGTGATTCTGGGCAAATCACCCAATCTCCCCCGTGCCATGGACATCGCCTGGATACCCTCACAGGTGATAAGCCGTGCTATATAAATCTACAAATTTACAATTACATAATTAGATTGAGGAAAACTTGTGATTGATCACTGATGGGTTTTTATGAGCTGGGACATTTACCTGTATTTTACTAATATGTGTTTTATGTATATGATGTAATGCTTATGTTTGTAAATTTTTATGGATTTGCCGTTGTTATGGTTTTTATGCAAAGGACCGAATAAAGCATGTTTTGATTTGATTTGGATTACACCCATCCAATATCGGTGCACTAATAGTTGCCATTGGATGGGGTTAATCCTAGTTTACATGTTGTACACTGTGGTGTGAAATGAACTGCCGAAGAAATCCATGCAGTGCAAGACAAATGTCTAAAATTGTACATAATAAAATATATTCACAAACAGCTTCTTGTATAGCAAACACATATTATGCTTCCAATTTCAAACTACAGGATGCAGATGGGAAAATTATGAAGATAACAAGAGGAGGGAGTCTGTGTGTCAATTCACAACAGTGTGGCTTGTCAAATCAAATCAGAAGCAGTTTGTAAAGAAACACAGTGGAATAAAGACACTCCATGTACACACACAATTGAGAAAGTGACTGTATGAGACAGCCTAAGTGAATATAAAGCCATAGCTGTGGCTCAATATCTATAGGCATAAATTAACTAGTTAAATAGCAGGGCCTAATGATGTGAAAATTGATACATAGTCCTATGAAGGACTAAGGAGACGGGAGACCAAGGAGATGGGATAAACATTGCTCTGGATATGTCTGTGCATCGTTGGGATCCATCCCCCAGGGAGCTGCATTGATCGCACTTGTGGGACTGGCTGGTGATGTGACAGGAGGTGTCATCAAGGCATCTCTGAAGGCCATAAATGATTAATCTGCCCTGCAAATCTAATCTTCCTGAACTGCTATTCCAAGCTGGTTTCTCACTTTGCACTGTACAGTACCTGCGAGCCGCCCATTATTGTGGAGGCGCGTTTCATTTTACAGAGCCCACTAAGAGGCTATTGACAGTGACACCTCTTTAATGAATTCTCCATGTTCTCTTGTGTTTTTTTTTATCCCTCAGCCCAGGTGGATAAATGAGCACGGCGAAGTGATTAGCCTCATGCAGGATGCTGACCGATTTATCATGAAAAATGGATAATGCTGGAATGAAATGAAGGTAATGGTCAAATATGTATTTAATGACGCGTTCTAAGTGGGACTGTTGCTCGCATCCTGCCTGATTTTTTTGACCATTGACACAAGTAATCACTATCCAACCTCTAAAAATGACTTAGGCCCTCATTTCCAGTTGTGCGGAATGAGTTTACTGCATGTTTTTCTCTCCATACGATTGCACGTTTTGCGATTTTTCTGCACCCGGATTCACTAGTGACGTGTTTTCCGCACCTGGCCAAGGTGGGTGCAGAAAAATCACACCCAGTAACACCCTTGGCAGAGTAATAAATGCTATTGCAAGTTGCAGCTGAAGCTGCCTGAGGCAGGGAATTGACACTAAAAAATATCTTCTGATCTCAGCAAGGGGCACATTACAACAAAATTAAATTAAACTACATCAAAAATGGCTGATCACCTTAAGACATGCATCTGACACTGATAAAGTAATTTCTACCTATTTAATAAGAAATAACTGAAAAATTATTTTGAAAAAAACGTTAACACATTCACCCATGCATACAAAATAGACATTAGATAACCCATACATAATAATCAGTACAACTGAAAGCAATTTACCAATTTGACCAATGTGCAGTCCACACCATAGCTGAAGGACTAACTCTGAGTGATGTCTGACTCCTGGGGCCGTATTACGTATGCGGCGCATTTTCTTGGTTAGCGCTGGGCACCCCTTTGAAAAGGAGTGCCCAGCGCTAAACAGGAAAATGTGCCTCATTATAGTAAATGAGCTGCCCAAAGGGCAAGTGAAAAACGGAGCGGCTGCTTTGAAGCCGCTCCGTGTTTCACTGTGCAGGCGGCAACTCATCTGCACTTTGATGAGGGTTTAGAGATCCCCTTGCAGGCGGGTGCAGTGAGTGACTGCACTTGCCTGCAAGGGGATGTCTGGAGGGGGTTCATGGGACCCATTTTCCCCCCTGCAGAGGACTGCCATCAGGGGGTGGTAATATAGCACTGGCGCAGAGGCAAAGGTATTCTCTTATGTGCATGGGGTCATGCCCCCATGCAAATGAGGGAACGCCCTCTGATGATAGCGCTGGTGCTTTATGTGTGCCAGTTGTTGGGATCTAGGGGAAGTAGGGTTCGGGTGCCTTCCCTTTCCCCTGTCGTTTCTTTCTGCATGCATGATTGGGTGCACATGAGAATTTGTGGATAGTCCCTTGGACTATTCGTATAAAGGGGACCTACCTCCGTGATGCCGGTGCTTGGTTTCTTTTATGGTCCCTTGCCTCGGGACTTCCGGTTCCTGTTTGGATTTCCTGGTGCCTTGCTGTTGGATCCCTGGTTCGTACTCTCGAGAGTCTCCTGGATGGGGATATTGGGTACTCTCTTTTTCCGGTTTTTCCTTTCTACCTCCTTGTTGTTTGGCCCTGGATGAGTCCGCCATCGGTAACACGGAGTAGTACTGATTTAGAGGAGAGACGCGGCTGCGTTTCTCCTCCCTCTCCGGATTGGATTTCCTGGAAGCATATTACCTATCTGCCTCGTTATGTGTGATTAGGCGGAATCACGAAGGAACAGAAGTTCGGTCGTTTTCCTGTGTTCCTCGCTATTTTGGACTAGGGGTTTTTTGTTTCTGTTTTTCCCCCTTCCTATTCCTCACGTGAGTCCTTGAAGAGAAGGTGTGTAATTTTTCTTCTGGGGACAAGACCATTGTTTTGGACTTCCACAGCCCTTCCTTTCTTACGTTATTTTCCTACTTTCATTGGATAAGTGGAGTCGGCTAGTTTGAAGTTCGCTCCATGTGGTATCAAGGACTTCTCCATCCACAAGATTGGGTAAGCCAGAGGTATGTGGGTTCTTGTGTGCACCTGGTTATGTATGTATTGGATTTGTGTCATGGTGTGAGATCCCACAGTAATATTTTGTTGTCCCTTCTTTTTTAAGGTCACGGCTGCGGTCTTCCCATTGTTGGTCGGGTGGTAGACAAGAAAGTACGCTGCAGTACCTGAGCAACCACAGTGTTTTGTTCGTTCCCTGATTTCTTCCCCCACCTTCTCCCTGCATCGCGGTCACCCATCACCCTGAATTGTTAGTCGGGTGTGGGGTGACTGCGGTGGGGGTAGCGGACTGGGATATTCTTCACTCCTGCAGTGCGGAGTGGGCAGGCAGGCGGAACAGAAAACCAAGCCCAAGAACATTGCACTGCCTGAGTGAAGATGGATGTCCAGGTGGATGGGGTGGAGGCGCCCTCCATGCCAGACTTATTGGCCGCAATAACTAGTTTGCAGGCCGAGGTGCAGGGCCTTCGGCAGGAAAATCATGGGTTGCAGGCCGAGCTTAGTATGTGCAGAGCACGGGACAGTGCATGGGGGAGGGGTTGGGCCCGTCCACTAAAGATAAGGGTCCTTTGCTACAACCCGCTACCTTCCAGTTTGCTCGTCCTGCAGCTCAGACAGGGAATGGAGGACCTCCTATAGCCGTTACTGTAAATACCCCTGTTCCCGTCCCACTAGCGGCACCTGAGAGGTTTTCTGGGGACAGTGGCAAATATGGGGTCTTCATGAATCAGTGTCACCTGCATTTTATGTGTCGTGCTGCTGCCTTTCCCGATGATACCGCAAAGGTGGCGTTTGTCATTTCTTATTTAGCTGGTACTGCAGCTAGTTGGGCCGTCCCTTTGGTAGAGAGTGATGATCCGGTGCTGTACAGTTTTCCTGCTTTTAAGGCACAGATGCATAGTCTCTTCGCTAAACACGCATTCATGCAAGCTAGTGATGCGGAGCTTCTTAAATTGAGACAAGGGAAGCAGGATCTGTTAACATACGTAGCCACATTCAATCGTTTGGTGGCAGAAACACACTGGCCCCTTACAAAAAGGACATCATTGTTTTATCAGGGGTTGTGTGAAGAACTAAAGGATGTGGTGTCACAGGTTGTAAATCCCCTGAAGATTGCACCGAATTTATTGATTTGGTGGTGAAATTAAACCACAGACTGTCGGAACGGAGGGGGAGAGGACACGATTTCAGGCCTCCCGAATGGTAGTGGTTAGGGGGATTCACGGGACACGGGGGACTCAAAGCCAGTTCCAGAGCCTATGCAGATAGGGGGGTTAGGGGTCCATTAACCAAGGAGGAGAAGGAAAGGCGACGAACCCAAAATTTGTGCCTGTATTGTGGAAAGGGGGGCATTATGCTCGGGAGTGCCCCGTGAAACCATCCAGCTTTTCCACCAATAAGGCAATAGCTGTTGTAGGGCGATGTTGTAGTGGATCATCTATTGATGAGGTGTGTGGGAATAACCCTTATGACATTCCAGGAGCAGTACAGAGGGTCCCTCGCCATTTTACCATTACGGCTTGTTTTGTGTTTTCTACCAGTAGCAGGGCTACTCTGTCGGTGTTATTGGACTCTGGGGCCACTGGGAATTTTATGGATATCCAGTTGGCCGAGAGAATGATGGTTCCATGTGTGTACAAGGAACAGCCTGAGCCTGTGAGAGCAATTGACGGGACTGAACTCTCGTCTGGGTCAATAGTCCGACAGACGGAACCGCTATTGGTAACTTGTGATAATGGGCATTCGGAGAGTATCTGTTTTGATCTTATAGATGCCCCTTCCTTTGGTGTTATACTTGGGGTACCCTGGTTACAGGTACACAACCCTAGAATTGATTGGGTGAGACGGACAGTGACTTTGGATTCTGAATATTGCCTCCAGCATTGTTATCAGGAGGCAACTGATTGGGTGGTGCCGTTAACCTGTGCAGTGAGTGATTGTGGAGATCAGAACCGCATACCGTTTCCCTTCACTGCTTTTCAGGACGTGTTTGATGAGGAACAAGCAAGGGTATTGCCACCACACCGGCCCTTTGATTGTCGTATCGATTTGGTGCCAGGTGCTGCCTTGCCTTGTAGCCGTGTTTATGCGTTATCTGAGCCTGAAGAGAAGCATCTGCGGAGTTATTTGGATGTAATGTTGGCTTCTGGTTTTATACGACCATCTTCTTCACCTGTTTCTTCCTCTATCTTTTTCATCCCTAAGAAGGAGGGTGATCTTAGAGCGTGTGTGGATTACAGAGCATTGAATAAAGTAACGATTAAAAACAAGTATCCACTCCCTCTGATATCTGTGTTACTGGATCAGTTAAGGCATGCAACTGTGTTTACGAAGCTCGATCTGAGGGCGCTTATCATCTCATTCGGGTCCGCGAGGGCGACGAATGGAAGACCGCGTTTCGTACTAAGTTTGGTTTATTTGAATATTGTGTTATGCCTTTTGGTTTATGTAACGCCCCTGCCGCTTTTCAGTTTTTTATTAATGAGGTTTTGCGTGAGTATCTGGATGTGTGCGTGATTGTCTATATAGATGACATTTTGGTTTTTCTCAGTCCCTTGTGGAACATGAATATCATGTGTCTCAGGTGTTGCAGAAATTACGGGAGCATCGTTTGTTTGTGAAATTAGACAAGTGTACATTCAGTGCTGCAGATGTGGAATTTTTGGGTTTTTGATCTCCAGTAACGGTATTAAGATGGATCCACGCAAGATTGAAGCCATTGTGAATTGGCCTACTCCTACTTGTGTGAAGGATATTCAGGTATTTCTTGGATTCGCCAATTTTTATAGGCGTTTTATTTCACATTTTTCGGATCTCATCTCGCCAATGACTGTTTTGTTGAGAAAAGGAGTGTCTTTTGTCTGGTCCTCTGTAGCTCAGTCCGCCTTAGAGCAGTTGATTGTTAGGTTTACGACTGCCCCGGTTTTGATGCATCCGGATCCGGCTCTCCCCTTTTTGTGGAGGCCGATGCGTCTCAATTAGCTGTAGGTGGGGTGTTGTCTCAGAGAGACAGTGATACGGGTCTGATGCACCCCATAGCCTTCTTTTCAAAGAAGTTGTTACCAGCTGAGCAGAATTATACTGTGGCAGAAAGGGAGCTGCTCGCTATAAAATTATCGTTCGAGGAGTGGCGTCATCATTTATGGGGTGCTCGTCATCCCATTACGATCTATACGGATCATAAAAATCTGGAGTTTTTTCGCTCTGCTAGGGCTTTAACTCCAAGGCAAATGCGATGGGTCTTGTTTTTTAATGAATATGATTTTATCATTACGTACAGGCCTGCAGCTCAACAAGTGAAATCAGATGCATTGTCTCGCATATACGTGGGTCCCTTGGAGGAGGTGTCTAACAGCGATAATAGGCCCATGATATCGGCAGATAGAATTGTGGGGTGTGCCTCAGTAGAGGATTTCCTTGATAAGGTGAAGGATGAGGTAGGCCACCTGGATTTGACTCCGTGGTTGAATGATCCGGTTTTTCCCTGCGAGATGGGTTATTGTACCATGCAGAGAGGTTGTTTGTGCCTCCTGAATTAAGGACACAGGTACTTACGTGGTGCCATTCTTCGTCGCTTGTTGGGCATCCTGGAATGAATAAGACCAAGGAGATTTGCTTGCGATGGTTTTGGTGGGACACGTTAGGTCATGATGTACAGGTGTTTGTGGCCTCGTGCCCTGTTTGTGCTGTAAGCAAGGCTTCGCATATGCCCCCGTCTGGTTTGTTACGTCCATTGCCTGTACCACCCATTCCTTGGCATACTATTAGTATGGATTTTGTGACTGATCTGCCACTGGATTTAGGATGTACTACCATATTAGTGGTGGTGGACCTATTTACCAAGACAGCACACTTCATTCCCTTGTCGAAATTGCCGACTTCTAAAGAGTTGGCTGAGGTCTTTATAGCTCAGGTTGTGAGATTGCATGGGTTACCCTCTGGTATTGTGTCCGATAGGGGGCACAGTTTGTATCCCATTTCTGGACTGAGTTCTGTTCGTCGTTACGGATGGAATTACGGTTATCTTCTGCCTATCATCCACAAACTGATGGGCAGACCGAACGTACTAACCAGACTATGGAACAGTATTTGAGATGTCTGCTGTCCTCCCTGACGGGTAGTTGGGTAACAGCCCTCCCTTTGGCTGAGTTTGCTTATAATAACAGCTTGCACTCGGCCATAGGGATGACCCCGTTCTTTTGTTCTATGGGATTTCATCCCAAATCCCTACCCATACAACCTTCTGGGCAGGTACCTGCGGTGGACATCTTGAGTAGAGTGCTGATTGGGATATGGGAGAAAGCACAAGAGCAGTTATTGGCTTCCAAATTAAGTATGAAGAAGCAGGCAGATAGGCATAGGCGTCCTGCTCCCTTATATGCAGTGGGTGATATGGTATGGCTAGCGACGAAGAATTTGAGGTTAGCGGGTTCTAGGAAGCTGCAGCCTCGGTTCGTAGGTCCCTTCCCTATCCTGCAAGTGGTAAATCCGGTGGCGATGAAATTATCCTTGCCTGATGAGTATAGCATCCATCCAGTTTTTCACACATCCCTGTTAAAGCCATGCACTCAGACCCTGCAGGCGTTGCCTCCTCCTCCTCCTGTTGTGCTGGAGGGTCATGAGGAATTTGAGTTGCATGCTATTCTGGATTCCAGGAGGAGACAGGGGAGGTTATTCTATTTGGTGGATTGGAAGGGGTATGCCCCGGAGGATCGATCCTGGGAACCGGCTAGTCATGTACATGCACCAAGGCTGGTGCGCCTGTTTCATGTTCATCACCCTAGGAAGCCGAGACCAGTGGGAAGGCGTTTGGGAGGGGGTACTGTTGGGATCTAGGGGAAGTAGGGTTCGGGTGCCTTCCCTTTCCCCTGTCGTTTCTTTCTGCATGCATGATTGGGTGCACATGAGAATTTGTGGATAGTCCCTTGGACTATTCGTATAAAGGGGACCTACCTCCGTGATGCCGGTGCTTGGTTTCTTTTATGGTCCCTTGCCTCGGGACTTCCGGTTCCTGTTTGGATTTCCTGGTGCCTTGCTGTTGGATCCCTGGTTCGTACTCTCGAGAGTCTCCTGGATGGGGATATTGGGTACTCTCTTTTTTCCGGTTTTTCCTTTCTACCTCCTTGTTGTTTGGCCCTGGATGAGTCCGCCATCGGTAACACGGAGTAGTACTGATTTAGAGGAGAGACGCGGCTGCGTTTCTCCTCCCTCTCCGGATTGGATTTCCTGGAAGCATATTACCTATCTGCCTCGTTATGTGTGATTAGGCGGAATCACGAAGGAACAGAAGTTCGGTCGTTTTCCTGTGTTCCTCGCTATTTTGGACTAGGGGTTTTTTGTTTCTGTTTTTCCCCCTTCCTATTCCTCACGTGAGTCCTTGAAGAGAAGGTGTGTAATTTTTCTTCTGGGGACAAGACCATTGTTTTGGACTTCCACAGCCCTTCCTTTCTTACGTTATTTTCCTACTTTCATTGGATAAGTGGAGTCGGCTAGTTTGAAGTTCGCTCCATGTGGTATCAAGGACTTCTCCATCCACAAGATTGGGTAAGCCAGAGGTATGTGGGTTCTTGTGTGCACCTGGTTATGTATGTATTGGATTTGTGTCATGGTGTGAGATCCCACAGTAATATTTTGTTGTCCCTTCTTTTTTAAGGTCACGGCTGCGGTCTTCCCATTGTTGGTCGGGTGGTAGACAAGAAAGTACGCTGCAGTACCTGAGCAACCACAGTGTTTTGTTCGTTCCCTGATTTCTTCCCCCACCTTCTCCCTGCATCGCGGTCACCCATCACCCTGAATTGTTAGTCGGGTGTGGGGTGACTGCGGTGGGGGTAGCGGACTGGGATATTCTTCACTCCTGCAGTGCGGAGTGGGCAGGCAGGCGGAACACCAGTGCTATCGGTATTACAGAAGGGGACGCACAAGAGTCTGCGGCCCCTTCTGTAATACCGAAGTGCCCCGGGGCGCACAAAGCGGGCGCATACGCGACTTGCAACATTGACGCTGTCCAGTGTGACCAGATAAACACAAGTGCCACTTTGTGGTCTTGGTGCTATTTTTACCTGAAACTTTAAAAATTGATAACATTGGTTCTACTTAATGGATTATTGTCATTTTGGTGTCATTTTATCTATTACATTTTACTGTATTTTTATTTTTCTTGTGTTGTTTTCACTTTATTACTGTTTGAGTACTACATAAATACTTTACACATTGCCTCTAAGTTTAGCCTGACTACTTTGTGCCAAGCTATCAGAAGGATAATACAGATTTATTTAGTGACTTTTGTGGCTCACCCTGACAAGGATTGTGTTTAATAGTTGAGTTGGGCTCTTACCCCTCTCAACTACTAACCTCATTTCTTACACAGATTGCCGGAAATCGGATAACTGGTTGATAGGGATGAAACCTTACTCAAGCAGCAACCACAATTATTGTCAGGTTGAAAATCAAGCAAACCCTAAGTTAACCTGCGCTTAACTGTCTGGTTGCGTGGCACAAAAGAAGTCAGGCTTAACTTAGAGGCAACGTGTAAAGTATTTATGCAGCATTCAAAGAGTAAAAAAAGTGAAAACACAAGAAAAATCCTACACCAATTCAGAAAAATTGAGGTAATTCTAATAAATTATTTGACACCAAAATGACAAAAATGCAATTAGTAGAACCGGATATATGCAATTTGAAAGGTTTAGGTAAAGATAGTGGCTTAAGCACAAAGCACCAATTGCTGTTACTTGGTTGCAGTGGACCGGGCACGAGTCACAAAGGCAAGTCAACAGCGATGGAGCGCGGGCTGGATACAGGACTGAGTTCAGTCTGCTGGCAAATGAACCTTGTGTCTTGGTGCATCGAGATGCAAAGTCCTTGCGTTGGCCTCGCGGCGCGGGCATCGAGATGCGTCGTGCTGAGTCGAGGTCGATGGAGCTGTGGACGTGCGCATGCAAGGATTTGCATCGAGATGCGTCGGTGCTGAATTGAGGTGCGTTGAGCTGGGCCAGTTGTCAGCATTGAGATGTGTTGCACTGGATTGGGGCCGATCAGAAACTGTATTGAGGTGTGTTGAGATTCGTCGAGCTGCGCTGGCTGTCGGTGTAGTAATGCATCACGCTAGGTCAGTGCTTGAGAGGCCGCCGAACTGGAGCAGCGATGCATGGTCCTGCATTGAGATGTACATGATTGCGTCAGTGCAAAGGAGCCTGTTATCTCCCTGTAGCCCAAAACAGGATGACTAACTAGACTAACTAGACCTTGGAGACACTCTAATGGTCCTGGGTTCAAGTTTGTAGATTTACTCCTTCTTCTTCAGACAGCAGAGCAGCAAAGCAGTCCCTCTTTTAGCAGAGCCGCAGGACAGCAGAGCAGCAGAGCTGCTGGGCAGTCCTTCATGCAGCAGAGCAGAAGAGCAGTCCTTCTGAGTCTTCCACAGGTCCAGAATTAATCTGCAGAGTTGAGTCTGAAGGTCCAATATTTATACCTGGTGCCAGCTTTGAAATAGGAGAAGCTTCTGAATTTTAACCTTACAGTGGTGTTTGGAATTTCCTGTCTCCCTGCCCTGGTCCTAGTCTGTCTGGGGGCACAAAAGGCTAGCGTGTGGTAGGTGACAGCCCCATCCCTCATCAACTCAGAGATGGACCATCCTGCCAACCCTCAGACCCTCCTTTGTGATACTGTCTAGGAGGAATACTCAAAGGTCAACTGCCAACTACACCTAGTCATGTGACCCAGGAACAGGCTGCAGGTACCAAATGGTTAGGACAAAAAAGGCCAACTTTCTAAAAGTGGCATTTTCAGAATTGTGACTTAAAATCCAACTTTACCATCAAAGAGGGTTTTATATTACAGTTCCTCAGACATTAAACATGACTTTCCTACATGCTCCCAATCAGAATATATCACTTTTTTAATGTAATAAGGTAATCCAATGTTATCCTACAGGAGGGGCAGGCCTCACAGTAGTGAAAAATCCTAAATTTGTTTTTCACTACCAGGACATATAAAAGGTAAAAGTACATGTTCAACTTTTTAAATACATTGCACCCTGCCTTATAGGCTATGCAGCGCCTACCCTAGGGATAACATATATGTATTGAAAAGGGACTTTAGGTCTGGCAAAAGGTTATTTTGCCAGGTCAAAATGGCAGTTTAAAACTGCACACACACGCGCCAATGGCAGGCCTGAGACATGTTTAACAGGCTACTTAAGTGAGTGCCACAACTAGTGCTGCAGGCCCACTGGATGCATTTAATTAACAGACCCTGTGCCACTTTACTAAGGACTTACAAGAAAATTAAATGTGCCTATTGGGAGTAAGCCGATTTTTCCATGTTTGAAGGAGAGAAAACAAGCACTTTAGCACTGATTAGCAGTGGCAAAGTACACAGAGTCCTAAAAGCCAAAAGAAACAGGTTCAGAAAACAGGAGGGTGAAGGCAAAATGTTTTGAGAAGATCCTGCAAAGTCCAACACCCTGTATCAATCAATGTCAGTCAATCAGAAAAGATTTGAAAAGCACGGCTAATCACCCGTGAGGGTGTCTCTGCACTGTGAACCCTTCGGTGGATGGGGTTCAGTTGAACAGCCAGGTTTTGAGTCGTTTTCTGAATTCCAACAGAGAGGATGATGTTCGGAGGTGAAGGGGGAGATCGTTTCAGGACTCCGCCGTTAGATAAGAGAACAAGTGACCTCCACTGTTTCTTTGACAGATGCGGGGGTGTGAGCGAGGGAGAGGGAGGCAGAGCATAAGTGTCGGGTGGGTCGTGGCAGTTCATGCCGTGGTTGATGTATGCTGGCCCTTGGTTGTGAATGGCTTTGTAGGTGTAGATCAGCATCTTGAACTGGCATCTCTTCTGAATGGGCAGCTAGTGAAGCTTCCTGAGCTGGGGAGTGATGTGATTTTGTCTTGGTAGTTCGAGGATAAGTCAGGCCGCTGAGTTCTGTATGGTTTGCAGTCTTTTCAGGAGATGTGCGGTGATTCCTATGTAGAGAGCGTTGCCGTGGTCGAGCCGGCTGGTGACTAGCTCTTGAGTGACGGTTCTTCTAGTTTAAAGATCTTACAGAGCACACGAATATTGCAGAACCAGGTGGAGGAGACTGCGTTGATTCGGTTTTTCATGGTGATCTTGCTGTCAAGGATGATACCAAGATTGCGGGCATGGTCAGTCGGCGAGGGTCCAAGTTTCGGAAGGCCACCTGGAGTCATTTCATGATGAGGCATTTTTCCCAAAGATCAGTATTTCCATCTTGTCTGTCTTGAGTTTAAGGCAGTTGTCTTTCATCCAGTCGACGACACCTGGCATGCAACTGCGGAAGTTGGCATAGTGGAGTAGGGGTCTTCCGAGAGGATGAGCTGGGTCGCAGGCGTAGGATATGATGTTTAGTCCATGGGTTCTAACGATATTAGCCGGGGCAGGGTCATGTAGGCATTGAACAGTGGAGGGATGAGCCTGGAGGGATGCAGCAGATGATGTTCTTGGGTTCTGAGGTGAAAGGATGTAGGCGGCCTCTCTGGGTCTGAGGGGGCTCCAGAGTGGATGACTGTGGTGGTGATTTACGTGGTGAGCTGGTGCCAGATGGTGAGTAGGTGGATGGCAATATCACTGGCGACAGAGAGGCAATTGAGGCTGTCGGCAGTGGTGGGTTGTGGTTCGAAGCTTTTGTAGATGGTGGCAATCTTGTGGTGGAAGAAGTTCGCCAGGGTGTTGCAGAGTTCCTGGGAGGGAATGATGATGTTTTCAGTGGCTGAGGGGATGGAGAACTCTCTGATGATGTTGAAGAGTTCTTTTCTGTGGTTGGAGCTAGGTTCAATGCAATCAGCGAGGGTGTTCCTTTTTGTCTTTTTCTTGAGTTGATGGTAAAGGTTGAGGGATTTCTTAAAAGTGGCTCAGTCTGTGGGCTCCTTGGTGGTGCGCTATCTCCCTTCAAGACACTTGCATGTATGTGGTTCTTAGGTCTGTGGTGTACCAACTAGCTTGTTTGGAGGGTTTTTAGAGTTTAGTAGGCTTGACAGGGGGTGATCTTGTTGGCGCAGTCAGTGATTCAGTTGGAGAGGTTCTTGACAGCTTGCTCGAGGTTGGTAGAGGTGTCTGGATGGGAGGCAGTGAGGGTGTCGATCCACTGGGTCTCAGATATTCTTTGTTCCAGCTGAGGTGATGGGTGCTGGTTTGTTAGGTGGTGGGGCTGGAGGGTTCTGAGATGGCGAAATGGATTATGGTGTGGCCTGTCTAGGTGAGCTTGGTAATATGGCTGTATTTGAGTCTGTCACTGGCTGAGGTTGAGTGTGTCATGCAATGTGTGTGGGGTCTGTGACAATCTGGGCGAGTCTGATATTGATGCTTTCCAGAAGGTTTGCAGTGTTGGTGTCATTTAGATGAAAGTTAAGGTCTCTGAGGAAGATGTACTGCTTGGAGGTGATGGCGAGCGGGGTGATGAGTTCAGGAATGGTGTCACAGAAGCTGGGTTGAGGTCCTATAGGTCTGTAGGGGAGGGTGCCTCTGTTGGTGGTCAGTTTGGAGCTTGAAGTTGAGGTGTGCCATGACGGTGGTGGTGTCATCTATGGTGGTGGTGCAAATGATGGTTTCCTTGTGTATAATGGTGATACCACCTCCGTGTTTGTTGACGTGGTCTTGGTGTGCAATTTTGTATCTGTCCAGTGCTGCGCGGCGATGTCGGGCGTGGATGTGGGGTTGAGCCAGGTCTCGGTGAGGAAGATGACATCTGGAGTGAGGGAGGTGATGGTATCTCAGATCTCTGTGGCATGTTTGCAGAGTGATCATGCGTTGAGCTGGAGGCAGCGGAGTGGATTTGGTGTCGTCGTGGTGGCGGTCACCATGCGTGCTGGTGATTCTATGTTGCAGGAGAAGAGGCAGTGCCAGCAGATGAATGGTCCTGCAGTGGTATGGGGTGCAGCAGCAGTTGTTGCGGAGACCAGGGTCCAAGACTCGGTGCTCGGTGGCGGTATATCCTCGGGTAGTGGGAGAGTCAGGGTTCCTGGCGCTGGGTGGGGTCCAGGTGCAGTCGGTCGCAGACAGGCTTGCCTTTGGCGTGCCATCGGTGCACCTGCTGTGCTCGTCTGCTGCGCACCCACACTGCGGCCTCCATTAAGTAGGTTGGAAGGAAGGAAGGAAGGGTGCTGTGGCGGTCGGAGGAGAGAAAGAAAACGGAAGAAAAAAATGATGGAGTGGCAAAATCAGAAGACAGCGATATACGATGTATCAGAAAACCGCTCTGCGGTTAACAGAGCTAATAGTACAAGTACTAGCTAACAGAGGAGTGCACTAAACGTATCTAACACAGACAGTTATATGCTATAATTAACTAATATGCTGAACCGAGTGGGATTCTACAGTTACCAGTTAACAACCAATAGCTGAACAAAGGCTGTGGTGGTCAGAACGGTGTGAACGGGTGTTCACACAGCAGTGGTGAGCTGTTCTGAGGAGCCTGTATCCATCTAGACCACCCCAACACTGCTCCAATTTAGGAAAAAGCTGAAGATGCACCTCTAGAGAACACTACATCACAGGGCATAACTATGCACCTGTTTCCACAGCAGTTGCCTTGCCCACCATTCATTGACTCTATTATTGCCTTGACTCTGTACAGCACTTCTCCTCCTCCTTGGGTGGGTTTGCGATATACATACATACATACATGAACATTCCATAAATTAATTTGATTAATTAGTGTGTGTGAAACTATATATTGAAATTTTCATCCAAAGTCATGACAAGGAGACAATGATCTTCCTAAATAGAAGAGAACACTTAACATTTTTGCTCAGTATTTAGTCATTATTATGCGACCAAGTTAACCATTGCCTTGTACTGCAGATACAATAAAACTCAAATATTGCTTAGCTGTTGTTCCCGTGCAGGTCGCTCTGGATATCCATTGGATGAGTGGCTGATGACAACAGACCATGACCTATAACGTCATTCCAATTTGCATACACTGCGGCGCATTCTAGCATAACAAACGTTATTGAGCGCGCGTGTGGACTGCTCTAGGACCCTTCTGATTTCTCCAACTTATAAGTGGGGCACCACCTTATGCACCAGAAAAGGTGTGTCAAACAACAGTCCTGTGCTGCACGCTACGCAATGTGGCAATATGATGCCCTGTACCCATTCCTGATGAGGAAAACCATGTAGATGATGGTCCAAAGGATGAAGAGGAGAATCTTCAAGGTCAACCGGTTCCACGGCAGTAGAGCGGAAAAGCTGCAGCCATCACCGATGAACTGATTGAAAATAATTTCCGATTTCCAAAGTATTATTTTTGACATTAATTTCCTAAGTCAAATGGCCAATAAATCATGTCACAATAACTGAAATTTAAAGTTTTAAGTGACTAGAAACGAATACAATCTTAACATTATAGTCATCCAGTTCTTGAAACACGCACACATGCGCAACCTTAACTCTAGCCTTGACTGCCCTAATCTCTTCCAACCCTCAGCAGCACACCTAACCTAACCCCTAACCATCGCCAAAGACTACTTGTAACTAACACACACACACACACATACCCAAAAATTACACTAGCCCTGCCTACCTAGTGCTGCCTAAACTATAGCAGTACCATTCCGAAACAATGCATCACACACACATTTACTGTATCCTTACTCTATCCTTCTCTACTCCAAGTTAAGTAATAACCTATTTTCAGCTGTAAATATGCCCTTGCAGCTTAATTGTACCCCACCTCATCTCTGAATAAACCTACATCTATTCTACATGTAAAAGTAATATTTAGAGCAACCCTTAAAAGTAAGCCTTAGGGATCTGTTATTTCAGCAGGTGCGCTACAGTGCTCTGAGAAGTTGGGTACATCTTCCAGTCTGCACTGTAGCCTCAATGGACACACCTGTTATAAGGCCTGAAAAGATGATGAGGTGGAGGGTGGTGGTGATTAGGTGGTGGGACTGCTGCCACTTTGGAGGTGGGGAGAGTAGGCAACTTCTGCCATGATGGCCTATGTAGAGCTTTGTTCATGCCACTGAGCAGGGTCACGTTGTCCTGCAGAGGTTTGGTGTTGACATTCCTGCGCAACACTCTGCGGTTTGCCCGGTCTGATTAGGTAGCTATGGTTCGGTCACACTGAGGTGCATGCTACTCACCATGTTGATGTATTTGTTGGTACATTGCAGAACATGCTTCCTGGCACTGCAGTGTCGCCTGATCCCCCAGTGAATCATGTAAGTCATTAAGGATGGTGGAAATGTCCCTTGGTCGACACGCAGCTGCAGTGTCAGAAGCCTCCATGTCACCCAGCCTTTGTGTAATGTGTGTCAGGGTCTGACGCAGTGAGCTACAATATTATCTAAATTTGGCCTCTTCATTAGCTGACTGTAGATATGCCGTTAATAAGGCTTTACCGATGTAGCAGAAAAAATAAATGGACAATAATTGGACAACAACAAAGCCACACATTTATAACCCAACTCAAAAAAAATCTAAGTTTAAACACGTGACTTTCTCAAAGGTGTATACAATATTGTGTGCAGCAAATGCACATTTCACCTCCCCGAAAGTAATTTGTGTTGATAGAAAGCATTAACCTTTATCTACAAGCCTGCAGCGTCAACAATATGATAGTGGGTGTGGTTACCATTTAAGTAAATTTGCTGTTGTATTTACAAGTGTCATCAAACAAAATATGTATGCAGAAGGCCCTATAATGTTAAGCCACATGTCACAATAGGCATAGCATTGCAAGATACATGCGCATAAATGGTGGTCTAATATTTCCTGGATTACATTCACCCATATAGTATTTTATTTAAAAATATATATATATTTTTCCCCTTGCCTGGCTCATCCATTGACCCAAACCCTGAGTCTCCTGTGATGCCTTCTATGTTGGTGTGATTTTGTAGGGGGGCACACAAGGAGACGCATGCAAAACTGGTGGGGCCTATTGCTGGCAAGCATGAAGATTGTGTACATGTGTACAATATATATATATATTCACATATATATATTCATTAAAAATCAAAGGTTATAGTGAAGTTATGGTTATTTTTGGTTAAACACCTCAGTGCCTGTATTCTGTCGCTAGCTACGGGTAGTGGGTCATACGGAGGAAAGACAATTATAGCTGATGCACGAGCCCCACCTGGCTCACTAGCGACACCTCTGAGCACTTTTGGAGAGCCGCCTCCTGTGGTCAGACTTTCCTTGTGATGGTTTGCAAGCAGCTATCAAACCGTCCTCATTTTTGCAATCTTCCACATCCGTGGATGGGTGGAGACAGCATTTCGTTTATTTGTTATGGCCTGTCACAGTCTGGTTCTAATCTTTGGTGGGCCACAGACCATGAGGTGTGGCTCTTCTTCACTACAGCCTTACAGCCCGCCATAATGGGCTAAACTGCCCATTAAAGGCCCACTCCAGCGTTAAACAAGGGAGCGGGACTTTATTGTTGGTATAGACCAGCTACAGAGGACTATAAGGCTATTAGAACATTCTATCACTAGAGGGCAGAATGTTCTAATTTGTAAAACAAAGACCCCATGGAGCCAGAGGGGATTGAAATCCCCTCGGGCTCCTTGAGGCCTTTTGTTCCCAGCAACAGCTGTGAAGGACAACATTGGAATGTTGGAGCTCCAGTCTTCTACCGGCCATTAGAAGCCCGGAGCACTCCATTGTTTTCAAAGGAGCTCCCAACATTCCAATGTTCTGTACCTCTTCAGCCAGCATCTGAAGTTCGCATACAGAGAATTTATACTGCCTCAGTCACTTTGCTGCCATTGTGATACGTTAGCCTATTGGCTTATTTTTTAACAAATATCTCTCTCGCCGGGGATAGCAGTGGATTGTGTATTGACATTTCTCCTTGCACCAATAATACAATGGCTGCCTGTTGTTTTCAGCAGAGTCTGCTGCAGGAGGTGTGTCAAGCTCCCAAACAACCACTGAATGATGTTTCTTGATTTAACTTCCATTTTTTTGCACACAGAAAGTATGTTTTTCCTATATTTCATGTAATTCTAATGTTTTGGTCAAGCTTGCATATGCGTGGTATTTTCAAATGAAATTTTACTTCACCTGGAGTATATGGGTGAAGAGAAATCACAAGCGAACATACCAGGTGCGTATATGCACACGATCATTCTGATTTTCCGAGAGCTGAAAAAACTTGTAATCACATTGTCAGGTTCTGATTTAAAATGCAAATTCGTAATTTTCGAGTGCAGATTTACTACAACCAGGAATTAAGCTACTTGTAACGAGAGCTCAAGTCACGCTTTGAAGCAGTGTGGTAAATCCAGTTTGTGCGCATATAGATGTTAGCACATTAATTGGGACTCTGAGTGGTAACTACCACACACCAGCAATTTACTCCAAACCCATTTGGCACGCAAAATCTGGTGAGAACCTCTGAGTGAAAAAGGTCGGAAAAAACTAACTGTGAAAGGTGGTCATTTATGTGGTAAACACTAATTCCACAAATTATGCCTCATTTAGATCTTAAAACTCAGAATAGGTGAAAATTACTGCAACCGGTAAACACCCCAATATGGGATAATACTCCGTACCGTAACACCTCAGCGTAAAGATTCGGGGGGATATTCACAAGAACGTGCTCTAAACATCCCCAAAAAATGTTAACGCAACTTTACACATCTCAGTCTATCGCGGGAAAATAACCCCGTGTTAACGTGGAATTCACAACATGGCGGTACCATGCGATGGCCTCCCAAAACCGCGGCCAAAGTCCACGATACAACCACTGCGACGGCGATAAAAACACAAACCCCAACGCGTAAAAAGACGCGATGGGCCCAAACGCAATAAGAAAACAGTGATAACCAGTGAGAGGCCAGCAATACCCACGCGTAATGCGGGAAAAAGCACAAGAACAGCATACGGAAAATGCCACTAAAAAGGAAATCAACTGCGGAGTACCACGGATGCACCCTGACCGACTGCAGAGGACAACATGAACCCCACAATCCCCACGGAGGAACACCCAGGAATCCAGGGGTCGTGGAAGGGCAATGAGAAGAGGAAGAGGAAGACTGGGTACAGTCTGCAGGAAAACCCGATTATCGCCACGGATGAGATAGAACACCACCACCAACTATACGTCACCTCCAACGTGTCATTGGCAACAAAGAGGCAAAGATGGCACACCATCTCGGACCATGTGAATGCCGTCGCAGCGCCGAGGAGGACAATGGAAGAGGACAAGAGGCGCTGGACTGATGTGAATGGCAAAACCAAGCAGAAATTCGCTGCCAACACGAAAGCAGCAACGCACTTCGGAGGAGGGGGGCCAGCAGAACACTAGGAGCTGAATGACATGGAGAAGATGTTGGCCACAGTCACCAGTCGGGAGACGGTGACAGGAGTTGGGGATCCGGACACTGCCCAGCATCTTTCACTCACTCCTCACCCTGCGTTCACTGGCATGGACTCTGCCATTGATTAATGAAGACTCAGTTCTAGATGTGGGACATACTGGACTGCAGTGTAGGCCGGCTGCAGCGGTGGAGTATGTCAACGAATGAGGACTCCTGGGGGCCTGTGTCACGGAGGACAGCGATGGTCTGAGGAGGCTGCCAAGGTCACGGACATGGGTCTTGGAGCTAGCACCAGCACGTGGTGGGCCTCTTTGACACACGACGGTGTCGGCAGGTGAGCAGTGCGGCCTTGGAGCGCTGGGGCGGGCAAGCCGGGTCTGGGTATCAGCGGCCTGGGGTGCAGCAGGCACACAGGCTCGCAGGCCCCGCTGCTCACGGCGTCGGCCTCGTGGCGGGCTGAGAGGCGCCGCCCTGGCAGTGATGTTGGCCATTCCGGGAGAGCACTACGCTCTGCGCCACGGGGTTTTTGTCCACACCCCTGCGCAGGCCTGGCGTAAGCCGGGCCAACCCACTACGCTCACGCACACAGGGGGGGACGCAGCGAGCGACATTTCCGCAATCTGACCCACAGCCTTGGGTGACATGGTTGCATCCACTGTTCACTACTCTGCAGACACCAGCAGTTAATGTCTGCATGGACATATTTGTGGTTTGCATACCCAGGTCTGTCCAGCACATTCACGCCACACTTGGCGTTGTGTACATTTCCATTCATGGGTCAATTGCATCCTTCGCACATGCCTGCTTTCCGCCTCTCCACACGTTCAGCTGTTGTGTGGCTGTGGTGCCATGATATAGCTGGATTGTGTACATGGGAAGCCCAGGATCCCAATGGAGTTGTGTTGTCATGTCTGGTAGGTGGGCATGTATGTGGTTTGGTCACGTGTGCATTCCCACAGTTGTGCGTTGTGTGGTGGTTTTGACGTGTGTGGTGTGTAGATTTGGTACTTACCAACGAGCAGTCCAGTTCCATATGTGCCCTCCTGGAAGCGCTGGTTGATGATGGACTCTCGAAAGATGTAGGAATCGTGCACACTGCCTGGGTAGTTTGCGACGACATTGGTGAACATTCCCCAGTGGTCCACTATTGCCTGCACATTGATGGAATGCGTGTGCTTTCTGTTGCGGTAGATGTGTGCAGTGTCCGCAGGGGGCACAAGTGGGACATGTGTACAGTCAATAGCCCCCAACACGTGTGGGCATCTAGCAATGGCTTAGAAGCCTTGCTTGGTCTCCAGCTGTTCCTGCGCAGTATGGGGGAAGTGAAGGTACTGGGGTATGAAGCTGATGATGGCATCCAGGACAGGTGTGAGGAACTTTGATAGGGCTGGCTGTGAGACACCTCCGACTCTGGCAGTTGTTGGTTGGAAGGTACCAGAGGCCAACAGGTGCAGCACAGCCAGCAGCTTTGTCTGCGGAGGGATGTTGGTGGTCTGCTGTGTTGGGACCGTCAGCCTGTGGCTGATGTGGGTCATGATGCGGAGGATGGTTGTCCTTTTGAGCCTGTAGTGGGCAATGACTTCCTCGGGCGTTAGGTCTGTGAGACTGGTGTGTTTTCGATAGGTCCGCTGACTTACTCTGCGCTGCCTCTGTGGTGGTCGGGGGGGTGCGGGTCCGGGTCCTGGGGTTGGTGGCGGTGGGTGTTGTGGCCCTGTTGGGGCTCCGAGCTGCATGATGAGTAGCTCCATGGCGTTGGTTGTTCTTCGGGTGTGGCTGTGTGCGGGGCTCCGTTGCCTACTGCAGGTAGTCGTCCTGCTTTACACCAGCAAGAGGCAGGTGTTAAATACCTGCTGCTACCGCAGCTTATCGCGTGGTTTTGACTCGCATCGCAGATCTGGCAGTTCGTTGTGAAAGTGGGATAGTGGTGTTTTCGTGTGTTTTTGCACGGGAACGCCTACTCTGCATCTCATTAGGGTTAGTTGGTGGTGTCACCCGTGGAGATAAATTTTGGGGCAGTTATCGCGGTAATACTGGCGATGTCTGCAGTTTGCACACGCTTGTGAATGGGACGTTAAATCTATCTCCACTTTTGATGCGTTAAGGTGGCGATAACTCGGCGATAAGTCCTTGTGACTATGCCCCTCAGTGTCTTTAGAAGATGGATTAAGTACTGTCGCCATGGTGGAGTACTTTACTTTCGCCATGCCAAGGGTATCCGTCTGTCAAATTTCTTGTAAATCCATTACAAATTTGACGCACAGCTCCGTCAACATGACGGAGCCATCCATCAAACTTTCACCTTTTTTATTTTACACAAACAAAATCCCAAAGCAGGATTTTTTTAAATAAGAAAAGCAATGACCCCCTCACTATGGGAGGTTTTACCTGGCTGTGACGGACAGTGAAAACTGACCATGTGTTGTCCCACTGAAAATAGGGTGGGCGAATGCAAGGCCAAATCTTCGACGGTCCTTTCTCTGTCCGGCCTTCGCAGGTGGTGGAGACAGAGTAGACTCCGACGTCTACATGGTGAATTTCCACCCGATTCTAAATGAGGTGGGCAGAACATCACTTTGGCCGAATGGGTACTCCGTTACAATGGAGTACCCTCTCCGCCAAAGATTAAGTCATGCCCTCAGTCATGAATTGGAGAGTTGACGTCCTCAAACTGTTCTGCTTTCCACTGCTCCTAATTGCATCCAGACTGGAGATCTGGCCCAGTTTAGATAAAATGCTATGACCTCAGTGGGAACAGCCATCTCGTGGTGCACCCCACATTGGGTGTCCCATTAAATATGAGGTGGGTTAAACCAGCGACTCCTCATATACTCCCATTTTGGATGCTGGACCTGCACATCATCAGCTCACACTCATAAACAGTCAGTCTCATGTCTTCTCTATCCACAAAGTCCAAGGGTAAAAGTCCCAGTATTTGTAGGGCAAGGCCTTACTGTTTACCTCTATGTGGAGCCATCTACTGGCGAGGCTTGGGAGTGAATGCACATCCGGAAGGTCTCGAGACACTGCTCGCACACTGCAAGAGCTCTTACTTGCTCACATGTGTATACCATTGCCACATACTGAAATCCGCAAACATGAATGTTTGAAAATAATTTTACTATCATTTTGCTGCACAGTGTTATGCTATTACAAAAAACAGCAGCAGAGGGACAATGCAACCAGCACTAAAACCTCCCTCAAGTTGTGGTCAGCGACTAGACTTGTTCATGTGCCACAACAGACAGCACTCCTGCTGCAAAGAGGTGCCCTCATGTACATTGCCCAAAGGCAATCTCATATAAAACATCCAACTCAAGTCTTGAGCACAACACAATTTGAACTTGTAAACACACGACTTTCTGTAGTCAAAGTATCTGTTCACAACGCTATTTTAATAAACATGAAAGGTGATAAAAATGGCGGTACAGATACAATCTTATACTATCCAATGCATTCTACACGGAAAGAATAAGCCTGTTTGGTAGTATGTAATTCAATCCAAATAGACTCGACAGAATACAGTAGGATCTGAACACAGCCAACACGTGTTTCATCTTTATCCTAGACTTCCTCAGGGCTATTGACGTATGTTACCAAAGGCTTTTCGCGCTGGTTGCTTCCTGGATGTGGATTTTGACTTCGAGATTACTCCTTATCAAGGGGGTTTATATATCTTTCACACTCTTTGAGATTGTTCATTCTGCATGCTGTGGAAGATCGTCACTGGACTACGCGTCTATGCAGTTGTATATTTCAGCTATGATGTTGCCTATGGCACTATTCAAATATTCCCACAACACAGCTTCTGCCCTCAGTATTTTATTTATTTGTACCCTGTTGATCTTTCTGTAGGGAGACATTTTCTGCTAGCAGGTGGGACTACTGAGTTTGTTAGACCTGGCATCCTTGGGGTCTTTTGCCTCCTAACGTTTTGCCTTCAACCCTCCTGTTTGCTAAGTTCGTTCGTGGATTTTGGACACTACACACTTTACCACTGTTAACCTGTGCTTAGTGCTTGTGCTCTCTGCTTAAAATATGGCAAGATTGGCTTATACCCAAATGGCACATTTAATTTAGCTGTAAGTCCCTAGTAAAGTGGCATTACCTGTGCCCAGGGGCTCTACATTAAATGCTACTACTGGGCCTGGAGCGCTGATTGTGTCAATGAATTAAGCAGCACTTTAAACATGTCACAGGCCTGCCATTGCTGCTGGTGTGCGCAATTTTAAACTAACATTTTGACCTGGCAAATAAACTTTTTGCCAGGCCCAAACCCTCCTTTTTAATACATATAAATCATCGTAGGGTAGACCCTGGACAGCGCAGAGGGCAGGGTGCAATGTATTTAAAACATAGGACACATACTTTAAAGTTTTACATGTCCTGGTATTGAAAAACTTGTAAATTTGTTTAATACTACTGTAAGGCTTACCTCTCCATAGGATAACATTGAAGTTACTTTACTACATTTTATAAATGTAATTTCCAAATGGGAACTGTAGGAAAGTGGCCTTTTTGTATGCCCCCCACACTTTTTGCTCCAATGCGGACAGTGATGACTCTGATAGTGCATTGGAGTCTGCTGCCCAGACCCCAGTGCCTGTGCTCTCTCCCTAAAACTGTTATGTTCAAAATGGTTGCTCCAGTTGACAAGGACTTTACCCCGCTTATAAGTCCTTAGTACCTAGTACACAGGGGATGGGTGGTATAGTTCCCGGGACTTGCAGCACTGTTTGTGCTACCCTGAGTGACCCAAGTATACTACTGAAAGGAGTCCAGCCACTGCAGACTGCAGGAACAGTGTAAACTGCTCCATTTCAACTTTGCCCTCACCATGTGTGGCACTGTCAATGGACAGCTTTTAATATATGTCAGTCACCCCTAATAAAGACCTCCTCATCCCATGAGGCTGGGTGCCTTATATTAAAGATGTGGGCGTGTAAGTGCAAGCGTATATGCCCTTATAGTGGCCTTTACTATTAAAGTGCACTATAAATGATAGGCTGTCCATAGGATAACATGGGCTAGTACACAGGCAAACTCGAGTTTGACAGCGCCTTCATGGTCCTGCCTAAACATGTCATGTTTGGAGTCAAACAATGTGCCTTCTCACCCCTGACATGAATCTTGTGTCGAGGGCGACGCAGCATGCACCCAGGTGGCTACCTTAGAAACTGCCCACATGGTTGCCCCAGCTTCTCTGTGCTCTTGCTGGCAGCCCACACTTGCTGCCATCAAGTTAGGATTCTGGTCTCCTGCCAGGCAGTGTGATCACTCCCAGGAGTCAGGAACAAAGGCCAGGGCAGGAAGGAGGTCACACCTCCTCCCTCCTGGGAAGGCTAGTGAAGTGGCACAGGTAGGCGGCGAGCTTCAAATACTACACTGCCTCTGATATGCATCAGGGCTGACTCCCAGCGTAGGAAACAGCCCTAACCCTGCCCCGAGCATATTTGCACCCGGGCAGGTGGGAAATTAGATAGTGAAGGAGGTATACACCCCCAGAAGGCTAGCCATGCCCTAGGATGCCAGCCCGGTCTGTACACTGAAAGAAGGGTTCTGCCATTTTTAGAAGTGGCAGAATAGCGAGGTCTGGGTGGAAAAGGTGACCTGCACCTCTGGATGTGGTAATCTCAGCAGAGGACTAGTTGTAGGGACTAGCAGCCCATTGGCTACTATCTCCCAACCCCCTAACTCTTCTAAATATAGGATTTAAGGGACACCCCCCCCAACTAACATCATTTCATCTCCGCCTACTTTCCTTCAGGAAGCCGGCACGTTCAAATGTAGAGACACATGCACCACAGAACCTGCCAACAAGCTGGAAGCTTGGTTACCATTAGACATCACGGCCCTTACAGTATCTAGGTAGCATCTAATCAGGCTCCACCCGTTATCTCCTCCCTATACCAGTTCTACGGCAGCTTGAACTACCTTGTCTCAATATAATGATGGAGCTTCTTAATTCCTCCTTAAAGGAGGCCTTCGTTCCCTCTGACTGGAAGCATGCAATGGTCCTTCCTTTACTAAAGAAGGCCAACGCCGACCCTACCCTTTCCTCAAACTATCGGCCAATCTCTTTACTTCCAGCACTTTCCAAGGTTTTGGAAAAGCACATTAATGGGCAGTTGTCCAATTTTGTTGAGACCCACAAATTTCTTCATCCATCACAATCTGGGTTTAGAGCTGGCTTCTCAACTGAAACCACTCTTCTCGGCGTCACTGAAACGTTACGTCATCGATTGGATACCGGAGACACGGTGGCCCTTATTTTACTTGACCTAAGTGCGGCCTTTGACACGGTGTCTCACGCCGTGTTAATAAAGGCTCTACAATCTCTAGGAATCGTTGACTCAGCAATTAGATGGCTAACTTCATTTCTTACTGACCGCACTTTTCAGGTCTTTTCTTCTGTAGCCACCTCCAGCATCCAAACCCTATTTGCCATCACGCACTCTTCGCTCCACCACTCAGGTTAAATTCGTGGTGCCTAGGACTAGGCGGTCCCGTATGGGTGGTCGCTCCTTTGCTTACCTGGGCCCGTCTCTGTGGAATGCTCTTCCTCTACCACTCCGGAATGAAACCAGTTACACGCACTTTCGCAAGTTACTAAAAACCTGGTTGTTTAATCAGTAATTCCTTTCCTGCTCCTTCTCTGGCTTGGCGCCGGGAAACCCTTTTTGGGTAGCTGTTGCGCCCGATATAAATTTAAATAACATAACATAACACAATAAGGAGCTTAGGTATATCTGAATGGACCATCACTGGCAGGATGGGAGGGAGGAGCTGGACCCAGCACCACATACACTTGAATTGGTTGTATCCTGCATCCACACAAAGGACTACATACCTGCTGTGGTTAGTCTGGAGCCAGGGCCAGGAAGGCAGGGCACCTGTACACTTCAAAGGCCTGTCTCTAGAAGCTTCTCCCCACTTCAAAGGCACAACTGGGTTAAATACTAGACCACAGACATCACCACTTCAGTACACTTCTGGACCTGTGGGAACTCTGCCAGGAAGTAGGCCTGTTGTGCTGCTGAAAGGACTGCCACTCTGCTGGACTGCTGCTCTGAAGGATTGCTGCCCTGCTGTGCTGACCTGCTGCCCTCTTGCCTGGATGAGAAGGACTAGACCTGCATCTCTTGAATCCAGAACCCCAGAGTGATTCCAAGAGCTAGTTGGCTGGCTTCCTGATCTGAAGCAACAGAGACACAGCAGGCGTCCAACAACCTTGCACCTGCACCTAGTCTACCCATCCAAGTGGTGGCACCCCAGTCCTGGACCCTTGGAAGTGGGCCTAAGGTGCTCTGCCAGCCTCTGTGATTCAGCGGAACCGACGCATCTCCACTGCTGCATGGCACAAACCCGAGCGGATCCGCCATACTGCCAGTTCTGCAAGGATTGGACCTATCACAAAAACCTGCATTGCATCGCAGCCAATCAGAACCACTGCTGTGCGACACATCCGTGATGCAGGCTCACGCAACCCTCATTGAGGGCAGCTTTGACAATGATGCAGGACTCCTCATTGCAGCCTCGCTGCTACTCGGATCTGATGCATCGCCTCGATTGAGCGATGCATCCTCGACGCCAGACTACGTATCGCAAGCCCTCGTCGATGGGGTCCTCGACAACGATGGAGAACCTTGCACCGCAGACTCGCTGCATCTCAGAACCGACTCATCGCTTCAACTGCACAACGCATCTTTGATTCAGCTCCTCCCAGCACTCCGAAAACCAGAATTTAAGGTACTTTGTTCAGCGGGCCTAACAGGGTCCCTGTAGCCATCCCCGAATCCATAGCGGTCGGCTGGAACTTGTGACTTTGCCCGGCGCGACCAGATATCCAGAGCTGATGGTTTGTGGTTTATGGCACTGTTTTCACTAAAATCCTTAAATTTGCATATCTCTGGTTCTACTGATTGGAGTTTTGTAGTTTTGGTCTTTTTCATTTATTAAAGAAAGTTATTTTTTTCTAACTTGGTGTGTGATTCTTTTTGTGTGGAGTTTTCACTTTATTACAGTTTGAGGTGTTGCACAAATAATTTACACATTGCCTCAAAGTTAAGCCTGATTGCTCTGTGCCAAGCTACCAGAGGATTGTAGTTTCTGCTTGGCCAGGGCTCACACCCCAGTCAACCAACAACCCAACTTCTTACATTGATGATCAGCGGTGGGGATTAGGACTTCTGCATGTGCAGTTCCATCCAGTGATTTTGTGTACACTGCCATTCCATATCTGAGACCAATTCAGGGTTAAATTCCTCTTGATTGGCCTTTTTTGTTGTTGCTTTTTCCAGATTCTCTCTCTTTCTCTGTCTATTGTGCCTGAATCCACCCCCTACAAGTATGGAGTTTGAGCTGGCAAACACGGAACCCTACACTGGCCCAGCTCAAGGAGATCTGCAAAAAGACGGGACTTCCTTCAAAGAGCACCATCAGGAAGGTGGAGATACAAAAGGAGCTGAGGGCCTGGGTGGAAGTCCTTCGGTCACTGGCTCTAACCACAGAAGGAGAGGATGAGGTGGACGGGCTCTAGGCACCAGTCCTTAGAGGCAGCAGTTTGCTGAGGGGGAGGAAGTAACTTCTGAGTTGGAACTCCCTGCCAGAGTAGAGAATACTGTTTCTTCCCAAGGCTTGTCCCCAGAGGAGATGGAGGAAAGGAAGGCAGAAAGAGAGTTCAGGCTGGAGATGGCCAAAATCAGGATGGAGCAAAGGAAATTGTCCATGAAGGAGAAACAGACCTTAGACCTTAGCTCATGAAAGGAGTCTCAAGGATCTGGCCCCAAATCCAGACAGGCGGAGTCCAGCATTAATGGTGGCAGCATACCTACAGTGTCCTCTGGATACAGGAGGGTCCACATTCCCAAAGGACTGGTGCCCGACTATGTTGTGGGGGACCATTACATAGGCCTCTGGTCATGTCACAACTTTGTAAAATAAATAAAACCCTGCATTATTTTTATTTGTTTTAAAGTATAAACACAACGTGCCAATAATCTTTCGCATGTGTGCAATCCTGTGAGACTACAGACGTGAAGCCATTTAAGTGGACCATAGATATGACCTATAAGTCTAAAAATATTTCATACATTTTTACACTAAGTATCACTTTAAATATAGAGAGTGACGTGACATAAGTGTGACAACTACAATTGGATATTTCCTAAATATTTTCCAGAAGCAGGTCTTTGGTAATGTTGTAAAAATCCCATTTAACCAGCCTTTCAATGTGTGTTGGTGTCTGAGAATTTTCAGTACTGTATAATGCACTTTTAATAAAGGTACATTTCATTTGGGTGAGGCTTTATTTGTTTTTAATAATCAAATGAAAACATTTTCTTGTGAAGAAGCCTTCTGCAGGTCCCCTTCATAGCCACGTGAGGTCCTTTTGTCCATTTTAGATTTGTTGTATCATCATTCATCGCAGCCAGGTTTGGTGTGAATTCACATTGTATTAATAGGGGCTGGCCATATTAGGGCACGGCAGCTCCACCAATCAGATTTGTTGTTTTGTTTGATCTGTTTATTAAATTTTCATAATACAGTTACAAATCAAATGTAGGCACAGTAAAAATACAAGGGTGTCAATACTTCACTGCCTTTTTTTACATGTGAATGATCATATCGATCGAATAAATTACCTTACCTTACTTCGCTGCATATCAGGACCTAGGGCACGTAAAAGAATCTGCTATACCCAGTCTACTACATGCATATCTACAGTTCCAAAAAGTATTGCCGTGTACAACACAACTGAGGGGCTAGAGGTGTCTCCCTAGGTAAGTAGACATTATACAGTCGCGTTTTCCGTAACATCCCATGGCAATGACATCAAACATATTTAAACCACTGAAATGGGTGCAACCAGGAAGCTTGAAAAGGACAAAAAGGAACATCACGGGAGGGGGTGGGGTGATGGATGTAGGGACAAGGGGAAAACAGGTAGGGTTCGCCGTCTCTCAATGCAGCTTCTAATATACCTTTGGGTGAGTTACTATCCTCTCAGTTAAAACTCAGTATTAAACAGTACACATCATGCTATTTTGTGGCCAAAATACTCCAAGATAGCATATATATATATTTTTTTTTTAGAGTCTTGTAAAGCGCCCGAATCACTCCCTAAAGGGTATCTCCGCGCTGCGGGAGTGCTATATAGGGACAGGGGAAGGAGATCAGAAAAGTGCGGTTTTCAAGAGCTTGCGGAATCGAAGATAGTCTGCACAATTCCGGAGGTGGCTGGGAAGTGAATTCCACAGGGAGGGGGCCAGATGGTAAAAAGCTTTCCCCTCGATGCGGGATTTCTTAACACGGGGCACCACGAGGAGAGATTTAGAACTAGAGAGTAAAGTTCTGGAAGGTTGATAACGGATGAGTCTGTCTGCTAGGTAGCTAGGTCCATTACCATGAGTTGCCTTATGCACTATGCAGCAGATCTTATATTGAATTCGCTTGCGGATAGGCAGCCAGTGTAGACCCTGTAGAAGTGGCAGAGAGGCGGTCCTAGCAGGAGAGTTGGAAACTAAGCGGGCCGCAGTGATTTGGACCACCTGAAGTCTGTTAAGAGAAGACTCATTGGCTGAAATCAGGAGGGCATTACAATAGTCTAAGCAGCTTATTACTAATGCCTGAAGGAGAGTTTTTCAGACTGTCATGGGGAGAAGAGGAAAAACCCTTCTGAGGAGGCTCAAGGCATGAAAGCAGGAGCCCGCAATGGTCGTAACTTGCTCCTTCATCGTTAGTTTCTGGTCTATATGTACTCCTAAGTTTTTTACCACTGTTTTTGGGACAGGGGCATCACCCAGGTCAGTGGGCCACCAATCCGGGGACCAGAGTAGGGGCGCTTCACCAAACAGCATTGTGTAGAGATTCGCGGAAAGGGGGGTCTTCCAGCATGGATGGTTGCAAGGGCCATTTGGGAACTGGGTAAGGTCTGGTGTCCCAGGCAATATTGATATATTGCAGATTGTGATCGGAATGAGGCAGGCTTAAATAGTCAGCATGAGTGACGGAAGGCAGTAGATGGGCGTGCATATTATTCTGATTAGTCGGACATGTAATTTATGTGGGTAAGAATAGAAGGAGTATACCTTTGACAACGGATTGCGGAACCTCCATATGTCCTCCAATCCCTACTGGCGCATCCAATCTCCAAGGAGCGATACATTATTGGAGGCCACTGTGCTCTTCAAAGAGGGGAATGAGCGGCCAAGGCTCGTGTCCAGAACACTAGTAGAATTCGCACCCACCGGCCACCGGAGATCACACCATTTGGAAAGCAGCTGCGACAGTGACTGTAGGAAGGAGCCCTGGTCAGTGTTAGGAGCATAAATATTACCTAATAGAAGGTGACGGCCGTCGGACCGTCCTTTAATGAAAATATACCTGCCGTCCGCATCCAACACTACCTCAGCATGAAAGGGAACTCCCGGGCAGACCCAGATTAACACTCCACGAACGTTTGTGGCAAATACTCGTCCCCTCCACCTGCATTGTAATCTAGTCACTTCAGGGTTTGTCAAGTGTGATTCCTGCAGTGGTGCAATTTGGCCATGATGCCGCTTGAGATAGGAGTACACTGCGTACCGATGAGAAGGAGTACGTATACCTCGAACATTCCAGGTGACAATGCATTGGGATGTTATGTGATGCCTAAGTGGTGGAGCGCATAGCACTGTGATCCAAGAATGTACATGTAACTTTAGAGAAGAGCAAGGTCGAAGAGTTGCAGAGAGTGAACACAGCAGAACCAAAACAACATGTTGTGTAAACCTGGCGCCAACATGGCGTATTGTCAATACTAAAAGAGCGGACCACAGCAAAGTCTGCCCAAACTAAGTCACCAACTGTGGCGATCCAAACAAACCCTCAAAAGTGTGAATGAGGGGGTGAGTTGCTCCACAGACTGAACAGGTCAGTATCCCCAATAATGCAAGGAGTGAACATAATCTCTGGATTCAAATCAGGCAATAACCAGTAGCCAAGTCGCCGCCCAGGCACACCAGCCCAGAAACGCTGGGGAGCAGAGAGAGCACCCCGCCATCCCTGGTGCCCGCCCTTCGCGGCCCACGAGAGACAATCTTTGTAAGCTATAAATCAGGAATATACATGGTAGGCATGCATGAAACCAACACAATACAGTAATCAGTGGAAAGACAGATTATTGATCAAATAATGTCGTCCGACATCCGCTGTGTGATAACTGGCAGGTTCGTCGAGTCAGTGTCCAATGGGCAGGCCACAGATTATCCCTCGTCCCAGACGATCGCGCAGATGCCACATCCCGATCAGAGCTGTGGATGGGATCGGAAATGCAGGCCACCTCCTGAACCACCCGCTTGCGATCCATAATAATCTGGTCCAGGTTCGGCACTGCCATTGAGCTAAGAGGACGGCGTTTCCTGCACCAGAAAATTGCCCAGAAGACTCAAGCCAGGACCATGCATCCTGTGGTGTATCAAAGACTCTAGTCTTGTCCACAGTCAGTACACGGAGCCTCGCTGGGAAGATAATTTAAGTTCAGTGCTCGTAGTTGCTTTTTAACTGCAAAAAGGAGATGCGTTGGCGTTGCACTCCCAGAGTGTAGTCCGGAAAGAGCATGATGCGTGCATTGTCCAGCCTGACATCCTGTAGCCTCCTGGCCTCTCGCAGAATGGAGTCCCTGTCGCGATAGTGCAACACCTTGAAGATTAACGACTGGGGGCTGGAGCCCGGGGCTGGTCTCCCCGAAGGAATGCAATGTGCCCTCTCAATGGTGAAGTATGACAACAGGGAGGACTCCGGCATCAGGCCCCTGATCCATTGTTCAATAAATGCAGCCGCATCCCGAGAGTCCAACAAGGCAGATATTGTTACACCTGGACCGGCCTTCCACATCCTCCACCCTGGTCTCTAGGCCCTGGATCCTGGCATCATATTCCTGTAGTCACCTCTGCAGCAATTTAGTGGCAGGATGGACTTCCGACAGAGTCTGTACTGTGACCGTTACTCGTTCCGTTCGTTTTTTGTGACCTGCATGAAGTAACGTGAGATCTGCCACCACATTATCTATTTTCGATTCCAGGGAGATTCGGGAGCGTTCTTTTGCCTCCAGAACTACATCAAATTTGTCTCCCAGGGGGAAGGCTGAGTCGGGGTCCTGGCGATCCACCCCGCAGCTGAGGATGAGCGCGAGGACACCCTGGAGTTGGTGTTGCAGTGCGTCCCATCACAGCAGCACTCCTACACCCCCACACGGTCAGGCCTGTAGGCAAGTCCCAGCCACAAGCAGCAGACAGGACTGGGCCGGAATGCTGCAGTGTGTAGCTCTACTTGTGACCTCGCGTCTGCATGTCATAATGAAATGGAGAGCATGCAGCCCCAAGGGCTTCGACCTCCCCAACAGCCGGGGGTTCACAGCGTCCAAGGAGACCGGAACCGTGGGGTGAGTGATGCTGGAGCACTGCAGACGCACTATCTGCAAAAGGAACAAGGACCAGAAGCAGCACCAGCCAGGAAAGGCCGCAGCCCAGCCATTAACAACAGTCTGGTAATCCTAGTACCCCAATTATTAATAAGGGAACATAATAGACAGCATTGGGAGAAAAGTTCATGGGACCCCAGATGGGGAATAATGTACAAATTAGCAGTCAGTAGAAGGGAGGTGTGCTGGAAGGAAATCCCTTCAACAGCCATAGGGAGAGGAGAGAAATCCAGGCTGACAGTGCCCAAGACTCGTGGGGGGATATCCACGTCACTTCACAGGATAGCAATGGCTGCACTCATGGTGCCCACAGTGGCTCAGGCAGGCCCCAGGATTTAGCAGTCCGACAGAGAAGGGCATTGTAAGCAGCAACACCATGCTCAACCAAGGCCCAGCCAAAATATGTATTAAAGGCATGCAGAAAGAGCTCTAAAATGTAAACTCACTGCGCTTTTCTGCATTGCAGCAGTATCCCAGCCTTCAGTTATGGGCCTCCTCCCACGGAGCCCACCCGGTGTCTGCACTGCTTGTCTAGGACACCTCTGGCATCCGGTGTCCCAGAGGTCCCACAGCAGTGCCGGACAGTGCCGCCCAGTGACCATCAACTGTGTCCATCTTCAGCGAGGCAGGCATCTGAAGTCACGTTGCGATGTCTCTCCGCCTCTCCCTGTCACCCTTCAGCTAGTTTCCGGGCCGCGGCCACCAGAGATAAGCTGCCTCAGCAGTCCAGCGGCCCCGTGGTCACCTTGGTCCCCTCCAGATGTCAGGCGGCAGCAGCATCAGCCTTCAGTGGGGCAGGGGTTGCAGCACTCCTAAACACAACATATGGCCCTCCCGCTCCTCCACAGAGTACTCCCGGGTCACAGCAGCAGCAAGTGCCACATACAGCAGCACCTTATGGATCCTGCGGCCGCTCCTATCCCATCCGCGTCACAGCCAGCAGCCACGTCAGGTCCCAGAGAGTCCGCAAGCCAGCCTCCCCCGGCCACAAGGCGTGGACTCTCCACTCCACCCACAGCAGGAACAAGCAGGAAACACGTTGTAGTCTTCCAGAATATTTATTAGTGCAGAAGTTGACCCATGACTGAGGACATGACTGGATGCTTCAAGGAACACAGCAAACTGGCAACAGCTTAGCTGACGTTCAAAGAACCATCCACCTCGTTCCAAAGAACATGGAATCAGTATCAAAAGAAAACACCATAAGGCACATAGCTACAAATAATACACAAAGGCACAAATATGAATAAAAAGCAAAGTACATACTAATCTAGCATACTACATCACCTTCCCCCCATAAAAAACAAAAACAAAGGTGACATATCCAATTTGTAATTTAAATACATCACATATTCTTTATATTTACCTGGTACTCTTACTACTCTGGAGGAAAGAGTAGTCACAGCACCTTGGACAGGTGGAACATTTGTCATGGGCACCGAGTGTTCAAGGATAGGAGAACTGGGTATACCACAATCAGGTTGCTATTCAGAATCATGAGAAACAACATCTGTGGATAACATGGAATCAAAATCGTTTGAAGAAGAGCATGTTTGATTGTAAATAATGGCTTGATTCTTAGAATCAAACTGTTCTTTTTCCACCAACCTCTTCCCTGAAGGAAAACAGAAGCAGCACCAGCCTTGATTACTTTGACTGGTGAGGTGAACTGAGATTCACCTTTTATCACTCTGTGTGGTTTCTTTATAAGAACAAAATCATTCACTTTGATGTCAACATCATGTGTCTTAAACTTTTTATCCTACCAACCTTTTTGTTTGTTTTGCTTGAGTAACACCCTGTCTTATTTCTGAAGTAGAAACCTTATTACAACTTGATTCCTGACCAGAAATCAATTTGAGCCAACTAGGAATGAGTTTAGATTTGGCATCTCTACCTCTTAAGCAGGTGAAAGGAGCCACTCCAGTAGTTGTGTGAGGAGTAGTTAAGTAACTCCAAATTTTGTCTTCTAAAAATTCGACAACATTTAATCTTGCAGAAAGAGTTGTTTGAACACCCTCTTTGAGGATGCGATTAGTCCTTTCTACCAGACCATTTGAAGAGGGGCAATAGAGAGCCACTTTAAGGTGAGACATGTCTAAGCTGGTTATGAATTGATTCATCTCTCTAGATACAAAGTGAGTGCCATTGTCAGTAACCAGAGACTGGGGACATCCATCAATTAAAAATACTCTCATGAGAAAATAAATGGCAGTCTTCGAGCTAGGAGTATTGACAAATGAACAACAGATCCATTTGGAGAAGTAATCCACCAAAACTATAAGAAATCTTTGGTCAGAGGGTAATAAATTGAAAGGTCCAGAGAAATCTAAAGGAACATGATGAAGGGGTTTAACATTGGCAACCCAATGTTTGTCAGATACTAGACATTGAGGACAATTATCAATATAATTAGCAACCATTTTGTCAATCCAAGGCCACCAAAAGAATTGTTTGAGTCTTTTACAAGTGGAAGAAATGCCTAAGTGACCACTGTAAGCTAAAGAAAAAATGCGCTCATGCAAACCAGAGGATGGAATAAATAAAGTACCACACGTGCAAATTTGACCCATGCATGATATTTCTGCAGCCACACTGGCAAAACTGCCTAATTCCTCTGATTGCAGTTTCCCAGTAGGCCAACCGTGTTTACTGAAATTGAACACCTTTTGTAAATTTTCATCTTGTATGGAAGCAGCATTCCATTCATATTCCGATATGACTCCTTCACAAGCATGCAAAACATCTACCATGGCCACAACACAGTCTTCATCTCCTCCAACGTCAGCCTCACAATATATTGTCATGCGGGATAAGCAGTCATCTGTGAAATTTTTACCACCTTGTACATATTTCACTGACATGTGGAATTCTTGTAGCTTAGACAGCAACCTAACTAGGAGTGAAGATGCCTTGCCAAGACCATTGCCACTTAACAAATATACTAAGGGTTTATGGTCGGTGAATAAGTCAAAAGATGTTCCCCAAATGTAAGTTTCAAACTTATCCACTGCCCAAACGCAAGCAAGTGCCTCACTCTCAATGGTACTGGAGTTGACCTCTGTAGAAGAGTGTGCGTGATGTGAATGCAATGGTATTTTCACATCCATCAACCATTTGTCTAAATACAGCTCCTATTCCTTTAATACTAGCACCAACCATAATAAATGATTTTCCTTAAGTATTAAAGGACAGAAGAGCAGGAGCATTAGTTATCAAAACTTACTTGACTCCTTTCTTCAATAGTGAACGCAAAGGTTGTATCTGTAATGCATACCCTAGGATGAAACGTGCATAATATTTACACAACCCTAGAAAGGATCTCAGGGTGTCCTTATCTTTAGGAGCTGCAGCAACCCTAATGGCCTCCACATTTCACGCCTTAGGCGTGATCCCCTCAGCAGAGATCGTGTGTCCTAAATATTTGACTTGTTGCACAAACAATTTGCATTTATTCATCTTAACAGTCATACCGTGTTTACCCAAAATCTCAAATACCTTGTTTAAGACAAGCATGTGTTCCTCTTCCGTTTTGGTATAAACCAAGATGTCGTCTTGGAATGCTTGAACATGTGGCACATCACAAAAAATAGCATCCATCGTTCTCTGAAAGACACTTGCGGCTGACGCAAATCCAAATGGTAGTCTTAAATATTTAAACGCTCTAAAGGGAGTCACAACGGTAGTTAAACACTGCGACTCTGGACTTAGGGGCACCTGATGGTATGCCGAATGGAGATCAATCGTCGAGAAAAACTTTGCTCCATTGATATTTGCCATCATTTCTTGTATGCGTGGAAGAGGGTGACAGTTAACTAAAATATTTTGGTTGAGTGACCTCAAATCCACACAGAGCCTCAAATCCCCTGAGCGTTTCCTGGTCAAAACAACTGGAGAAACCCACTCAGAGGATACGGTTTTGGCAATGACCCCCTGAGAGATGAGGGTATCCAATAAAGTTTTCAAATCATCTCTTGTGCTCAAAGGTACGGTCGCACCTTGTATATAAGAGACCACATTTTATTTTTGGTTTTATGGTGGCTCAAAACCTTTCACGTTGCCAATGGCATCATTAAACACACTAGGAAATCTCATAGCCATGGAATGTGATATGGAATTGTGATTTTCTATAGCTAAAACAAGCATGTCACCAAGAACAATTGGATCTTTGTGCCCAGGACGAAAATAAATACTCAGTTTGGCTAAGTCCATACATCCAATAATGTCCCTGCCCCTTACAGCAACATACATTTTGGTGTTAACTTGCCGACCTAAAACTTCAAGCGTAGCGACTATGTATCCATTGAGCTCGATATCCTGTTCCCCAAAAGCCTTCGGGCAAATGCCAGGTGCTTTCAAAACAGTATCAACAGGCCAATGCTTATTAAACGTTATGTCAGCTAACATGGTAACAGGAGCTCCTGAATCTGCATCATAGTAAACACTTTCCCATCGACAGTGGCTTGACAGAACGGACCTTTGACAACTTGCTCATGTGGAGCATCAATTGTAAGAACAACATTCAAAAATCTTTCATTGCACTCATTCACAAGCTCTGTAGCTAAAGGAACATCCACATGATTAATTCTGACCCTGTCAGAATTAATCAGGAAACTCTTACACACCCTTTGCAAACACTACTTTGCAGCAATGGTTTAATTTCTTGCCTAAGGCAGGACACGTGGGATGATTTCCCAAATGACCCAAGTGTTCTTGACCCACACGTGTAACAGGTTTCCCTCTTGGGCTTAGGTACTTTGTTGATGGATGCCACCACTGAATCATCAGTGGTTGTATTTATGGGGGAACCAGTGTGAAAACCATTGGTTTGCACAGCAACTTGAGAATTCATAACCTGAGATGTTATTATAGATCTTTCTATGCTCCTAGCTATGTCTATTGTCTCGCTTAAAGTAGGGTTTTTACAAGTCAAAAGCCTCTCTTGAACTTTCTTAGAGTAGCAATTGAAAACAAATTGCTCTCTGATTATAAATATCAACGTTGCATTCAAATTCACATTTTACAGCTAACACACGTAAGGTCGCGATATATTCTATCACAGTCTCATCCGGCACTTGCTTGCACTTTGAAAAATTATGTCTCTCCAATAGGACACTCATCTCATCAGTATATTGCTTCTGCATCCTCTTTTACCTCCAGGTACACATTCCAGGGCGTGTCCTACCCACCAGGTGCAGTAGCAATAGGCAAATTGTCAAAGACCTTTTGACCTGCAACGCTCAGGTGATTAAAAGAAGTGCTGCCTTCCTAATTGGAGAATACCCTACAGGATCAATGGCAGTAATCCAGTTTTCAAAAATACACACACTCCTTCCATTTTATTTATGGTTTCCCTGGTTTTTGTAAAAAGGGTGGAGGCTGCATAGCCTCTTGTACAGTTGCCATGGTTACACAGTAAACAAATGAAATGATTTTGAGAATCAAACTTGCTTCACGCAATAGTCTTAGCAAGCTTTGCAAAAATAAAAAATGAAGTATTCCTCACCTGGGGTAGTATTAATTCCTTACTTTCAGTCTTTGAGCGATTGTATTAGGCAGTTTTCGTGAAGTTGGAGCTCCATTTGATCAGCCCAATGTGGCATGATAATGAAATCCGTAAAATCGGCCCGATGCACAGGATGCGACGAGTAAAGATGGCCGCCGACATGCGTGGTGAAGCGCTTGACGTGCGTGATGACACTCCGTGCACCGCGCTCCAAGCTCTGTATTACTTGAGAAAGAGATAGAGCGAGCAATGCGCGCGGAAGTTGCCGAACCTTTGAAAGATGCTGGCAACTGCTGCAGAGGCCGCATGAAGATTCTGAAGACGCTGCCAGCAGTGAACGAGATGAAAAGTAGGAAAAACTCACAATTTCTCCTGGACTTTTCCGCCGGAGTGCTTCTGCAGGGAGGGCTTCTATTGTAAACGGTGTATACAGCGGTATATGGTTGAAGAAGAGGTTGGTGGGTCAACAGTAGCGTAGATAGCCGGAACGGTTTCCTTTGCAGGAAGGCAGGTTTTTTCTGCTTTACCCCACTCCTGGTACCAAAATGGGGTAGGGGTGAAATAAAGGAACAAGCAGGAAACACGTTGTAGTCTTCCAGAATATTTATTAGTGCAGAAGTCGACCCACGACTGAGGACAAGTCTGGATGCTTCAAGGAACACAGCAGACTGGAAACAGCATAGCTGACGTTCCAAGAACCATCCAGCTCGTTCCAAAGAACATGGAATCAGTATCAAAAGAAAACACCATAAGGCACATAGCTACAAATAATAAACAAAGGTACAAATATGAATAAAAAGCAAAGTACATACTAATCTAGCATACTACAAGCACCTTATGGATCCCGCAGCCGCTCCTTTCCCATCCGCGTCACAGCCAGCAGCCGCGTCACGTCCCAGAGAGTCCGCAAGCCAGCCTCCCCTGCCCACAAGGCATGGACTCTCCACTCCACCCACAGCAGGCCTCCTGGCCACAGCAGCGATGAGGAGGCCGATCCGGTCCACCACCGAGAGGTACGCGGGCGAGGGCACCTAGGCAGGACGGCAAGGCATCAGTGGTGCATAGATGCCATTCCAGTGAGCACTAAATTAACAGATAATGGGGATAGGTGGTGGAGCTGCGTTAAGGCACATCCACCATCTTAGCCCTGCAAGCCATGCCCCACAGCTCGAGCCAATCTAATAGCAAGTTTTTATCTCTAAAGTCTAATTGTTGTGGAAGACTGCAATTTGAACCATCTAGTGTGACTTATCTTCTTGGAAAAATAGCTTTTCCTACTTCCAGTAGAGTACTGTGTTGCAGGAGTGACGTGAAAAGCCAAGTAACATCAGAGGCTTTTTGCTGTTCCGAACCCTAAACTATTCCTTGACTTATTGTGTCTAGTGTCTGGAAGTCCTGAAAGATGAGCTTGGCTGCTGAGTGGCTGATCCTGACAACAGAGAAGGAGAATACAGGACCTTGGAAATATCCCCAGGATTAACCAAACAGACCAGCTGGAAAAGCTATGGACCTAATATGGGGCTGTGGCTCAAATATGAGAACATAAAAGGAACAGGGCAGTATGTCAGATGCAAGAAAGTCAGAAAAGAGAAGGATCCACTGGAAGAGACAGTGAGTGACAAACGAAACGAGGGAGTGAGAGAAAGAACTCAGCTAATAGACTTGCGCTGTGACATTTATACCGAAAAAATTGAAAATTCTAGTAACTCCTCGAAAGAAATGTTTTCTATTCTGAAAACTCTCAAATCCTACGAACGCATGACTGCCCCGATGTCCATCTCCTTGGAGAACTGCAATAAAATTGCTGACTTTTTGCAGATAAAGTGGCAAAAATCTATGACTCGTTCCCAGTAGAAGCACGTCAGGGTGTGAATCCAGAGTCCCTTTCCGAAATAACATTTGAGGGAGAAACCCTTTATGAATTTAGGGTGCCAGAGATGGAAGATCTGAAGAGTATGGCAGGGCAATTAAATCTGGATCTCCCCTGGACCCAGCCCTACCCAAGATCTTAATACAAGGAGGCAACGTTATTCTGCCCTGTGTTTCACAGCTAATTGCTCGTTCCTTTTATCTGGAAGAAATTCCTCAAAAATGGTAACAAGCGATAGTGCGGCCATTGCAGAAAAAAACACTAATAGACTCTTCAGTGTTAGAAAACTTGCGCCCTATTTCACTGCTACCGTTCTTTGCAAAAATTGCAGAGAAAGTAGCCAACAAGCAATTAGTTAATCATATTTACCTGAATGACTTGTTTTACCCTTCACAATCTGGTTTTAGAGCCGCTCATTCTACAGAGTCGGCTCGACTCCGTGCTACGGAAACTTTAAGGAAGTGCGTGGATGCAGGGCAGACTGCGGCGCTGATCCTGTTGGACCTCAGCGCGGCATTTGACACCGTATCTCATAGTCTTCTTCTCCAAAGACTATGTAAATGCGGGGTCAGGGGTTCAGCTCTACGCTAGATGATGTCCTTTCTCTCAGCACTGAGTTTTCAAGTTGCTCAGCATCCTCATACCCCCAAGAGCATTCCCCTGCTGCTGGGAGTCCCACAGGGCTCGATTCTAAGCCCTACGTTGTTCAGTCTCTATATGGGTCCTCTTGCAGGATTGGTGAAAGGACACAATGTGATTATTGTATCATACGCCGATGATACACAATTGATTGTCACCTTATCTCAGAATCCTGCGCGGACAGCTGATCAATTCTCTCTATGCTTAAAGGAGCTAGCCGCATGGATGTCCAACCACTGTTTGAAACTCAATGGTAACAAAACGGAGGTGCTGATAGTAGGAAAGGCCCCCTCGATATGGACAACAGCATGGTGGCCCAAGACATTAGGGCAAATACCTGCCCCGAAAGAGGAAGTAAAGAATCTTGGGCTCTGACTTGATTCTAAACTAACGTTTGAAAGTCAAATCCGAAGGTGGTAGGGAAATGTTTCGGGACTCTTAAAGTCCTATGGAAACTCCTTGACTTTTTACCCATCACTGCTAGGAAGACAATTGTATATGTCTTGGTCACTTCCCAGATGGACTTTGGTAATATCCTCTATCTGGGAGCATCTAAGAAAGGACTGACCAAGCTCCAGTCGATCCAAAATGCGGCAGCGCGCCTAGTTTTGAACCTCCCTAAAAGAGCAGCGGCAGCGAGGGCTCTGGCAACCCTCCATTGGTTGCCTTTGGAGAAGAGGATCACGTTCAAGGCCATGTGTTATTGCCACAGAATTCTGTGGAAAAAAGGACCACAATATCTCCATTCTATGATGACTGCTTACACACGGGCACGTAATCTAAGATCTAAAGGCATCGCACTGGTCACTGTGCCTAGAATACAGAAAGCTGGGATGGGAGCTCGCTCCTTTGGATATCTCGCAGCTAAGATCTGGAATATTCTGCAGTGAGACTAAGAACTGAACCTTGCGAAAACACTTTTCCCAAGAGATTAAAGACATGGCTGTTTCCACCTTCAAACTAGTACCTTGATCTTCGACTGCTGCCTTCTGTTCCTGGACACTCTTTTTAAATAGTTTCCCTGCCAACTTTATTGAGAGTTTGCACCAGCGCGGGAACACATCAGTGGTGTAACCATGCGCTTTATAAATTGATAAATAAATAAATAGATGGGATGTCGAAATGAGGCAGAATATTTTGGGGTATACACATCAGGAATGGGTTCGTGAAGTAGAATGCCAGACCCAAGGTACGGACTATGTTAGATCCGCTGAGACTTAAACTAGCCGGTTCCCATCAGGTATCCCTTAGAGACAAAAAGATCAATGTGCCCAGAGAGACCCCAGGAGAGAATGAAAAAAAACACTGATCCTCACTAAAAGGGGTGTGGGTGGAACACAGAGGAAAAAGTAGAAGGATAGAGAAGGGAGCCTGGAGGAATCCCCTTCAGAGCCCACATAGGGGAACAAAGAGATAAATCCAGTGGAAAGATACTAGAGGCTATGGTGAGACTTCTGAGGTGAGGGATTCAAAGACTTGGTGTTTGTATGTGGGGTACCAATGGTTCCAGAGAAATGGAAAGTCCAGCCAGAAATCTGACATTCTTGGTCATTAAACTAAACTTCAGGCTTCTATGTAACAAACTGGGAAGAGTGAGTGAGTTAGTCTACAAGGTGGGGAGCAAAGAGAATGATTATTCATAGGAGATTCAGACATAGTTGAACTTTGTATTCAGAGTGAAGGCCTGAGGCAAGGCACCTTATTCAGCAATCTGTGGGTTGACTGAAGAGGCTTTGAGATAAGTGGATAAAGTGTCAGGATGAGAGGTGAGTTTCCTAGCCCTGTCAACAAGGATTCCATTCAGACAGGGTAGGGGAGGGTGCATAAGAAGCAGAGTAGGCAAAAGGAACTGAGTGAACGAAGCATTAGAAATGTGAGTAGATGAGATTTTCACTTTTTTGGTGGGCTCGATTAAGAGTGTACTGATGTTGTTTTTCTGGAGCATTCAAGTTTTTACAAATGTATACGATCTGGGAAGACATAGAGCAGGCAATGGACCAGCTCAGAAAAATAAGAGCCAAGAACACACTACTCCAAAGGAGCAAAGAAGTAGTGTAGGGAATGAGCGAGAGGAGTCAGGGTACCCACATTTTACAGGACTTGGAAAGGAAAGGACTTAGGAGTAGGCCGTAATGGAGATGGTAAAATTACATTGGCACAAAACGGGTGGCCAGTGACAGAGGCCAGATTGCGAAATGTGGCAGGTATAAATGCATAAATGTGGTAGTAAATATTCAAGGAGTAGGATAATCATTCATTTTGGACAGAGGCAACAACAGAGGACCAACACGGTTGACAATAATGAGCCTAGAAAGATGGAGAACAGAAAGATATACCAGGTATATTCACGCAGTCAGAAGTGAGTGACCATGGAAATATGGCACTGAACTGGTCCCTTGAGTTGTAATTTAGTGAGCCAGCCCAGGGGTGAGAATAAGTGCAGGCGTGGACATGCTTCCATTCTATTGTGATGGGGATTTGAGCATGCTTAGGAATAGAAATGTGTAAGAGATGTACCGATAACCTATCAAGACTAGTTGAAACAGGAGGTGTGGGTTGGGACCCAACTGACACCAACCATTTAATGACAAGGCCAAACGAGAACACAGCCAGGATACATCATTTTTTAATTAGGGGGGAAAAACCTAACGACATGGACTTTGCAAAAGCTCAAAATGGCCAATGGAAAGGCATCTTGGAGGTCCAGAAGGCATTGCAGGAGACATAAGTAACTGGACTCAACTGCTGCCAAAGAAGTCATGGTAGGGGATGGAAAAATGTGTAGCCATTAATAGGGCACAAATTTCAGTTAATAGGAAAATGATTGGATTCCATAAAACTGAATCAAATGGATGAGTGAAAAACAAGAGCTTTGTAAACCTGCACCCATCACTACTTGACTGGATGGTGAGCATCTTTCACTGATAGCTACAGAGACCATTGGATGAAAGTGATGCAGTGAGAGAAGAACAGTTTCAGAAGAAATGTGATTATTGAAGGGAAGTGATATAGTGCCTTGTGGTGAGGGTTATCAATGATGGGCAGGAGAAGAAAAGTTTCAGTTCTATAACGGGGGTTCAGTTAACATAGGAACAAATTGAAGGATACAGAAGCCCTGGGTCAAATGCTGACATGTTCTCAGGTGACCAGAAGGCTAAATCAGAGGAAAGTCAAGGTGGTTGTTGAGAATTCCTCTTCCAGAGTGGCGTGGCCAAAGCAGATATTATTATTTACTGATATAACAATTTTATTTATAACGCTCCTACAATAACTAAAACATTAAATTGCCTTACTTTAGTGCAAAAATCTAGGTATATACTTATTAATAAAAAACAAATAAGTAATTTACAGTAACAGCTAGCTGAGGTTTGTGAAGGTCATAGATGAGGATGAACTATCAAGAGGCATTCTTATTCCAGATACAACAGGAGTAGTAACTCTTTTGAAAGAATATAAAAAGGAGATTCTTCAAACCAAGGAAGAATACTTCTCTAATAAAATTCTTAATTCATCTAACAAATCCAGAGAGATCTTCTCTATATTAAATGAGCTCTCTAAACCAGACAGAGTCATGATGAAGCCAGCCCCTTCACAGTCCCTATGTGACTCTCTTAATTCATATTTCATTGACAAAATTGCCGCTATCAAAGCCTGCATCCCATCTTCTACCGATTCCACTCCCGATCCGATCACATGTCAGAACTTATCTCGGTTGGATCAAATTCCCCCGATTTCAAAGGAGACCTTTTTCGACCTACTCAAAAAGGTTAGTTCTAGCTCACCCACTGACTGCTGTCCTTCTTACATACTTCGAGAAGCTTTTACTATCTGCCCAGATCCCCTCTTTCTTTTCTTAATAACTCACTTAAACTTGGCATTGTCCCTGAAACATTAAAGAGTGCGGAAATCATTCCAATCTTGAAGAAACCGGGTGCGGATCCGTCAGTTCTCAGTAATTATCGCCCCATTTCCCTTTTGCCCTATTTGAGCAAAGTTCTAGAGGCTTATGTGGGAAATTGCCTCAGTTCATTTGTTGAGCATTCCTATTCCTTGGATTCCCATCAGGCAGGTTTTAGACCGGCACATTCTACGGAATCTGTCATCCTTACAGTCTTGGACGAACTAAGAAGAGGAGCTGACAATGGCATCTCCCAGGCCCTGGTACTCCTGGATTTGTCAGCAGCATTTGACACGGTCGATCATGATATACTGACTGTGTCAGAAATGCCGGGATCCCGGGCCTGGCGGTGAAGTGGCTTTCCTCCTTTCTTAGCAGCCGGTCTCAAGCAGTGCGGCTCACCAACTTCTCTTCCCACAAGAGGGAATTGACTTGCAGGGTTCCCCAGGGCTCTTCTCTTTCTCCGCTCTTATTTAATTTGTACCTCCTCCCTTTAATTCGTTCTTTGAGAGAAAGAAAGATTGAAACTTTTAACTATGCGGATGATCTCCAACTAGTGTTTGACATCAATTCATCAGCATCCACTGTATCCAACTTTCAAGCCACCATGATCTTCATAAGTGAATGGATGAACAACAACCAACTAAAGCTGAATCCTGATAAAACTGAGCTGATTCTTACGGGTGGCTCAGCCAACCCTTGGCACTCCAACTTTTGGCCTTCCTCATTGGGCAATTCCCCGGTGCCAGTAAGTTCTGCCAAAAGTTTGGGTATAGTGATCTCCGACGATCTGTCGATGAATGCCCAGATCGGCTCAGTGGTCTCTGCCAGCTTTTTCCAACTGCGGAGAATATGGAAGATTAGTAGATTCCTGTCCAGGGAAGCTCTGACCCTGGTTATTTTAGCCTTGGTTATCTCCCGACTGGATTATGCCAATTCATTATATGTTGGCATCCCCGCCTATCAATTTAGACGTCTTCAGCTGGTTCAGAACCAAGCTGCCAGACTTATCTTCCATCTACCAAAGTGGCAGCATGTTAGACCCCTTATGAAAAACCTACACTGGCTACCTGTGGCCAAGCGATGTGCTTTTAAGCTGGGATGCACCATATTTAAAGCCCTTTATGGCAATAGCCCAGCATTCATCTCTTCCAGGATTCAACAATACATTCCCACTCGAGATCTGCGTTCTTCTCACTTGGATCTGTTAGTCAGCCCTTCTTACAAACGCAAGAAGCATGGAGGCTCAAGATTCGCTGTCTTGGCCCCACAATTTTGGAACTCTCTCCCCGTGGAGATGAGGTCGGTGACCTCCTATGCACTATTTAGAAAACTGCTTAAGACTCGGCTGTTTGCTCAAGCGTACGGCGATTAAACTTAGTTTCCTGCTGTCCCCTCTCCGTCCCTCAGCGCCATGAAACCGCTTGGTGTACGTGCGCTTTAGAAGTGTTTTTAACATAACAACATGTAACATAACATAACATGGGCATTTTAAAATTGGTCCTTCAATCAACAGGAAAATAGTGTTATTTCTCGCTCTTTTGAAAGATTGATTTATTTTGAGCACAAGTAAATCATAAGAAAAATCGTTATTGTGAATTTCAACATGTTGCATGGCGAATTGTAACAAGCATTGTAAAAGGCAGGATGTTTGGTCATTTTTTTATAAAAGTGTCTCTTTATTAAATTGGTAAATTATATGTGGTTGTGTGGGTTGTTGAGTGGCTAAATGAGAGAAAGACGAGTGGACGAAAGAATGGATGAGAGAGTGATTGAGTAGGTAACTGAATGCATAGATGGAAAAATGTGTGTGTCAAGTAAAATTTATATTTACGTATCGACCATTAGGCCTCTCATGCATCAGGAAAGATTAAAAAACATATACAGCAAAGTTGCATAAGGGTTGCCATCAAAATACAGAAAACGAGAGTTCCCTCTCTTGGTATATAGGTTGTCATAAGCGGGTAAGGCCTAAGGTACTTCTTATCACGTATGTTGACTAGAATGAATGAATAGGAATTGAAGTTGAATTTTGAATCAAAAAGAGTTTATGTTGTTTAAGTCCAATACTTCAGCAGTGGAAAGACCTACTACAAATTCGAGTCTTTCTTTGAGCTCATAAGTTGCAAGGCAACTATTGCTTTACTTGATGAAGATGGAAAGTTTTAGCCAAACCGATAATGCACAAACCTGTATTCTAGGTAATTTAAAGTTCCAAAGTTCTCTTACACAGACTCTCGGTCAAATTGTTCTACAATACAATTCTAATCCTGCTGTATGGTTCCCCTATTACTTTAGACAAGGTCTTTGCAAAGTTTGATAAAAGTTTCATCAGTCGCCTTTGCTATGTCTTCAATTTTAGATATTCCACAGCAAACAGGAGGATCCATCTTAAATTTAGCCTTGTAGCTTTAGCTTGAGTAGATATTCAGTTTATTAACATCATGATTACCTAAGTTAATAAGGAGAGCTCATTAAAATATATTATTCAAAGCAAATCTTCTTGAATGATATCTAATTATCCATGGTGAAATCTTTAAATAATATTCTCTCGTAAATGGTATCTAATTATCCATGGTGAAATCTTTAAATAATATTATTCTCGCTTAACATCTCCCTACCGTGGGGTACTGTTCAACGTAAACAGCCATAAAAAACATGAAAACTGTCTTTTATACTGATGATAAAAAATTATCACTTGGCTACAAAAACTCGAATTATGAGCATCACACATACGACATATTTTGGTATTAATTTAGAAGCGGCAATAAAATGCACCTCTCTTATATTAAGATCATGCCATATTCTGATCCTACAGTTTGAAGATGCATGGCATAAACCAGACACGTCTCTGAGAATCTGAGACGCGTGTCTGTCTTTGCCCATAATTGCTTACTCTTGGAAGAAACATTTTAAAGTCATTTTATTGTTAAAAGGGTTAAAGATCTATAAGTGAAGCTATGTAGCTCTGCTACAAGGGTAAATTTAGTAACTTAATTGGTTGTATTGTAAAAACGTTTTAGATCAGCATTTATTCACCTACAGACTTTTAACAAACTACAATGAACTCTCTTGAACAAGTTCAATCTAACGTTGATATAAGGTTTAGCTTGTGTGGCAGAAATTGGTTTTAATAGTTATATGTATGATATTTTGTGTACTGTCAATATATTAGTATGTGGCAACTTTTTATCAACTCATTTTAAATTATTTAATGTATTGAATGCATTAAATGTGCTATTTATTGTGAATGATTTTAATCTATATAATACTTTTATTACCTTTATAACTAAGTACAGCTAAAAACCCTCTTAAGGTGACTAAATCATAAATGAAGGTTGGAAGGAACTGTAGAACCATGTTCTTGGGGGATTTGTTGGGACAAGAAGAAAGAAATATTAGTCAGAGATGCATGTTTTTCTTCACAAGTCTTCACATACAGATTAAACTTCATTTCGAGTATTTCATTCAGAGCATACACCTCCCTCTGAGGGCCTTTAATACGTTGCTTTCTCCCCATCCAACAACTAAGCAATCATTTATTTATGATTATTCGGGAGTAATTACTCTTTTTTTTTAAACCTTTCCTCAGTTGCTCAGTTGAGTGACACCTGGTTCCACATTTCATTCATCCAAGCCAGGGTGTGGTTCTGCAGGATTTTCCATTGTTCATGTCCAAGGCATTTTTAGGACATCGGTTATAACAATATTCTTTGTATTCATTATTTTGGATCTCAGCTTTATGTTGATTATTACATAGATTTAGCTTTTTTAATTTTGCTATATTGCATGGGGGCGACCTGCAGTCAGTTAATGGAGTTTTATTTTTTTATTAGTCAAAACACATGTGCTTTTGGCCTTAAAGATTTGCTAGCACCAGGCAAAATGTGTTCATCTGACCCAGCAATGGAGCATGTCAAACAGCAGGCCTGACAAGTACAGCCGGCATAACATGGAAATGCACCGTTTGCAGCATGCCTGCTGGTCTGCACCTGAGAATGTAGAATGAATAAGGTGCTAGATTAGAAAGCTGAATGTTGGTTGTTGGTCATAGTGAAGCAGAACATGTGGTCTTCACGTATCTCTGTTTTGATTAATTGGTTAGGATGGTCTGAATGGAGTGTCTTAAGTACTGAGTTGTTTTGCTCCTAAACAATGTTTGCACCCTTTGGGACTTTGCTCAACTTTTTTTTAGACTCTTCATTTCTAGCCATTATGTCTTTACCAAAATTGCTAATTCATCATAAGTAAAAATGACTTGGTCAACATGTGTATTTGAAGATACCTCACCCGTGGCCAAATGTGCCTTCTCTTCTCCCCCAGTGGCAATAGCACTTGCCACAAAAGGCACTTAGTTGATTAGATACTGATGGAATAATTCCCCACCTCCCAGACACTCTTCTTTCATTTATTTAATTTGTTACCTTATCAAGCAATAGAACATAGCCTTCTAATTGTTCCAGGACAGAAGCAAAGAAGCCTGGGTGAACCTATTTACAATTACTTTGAGGGGTAGATGCCCTTGGACGTTTTTGTCATTGTTATACATGCTTTCCATTCTTGTCTCGCACTTAGGTTTTTCCCCATTGTACATTGATAGTGATGGTATTAAACTCTGTTATTACACTCTTTATTTCCTCCCCTTGGCCACAAAGCCAACACATTTCTGTGGGGGAGACGTGTTGGCTTCCTGTAACATTCTACACAAGGTAAGGGCTGATATTGACCCAAACAGGCATGTTTTTATCTATCTTCCCTGTCTTCACTGAGAGCCATGTTCCCATTTACCTATCTTGTCTCCAAATATGTCCATTAGTACAGGGACATTGGTAGTTATTATAAACCCAAACTAATTTAGTTTGACTTGGGCTAAGCAGCAACAGTGGACATAACATACCACAATTTTTTTCTGCATATGTATCAGCAAATGTAACAACATAGGTGACAGGCACAGCAGAACCAAGAACATATTTTACATGTTGGCAGATGAGAAGTGAACAAAGTAAACCGCAAAGAAAGATAAGAGACAGAGATCTCCCTTTGATTGTCATCACAAATCTTAAAAAGGGGGTCAATTTCTGTACTGCCAGATTTATCTGTACTTGATCTCCAGTCTTCTAAGAGCTTTACAGTGGAGTGTGTGCTTAGTTCTGGGGCAGCTGTATGCGGATGCAGCTTAAAGATGCTCTAGAGCTTAGTGCACCTACATATGAGAACCCCCACCAAACACACTTGGATTTTACTCTTCACTGCCTCAGGCAGATTTTGATTCAAGTCTGGATGATGATCCAGTTGTGAAATGCCATGGAATAACTGAGCACACCTGTTTTAATACTCACCTTGAATATACAGGCTCCTTACAGATTGTGTAAATTGTGAAATGCCCATTGTGCTTTTGTATCACTTTCGCCTGAGCACCAAACATGTTTGTTACACCCCACTAATGCACTTGAAAATTGTTTCATTAATTTCCTTTATTAAAACATGGTTTTTGGAATACATTGTTTATCCATGAGCTATTATATTAGTGGGCGCTGGTTATCGAAATCATATCATGGTAGCCAGAAAAATATTGAAAACAACCATTGGCTCTCCTTTAGAGATTTGTAAAGTGAAGATCATCCCTCTAGCCAATTGTTTCATTAGTCACAATTTAACAGAAATTATTAATGACTCACTATAATTAGAACAGGTACCCTCAGAATGGAAAAGGCAATAGTCATCCCCCTTCTTATAAAAGGGGGCCAAACCTCAACTTCTTCTAACTATAGACCAATCTCTCTTCTGCTAGTTGTGACCAGGACTATGGAGAACTTTGAAAATACTCAGCTTGCTAATTACTAGAAGGCACCAACTTCTTTGACCCAGCTCAATCGGGCTTCAGGTCTGCTCATTCCACCGAGATGGTTCCTATCTCAGCTCTGGGTGATCTCCATTTATGGCGGGATAGAGGCAAGCAAGCTTTTTCAGATCTTCTCGACATGTCTGCTTCCTTCAACACAGACTACTATGATGTTTGCTTGTGGTAGTCTGGAAGGCAACATTTTAAACTGGTTCAGATAATTTCTTGATGATAGAACACAGTCAGTTGTTCTGGTCAGAAATAAATTCATGCCTAAGAATCACAAGTTTAGCGTTTCACAGGGCTCATCAATCAACACCTCACAGTTCAATATTTATGCAAAATCCCTGGCAGCACTTATCTGCTCTTTTGGCTTTACGATCAATGGGTCTGCCGACACTTAACTGGTAGTGAGGTTAGATGGCGACATGGGACAAGGGCAGAAGAACCTTCAGAAGTGAATGATAGCAGTTGCCGACTGGATAAGAGATGACGAGCTTCAACGCAATAATGAGAACACAGAGATCTTCGTTTCTTAGACACCAGTAAGGATACTTGAACAAATGCATGGTCGCCTAAAAACCTGAGACAAACTTTGGTCCAAGCTGAGACAGACTGAATCCTAGGAGTAATTTTTTACTTTAAATTTACCCTGGAAGCTCAGGGAACTCAAGTTACTGCTAATTGTTTTACAGCACTGACAATCTGAGACCTACCAACTGTGGTAGGACAGTCATATAAGCAGTCTTAAAGTCTTGACATATCTACTGTTAGAAATGGGATTTCTCGTCGGCTGAAGTATGCACCCAGGCTAGACAGGAACCACCACTCTAGTCACGGTAAGCTAGATACACACTCAAAGATAACCTGTGCTCACCCTCTGGTAGCTTGGCACGGATCAGTCAGACTTATCTAAAGAGGCAATGTGTAAAGTATTTGTGCAACACACACACACACTCAGTAACACAATAAATACATCACAAAAAGACTCCACACAGTACAGGTCAAGATATGAATTTTTAAAGATTAAATGCAAAAACAGTGCTTAAAAGTCACTAGCAGTCATAACGTTACTTGAAGTTGGTGGAAATAGTGCACAGACAGAATATCGAGTCTGGAATATCGAAGTGCCAGAATATCGAGTTGCAAATATCAAAGTAGCAGAATATCGACTTCAAGAATATCGTTGACCAGAATATCGACTCAAAGGTAAGAAATATCGTTTTCTGTAATATCGAAGTCAGTAATATCGTTTGTCAAAATATCGTTGTCAATAATATCGATATTTATAATAGTGTTCTGTATTTTAGTATGTATGTTAAAAGTATGTGATCTAATGTTTTTTCTATAAGTATAGCTGTATTTTTTAATGTATGTGTGAAATTTTAAGAAGTGATTAATTTTGTCAATTAAATTTTGCGTATTTTAGTTCTGTAGCGGGTTGTGGGTTTATAGGGGAATAGGGTGGGAAGTAATTTAATTATAATAAAGTAATTAATAATTTTTATTTGTTAGTATTTATAGTAAAAAACAAATATTAAATATTTATTAATTGGTGATTATTATTAATTAATTGATAATTATGTAAATTGTGTTAATTTATTTTTGGAGTGGGTTGTGGGTTTTTAGGGGAATAGGGTGGGAAGTAATTTAATTATAATAAAGTAATTCATAATATTAATTTATTAGTATTTATAATTAATTTTTATTAATTAATTATTAATTGGTTATCAAATTTTATTAATTAATTAATTGATAATTATGTAAATTGTGTTATTTTTTTAGGAGTGGGTTGTGAGTTTATAGGGAATAGGGTGGGAAGTAATTTAATTATAAGTAATTAATACGTTTTATTGATTAGTATTTATAATTAAATTTTTATTATTAAAATATTAATTGGTTAATAAATTTTAATAATGAATTAATTAATTATGTAAATTGTAATTTTTTTTAGGAGTGGGTGGTGGGTGTATAGGGGAATAGGGTGGGAAGTAATTTAATTTGAATAAAGTAATTAATAATTTTTATTTATTAGTATTTATTTTATATTTTAATTTTATAGTGTTTGTGGTAATTTATTTATTAATAATTAATTGTTTAATTATGATTAATTAATTGTTAAATATGTTAATTGTGTCAATTATGTAGGAGTTTTTTGTGCGTTTATAGGGGAATATGGTGTGAAGTAATTTTTTTAAAATCATTAATTAATTTTTTGATTATAATTAATTTATATTAAATATAGTTATTTGTTTGTGAAATGTTTTTTTAAACTTCTATAAATTAAGGTTTGTAGTTAGTTTTTAGTACTTTTTAACATTAAAATATTTTACTATGTTTTGTAATTTATTATATTTTTATGTTTTTTATTTTTGTGTTATTAACAATTTTTGTATTCTAGTTGGTATTTTGTTTCTTTTTCTTTTTCTTTTGATTTTTGGAAATATTAATTTTAACCCTCTGCTATCCAACACTTTCCCTACTGTTGCACTGTCTGGAGGGGAATAGTAATATTTACTCCTCCGCTATCCAACACTTTCCCTACTGTTGCACTCACTGGAGTGGGAATAGTAATTTTTACCCCTCCGCTATCCAACACTTTCCCTACTGTTGCACTCACTGGAGTGGGAATAGTAATTTTACCCCTCCACTATCCAACACTTTCCGTACTGTTGCACTCTCTGGAGTGGGAATAGTAAATTTTACCCTTTGCTATCCAACACTTTCCCTACTGTTGCACTCACTGGAGTGGGACTAGTAATTTTTTCCCCTTCGGTATCCAACAGTTTCCCTACTGTTGCACTGTCTGGAGTGGGAATAGTAATATTTACTCCTCCGCTATCCAATACTTTCCCTACTGTTGCACTCACTGGAGTGGGAATAGTAATTTTTACCCCTCCGCTATCCAACACTTTCCCTACTGTTGCACTCACTGGAGTGGGAATAGTAATTTTTACCCCTCCACTATCCAACACTTTCCGTACTGTTGCACTCTCTGGAGTGGGAATAGTAAATTTTACCCTTTGCTATCCAACACTTTCCCTACTGTTGCACTCGCTGGAGTGGGAATAGTAATTTTTTCCCCTTCGGTATCCAACAGTTTCCCTACTGTTGCACTGTCTGGAGTGGGAATAGTAATATTTACTCCTCCGCTATCCAATACTTTCCCTACTGTTGCACTCACTGGAGTGGGAATAGTAATTTTTACCCCTCCGCTATCCAACACTTTCCCTACTGTTGCACTCACTGGAGTGGGAATAGTAATTTTTACCCCTCCACTATCCAACACTTTCCGTACTGTTGCACTCTCTGGAGTGGGAATAGTAAATTTTACCCTTTGCTATCCAACACTTTCCCTACTGTTGCACTCACTGGAGTGGGAATAGTAATTTTTTCCCCTTCGGTATCCAACAGTTTCCCTACTGTTGCACTCACTGGAGAGGGAATAGTAATTTTTTCCCCTCCTCTATCCACCACTTTCTCCACTGTTGCACTCTCTGGAGTGGGAATAGTAGTTTTTACACGTACGCTATCCAACACTTTCTCCAATGTTGCACTGTCTGGAGTGGGAATAGTAATTGTTTCCCCTCCGCTATCCAACACTTTCCCTACTGTTTCACTCAGTGTTGTGGGAATAGTATTTTTTTCCCCTTCGCTATCCAACACTTTCCCAACTGTTGCACTCACTGGAGTGGGAATAGTAATTTTTACCCCTACGCTATCCAACACTTTCTCTACTGTTGCACTCACTGGAGTGGGAATAGTAATTTTTACCCCTACGCTATACAACACTTTCTTTACTGTTGCAGTAATTGCAGTGGGAATAGTCAATTTTTACCCATACGCTATTCAACAATTTTCCTACTGTTGCACTCAATGGAGTGCAAAATATAAGTTTAAAAATGTATAAATATTTTAGTATTTTATTTTATAATATAATGTTTTTATTATTATATTTTATGTTATAGGTGTATGTATATATATTTTATAGTTAATTTGTATTTATTTATAATATTTTAAAATAAATTAGTTATTAGTTTATTAGTTTTTTTAAAGTAAATATACATTTATATATTTAATTTTATATATCTGTGTAAATTTTTTTAAATTAATTTGTTTATTATATTTTTTTGAATGTTTATTATATCAAGTAATTATTTTTTTTGTTATTTTTATAATATGTGTTAACATTATTTTTTATATATTAAAAAAAACGATATTTTGGACTTCGATATTTTTTACATCTATATTTTTTTTCGATATTTTTGTCATTTACATTTTAAATATAGGATGTCGATATTTTGACTATCGATATTTTTACATCGATATTTTTGACATCTATATGTTTGTCATCGATATTATGTCAGTTATTCGGTGGAAATCCAAAGCTCATGCCAACCACGATGGAGGGCAGGCCGGCTACAGGACCCACGCAGTACCTGCTGAAGAAGTACCTTGGATGGAGCAAAGCGTCAACGCTTTTATCTTTTCTTGTTTTTGGGTCACTGTGTCGTCAACGAGCTTCGCTGAAGTGAAAGCAATGCATCATCGTTGAGCCACGCAGAGCGTCATCGTTGGGCCATGCAGACTGTAGAACCGCTGTCGTTGAACAGCCTCTGTGTCGGCGTCGAAGGGCGATGCATTGGACCCTATTGGCACAAAGGTGATAATGTATGCGTTTTGTAGCAAAACAGCTGCAGAACCCACTTATGAGGTTCAGGACTTGGAGAGGGCACCTCAGGCAAGGGTAGGACTCACAGAAAGCAGAGTCCAGCAGCATCAGCAGAATTGCAGGAAGTCTTTTGTGTCCCTGAGACGTCAGAAAACAGGAGATCACTTGGAGGGAAGGCAGAGCCCAGCTCTCCTTCAGCAGAGTCAGGGAGCACAGGCAGCAGGGTAACAAGCAGTAAAGCATCCCTTCCAGAAAAGCAGTCCAGTTGAGTCCTTTAACCAGCACAACAGACCTTCTGACAGAGGTTCAGTTCAAGGTTCAGATGTGTCTGACTTCAGGGCTCAGAGACCTAGTTCTAGTACCCAAAAATGCCTTTGATGTAGGGGGTGACTCCAAAACATCTCTCTGAAGTGCACAAGGATCCCTTTCAACCCAGTCCTGTCTGCATGGTTACCTGTGGGGGGTAAATTAGTGCTTTGTGTGTGGACAGGACACTACCTATTGAAGTGTAAGTGTCAGCCCCTCCCATTCTTCCCTGCCCAGGATGGCCCATCAGAATGCAGAGGAATGCAGATGAGCCTCACCTTCATGTGTTTGTGGCTGTCTAGAGGGAATGGACAAAGCGTAGCTGTCACCCAACCCAGACTAAAAGTGGCATTTCTAAAACAGTAGTGTTCAATCCAACTTCACCAGTAGGGAGGATTTATCATTTCCCGTCCAAACATATGAAACATGAAAAAGCTACTCCTTTCTTATCAGGAATTACAGCTTAAAAGTGTATTATGGGATTCCCAATGCTGGCCTATTAGAGGGGTAGGCTTCACAGTTGTGAATAATGAAATAGGCACTACCAGGACATGCAAAACATACAAGTACATGTCCTAGCTTTTACTTACATGGAACCTTGCGGTTACTTAGGGCCTACTTTAGGGGTTACTTATATGTAATAAAAGGGTAGTTTAAGGCTTGGTAGGTAGTTTTAAATGCCAAATCAAAGTGGCAATAAACTGCACACACAGGCACTGCAGTGGAATGTCTGAGACAGGGTTGAAAGGCTACTTCTGTGGGTGGCACAATCAGTGCCGCAGCCTACTAGTAGCATTTGAGGTATAGGCCCTAGGTATATGGTATACCACCTTACAATGGACTTACCAGTACAACAAATATGTCAATCAGGTATTCCTCAATGTCATCATGTTTAGGGGAGAAGCACATGCACTTTAGCACTGCTCAGAGTCCTACTTCCAACATAAACAATCAGCAAAACGATAAACTCCTGGGAGAAAACAGGGGCCTTGTGCACAGGAGATGTGTACATGGCTTGCTTCTGGGAGTCAAAAGCAGTTTGGCATGCCTCTGTCCAAATCGCATTTCTGGGCTGCTTCTTGGAAGTCAGCTCAGTCAAGGGGGCAACAATGATGCCATATCCTTTGACAAACCTCCTATAGTACCCAGTGATGCCCAAGAATGCTCTGACCTCAGTCTGGGTTTTGGAGGCAGCCAGGGCCATGATAGTTTCTATCTTGGCCTGAAGCGGTTGAACCCACCCCCTGTACACCAGATGTCCCAAGTATACCACAGACCCCTGCCCTATCTGGCACTTACTTGCCTTGATATTGAGGCCTGCTTATTGCAGAGCCTGAAGTTACTGAAGAGAGCTATGTCATCCAGATAAGCAGCAGAGAAGGCCTCCACAGCAGCAAGGACCTGGTTCACCAGCCTCTGGAAGGTGGCAGGGGTGTTCTTCAATCCAAAGGGCATCACTCTAAACTGGTAGTGGCCTCTGGAGTGGAGAAGGCTGACATCTCCTTTGTTCCCTCTTTTAGGACACTCTGCCAGTACCCTGACGTAAGATCAAAGGTGCTGAGATACTGGGCAGCCCCTAACCAATCAATCAGCTCACAGGTCGGGGGATGGGGTGAGCAACAGTCTTAGGGGGTCATTACGATGGCGGGCGGACAAAGTCCGCCCGCCATCGCATTGGCAAAGGGACCGCCCGCCATAGGTGTGGCGGTCCCGCTATACTGAGCTAGGATGCGCCCGCCACATTGGCGGGCGCATCCCGTATTTTTACATTGCGGCGGGCGGTGCTGCAAGCAGCACCCGCTGCAATGTAAAAATACATGTTGTGCATTTGCATGTACAACGTGACAGGCACCGTGCGGTGCCTGCCACCTTGTACATGCAAATGCAGGGGGATACCATAGGTACCCCCCACGTGTAGCCCCCCACCCCTCGGGGGCCCGCTACGGGCCCCCAAAGGCATTCTCCGCCTGTCTTTTTGCGGCGGGATCTCCGCCGCAAAAGACAGGCATCGTAATGCCCACAGCGGTGCCTGCACGCCACCGCTGTCATTGCCCCATTGTACCGTGTCCCGCAAGGCAGGTTGAAAAGGACCGCCTTGCGGGACCACGGCGGACGGTCTTTCCGTCCGCCTTGGTACCATCCCCATTCCCACCGCCATCCTAATTTTGTGGTGGGAATATTCAGGTTGATGGCGGGCGGATCGCCACCGTCGGGCCTGCGGTCCTCACCGCCGGCCCGGGGGTGGCGATCCGCCCGCCATCCTAATGACCCCCTTAGTCACAGAATTTAGACCTCTGTAATCCACATAGAACCTCAATTCAGGTGTGGTGCCCGGTGCGGCAGCTTTTAGAACCAGAACCACAGGACTGGATCAGGGGCTACTGGTGGGTTCTATGGCCCCCTAACTCCAGCTTTTTGCATGCTTCAGCCTTAGTGCTGGACCTCACCATATCTGACAACCTGTAGAATGTATTCTTAACAGGGAGGTTGTCCCCTGTGTCCACATCATGGGTACACAGGTGGGTAGTCCCAGGAATAAGGGAGAACAGAGAAGGGTATTACCCCAACACTTGGTGGCAGTCTCTCTGTTGTTCAGGAGTTAAAGTGGGAGAAAGGATTACTCCTTCCACAGACCCATCCTTCTCCTTGGAGTCCAAGAAGTCAGGGAGAGGATCACTCTCCCCTTCCTTTTCTCCATCAGTCACCAACAGCATGGTGAGCTCAGTCACTCAGTCAGTGTGGTTTGAGGCGATTTACATGCAGCAACCTGTGGGGTAGCCTAGGGGTCTTGACGTCCACCAGGTATGTGGCCTCACCCTTTCTTTCAATTACATCATATGGCCCATTCCAGTGCTCCTGGAGGGCCCTGGGCTCTACCGGCTGCATCACCCATACTTTCTGGCCAGGTTGAAATTCCACATTGGTAGAATTTTTGCCATACCACTCCTTCATGAATTCTTGGCTGGCTTCAAGGTTACTGGAAGCTTGCTTCCATAACTTATCCATCTGGCTTCTGAAGGCCAGCATGTAGCTCATTACATCCTAGGGTAAATTCCTGGGAGCTTTCTCCCACCCTTCTTTCACCAGACTCAGAAGTCCTCTGACTTGGTGCCCATCCAACAGTTTAAAGGGCTGAAACCCACTCCTCTCTGTGATACCTCTCTGTAAGCGAACAAGAGGCATGGTAAGAGGATATCCCACTTTTGCCTCAGGCAGGCTTCTGATCAGGCCTTTCAGGGTCTTTAACCTCTCAACAAGCCCATTGGTTTGTGGATGGTAAGGGGTGGAGAACCTGTATGTTACCCCCCACTCCTTCCACATTGCATATAAGCAGACATGAAGTTTGTGCCCCTGTCAGACACAACTTCCTTGGGGAAACTCACTTGGGCAAAAATCCCCATCAGGGCCTTTACCACTGGGGGTGCAGTAGTAGTCCTCAGAGGAATTGCCTCTGGGTACCTAGTGACATGATCCACCAGGATGAACCTGTTGCCTGATGCAGTCTGGGGATACATAGGTCCTTTAATGTCAAGGCTCACCCTCTCAAAGGTGGTGCTAACCACAGGCAAGGGATTAAGGAGGGCTTTAAGCCTCTGCCCTGTCTGCCCACTGACCTGGCAGGTCACACAAGTCCTACAGAACACATCTGATCATAGGCCAATAGAAGTGGGGGACAAGCCTTTCAAAGGTGTTGTCTTGGCCTAGGTGTCCTGCCAGGGGAATCTCATGAGCCAGCTCCAGTAGGAAGGCCCTGTAGCATTGGGGGACCAACAGGGCCCTTGATGTCCCATGCCCAGGAGACTTGGACTCACTGTACATGAGGATGTCCTCCCAGTAAATGTGGTGCCTACCAGAGGCATCTCCTGCAGCTTGGGCTTCAGCCTGTTGCCTCATGCCCACAAGGGTTGGGCACTCACTCTGTGCCCTACAGAACTCCTCCTTGGTGGGTCCTCCTTCCACATGTTATGTTATGTTATCCTGTTTTATAAAGCGCATAGCTACCTCAGCAAAGAGGCGTCCCAGCGCTGAAAGCAGAAACATATAAGGCTGCTGTCAAAAGAGGAAACTAAAGCGGGGGAAAGAGGTATGTTTTGATAGCCTTACGGAATGCCAGGTAGTTGTTCATACGGCGGATGGAAATAGGCAAAGCGTTCTAAAGTTTGGCAGCCAGTAGACGGAAAGAGCGCCCACCAGCCCGAACCTTTCTCACCCGGGGAACAGCCACCAGATGTTGTCCCATCGAGCAAAGTTGACGAGAGGGAGAGTAGGGAGACAGCAAGTTTGCCAGAATGCCAGGAGAGGAGAGGTTCAAGATTTTAAACGAGATACAGAGGGACTTGAATTCCACGCGGTTGGCCACAGGCAACCAATGTAGCCGACGAATGGCGCTGGAGGTGGGGCAGGATCTAGGAATGTCAAGAAGAGTTCTGGCAGCAGCGTTTTGAACTCTCTGCAGTCATCCAGCAAGTTCAGGCAGGTCATCAAGGGAAGCAATGTCCTCCTCAGTGGACTCTGGTGCGGCCACTGCAGGGGCCCCATGTATCTCACTGGAGGTACATCCAGGGGATGGTTTACTATGCCCTCTCCCTTTCCCCACATTTGCAGCTGGCTGGGCCATTGTTCCAGGCTCCAGCCCTTCTTGACTCCCTACCCAGGCAGTCATGGACCTTGTCGTGGCATAGATCCACTTAGGTAACCCTAACATCTCCACATGAGCCTTGAGCTCCACTTCCTTCCAGGGAGTGTGCTCCAGGCCATCACCTAACAAACAGTCCACAGGCATGCCAGGGCTCACTGCAACTTTCAGAGTACCTGAGCACCCCCTCCCTTCACTCAAATGGAACCAGGTCCACAGGATAGTGACCTTCTCTGTTGTCAGCCAAAACAATCTGGAAGAATGCATTAGGATTTACCTGCTCTGGGGAAACAAGCTGACTCCTTACCATAGTCATACTGGCTCCTGTAACCCTCAGAGCCTGCACCTTGCCTATTGATGGTGACCCATTGCCTATACTTTGTAGTATTTGAGGGCACATGGATCTTAGGAACCATCTCACTGTCACCCAGGGACACTAGGGTAACCCCACTAAACTCCCCCCATTAACTGGGACAAACGACTCCCCCAGCACTACCCTAGCCACCCCTGGAATCTTTCCTCCAGTGGGAGATGATGCTCTTTTTAGACACTTGGGATCCCCCTTGTAGTGTCCATACCCATAGCACTCATAGCACTTGATGGGCTTGGGCTGCTGACCTTTGTCAGGGTAGGTTTTCTTCTGATGGCCAGATTGGGAATGTGAACCAGACCCTTTCCCTTGTGAGTTGTTTTGGGGGCCTTTAGAGAACTCCGTCTTTTTATATCTCCCTCCTTTTTCAGGTGGAAACCCTGACCACCCTTTTGGGAGTCCCCCCAGATACCATTCTGGACACCCTGGTGCCTGCCCAGAGGTTCACCTTCTCAGCAATCTTCCTGGAGTCAGTAAGCTTTGTATCAACCAGGTGTTGGGGCAGATCTGGAAAACTGGTATCAAGAATGTGGTCCTTCAAAAACAAGCTGTACAACCCTTCATAATCATTAACTTTGTTGCCACTCACCCAGCCCTTCGGTGCCTTACCAGCGTAGTCCAGGAACTCCACCCATGCTTGTGTAGAGAGTTTGTGACTGGCCCTGAACAGTTGCCTGTACTTCTCAGGTGTCAACCCAAACTTACTAACTAGAATGGTCTTCATGGCAGTGTAATTGGTCTAGTCACCCACCTCTAGTGTAAGCGTGTGTCCCTCTCCACTGTGGGCATATACCACAAAATACTACCCCCCAGAACTCCTCTGGGGCCCTGTGCACTTTCAAAGCCACTTCATAGGCTGTCAACCATTTACCTATGTAATCCTCCACTACATAGTTTTGCATCCTATCTTTTGGGATATGGAATTTGGACTCCTGTGCAGACACTGCAGGTATGCTGCCCCAATATTGCTGTTGCTGGACCCCACTTGGAGGCGTCTAATATCTGGCTCTCTGAGGCTTAGCTCCTAGGCCATCTTCCTTTCCTCCAGCCTAGCCTAGCCTAGCCTAGCCTAGCCTCTTCTCCTCTAGAGCTTTCTCTTTCTCAAGCTTAGCAAGGACTTGTTCCCTCTAGTTTGAGCTTCCTCTCCTCCCTCCTGTCCTCCAGCTCCTCTGGGGACAGGCTCTTTGAAGACACACTGCTGCCTGGTCTAGAATGGGCTGCCAGTCCTGGGAGAAAATTGCTCCCTCTCCGTAGGCTGCATGACAAGACCCTCTGTCTGGTCCCGCTTTGATCCTTCCTCAGACACAGATCCATCCTCGGCATCTACTTCTCCTTCTCAGTGGGCCTCTGCCCATGCTCTCAAGACTTTCTGAAGCTCTGCCTTCTTGGCACTTCCCTTGTGGAACACCCCTCTCTCCTTGCAGAACCTCCTGAGCTGGGCCACTGTGTATGCCTCCTGATTGTCCAGCTCAAATTCCATATTGCCAGACAGGACTACAGACATTGCAGAAAAAATGGGACTTGGGCAAAAGGACTTTGGAAAAATCAAGAGATGTCAGAACAGGGAGAACTGAAAAGGCCTCAAATTGGTCTTGGTATAGAGATTTAGTGAACAATGAGTACTATATGATATTGCCCAAACACAAGTCCTATCCTCGCCGCTGATCACCAGGGATTCCTGGTTGGCTGAGGAATGCACCCAGGCCAGGCAAGAACCACCACTCTAGTCAGGGTAAGCTAGATACACACTAAAAGATTACCTGTGCTCACCCTCTGGTAGCTTGGCACAGGGCAGTCAGGCTTATCTAGGGAGGGAATGTGTAAAGTATTTGTGCAACACACACACACACAGTAACACAATGCATAGAGCACAAAAGGACTCCATACAGGTTTAGAAAAATAGAGAATATTTATTAGAGCAAAATGAGACCAAAACGACAAAACTCCAATCAGTAGAAGTCGAGATGTGAATTTTTAAAGACTCAATGCAAAAACAGTGCTTAGAAGTCACTAGCGGTCAAAAGGTTACTTGAGGTTGCAAGGGACCGGTGCCAACCCAAAGTTCAGGCTGATCTGGATGGAGGGCAGGCCAGCTACAGGACGCATGCAGGGCCCACTCAGAAAGTACCTTGGATGGAGTGAAGAGTCAACGCTCAGGGCATGGTGCATCCATCTTTTCCACTCAGTCAGGTCGCTGCATCGGCATCGAGCTTCACTGAAGTGAAGGCAATGCGTCATCATTGAGCAGCGCAGAGTGTGATCATCGGGCCGTGCATGCTGTAGAACCGCTGTTGTCGAACAGCCTCTGCGTCAGCGTTGAAGGCCGATGCGTCGGTTCCGATTGGTGCAAAGGTGATGATGTGTCGGTTTTGTAGCAAAACAGCTGCAGAACCCACTTCTGAGGCCCAGGACTTGGAAAGGGCACCTCAGGCAAGGGTAGGACTCACAGATGGCAGAGTCCAGCAGCACTAGCAGAACTGCAGGAAGTCTTTTGTGTCCCTGAGACTTCAGAAAACAGGAGTAAAGCCAGCAAGCCCTTGGAGATCACTTGGAGGGAAGGCAGAGTCCAGCTCTCCTTCAGCCGATTCAGGGAGCAGCAAGCAGCAGGCCATCAAGCAGAAAAGCAGTCCTTCCAGAAAAGCTGTTCAGTTGAGTCCTTTAAGCAGCATAGCAGTCCCTATGACACAGGTTCAGTTCAAGATTCAGAAGTATCTGAATTCAGGGGGTCAGAGACCCAGTCCTGTCTGCCAAGCTATCTGTGGGGGGTAAATCAGTGCTTTTGTTTGTGGACAGGACACTACCTATTGAAGTGTGTCAGCACCTCCCATTCCTCCTTGCCCAGGAAGACCCATCAGAATGAAGATGAATGCAGATGAGTGCTCAGAATGCAGATGAGCCTCACCTTCCTGTGGCTGTCAAGAGGGAATGCACAAAGCGTAGCTGTCACCCAACCCAGACGAGTATTGAAGGCAGGCTGTCAGGCACAAAGAGCAGTACGTTCAGAGAAATGTCCACTTTCTAAAAGTGGCATTTCTAAAACAGTAATGTTAAATCCAACTTCACCAGTAGGGAGGATTTATCATTTCCCGTCCAAACATATGAAACCCGGAAAAGCTACTCCTCTCTGATCAGGAATTACAGCTTAAAAGTGTATTAAGGAATTCCCAATGCTGGCCTATGAGAGGGGTAGGCCTCACAGTACTGAATAACGAAATAGGCACTACCAGGACATGCAAAACATACAAGTACATGTCCTAGCTTTTACTTACATGGCACCTTGCCCCTAAGGGTACTTGGGGCCTACCTTAGGGGTAACTTATATGTAATAAAAGGGTAGTTTAAGGCTTGGCAAGTAGTTTTACATGCCAAATCGAAGTGGCAGTGAACTGCATACACAGGCAAGCAGTGGCAGGTCTGAGACAGGTTTGAAAGGCTACTTCTGTGGGTGGCACAATCAGTGTTGCAGCCCACTAATAGCATTTGAGGTACAGGCCCTGGGTATATGCTATACCACTTTACAAGGGATTTACCAGTATAACAAATCAGGTATACACCAATGTCATCATGTTTAGGGGAGAGGCACATGCACTTTAGCAGTGGTTAGCAGTGGTAAAGTTCTTAAAAAACTAGTGCCAACCAAAAGATTCCACAAAACGTGGAGGCAAAAGGCAAAAAGTCCAGCGGAAGGCCACCCTAAGAATGCCAACTCTAACACCTTTGAAATTAATTTCTATGACAGAGTTCCTAAATACCTATTAGATAGACTCCAAATATTACAAAATATGGTGCCAAGATGCACTCTGGGCCTTATCAGGAAAGAGTCTGTCTTTTGTCATCTGATGAAACTTCTTTCTCTTTGGATTCAGAAATGAGTTTGGTTTAAGTGCCTGAGTATAGCTCACACGTCCTAGTATCGCAAGGCCTGATTTATTTGCACAACAAACTGGGGGAAACCCTCCATTTCGTTTGCCTGCATCACAATCTGCTTTTCTTCAAAACATTCCAACAGCCAGAGAAGCCCATGTGGCAGGAACAGGCTTCTCTACAGACACGGACAGGGAGCAGAATCTATTTCCTCTGCAAACCAAATAAGATTACTTCAGTTTTAGGAAGTTGCTCAGTACATGATTGTTTAGCAATTCGATATATTTTCATTACTTTCCTCTTTTATCATTGGTATCTTGTTTCTTTCTTTCCCATTTTTTGCAGAGCTCATTCTATTGGGTAGAGAAGCGCTAGGGGTCGCTGTTGCACTCTTATAGTTGCTTAAATAAACACATAGAATAACGATTCACCTACGTATGAGCAGAGGTGTGTCTCAGTTTGTGTAGATTTTTATTGTGATTTATTTTTACAAATAGAAACAACTGTTTCGAAGCAGCCAAATATTGAAAAGCTGTCCTCCCAACCCAGTTTATTCACTCACTCACCCTGTTTTGGTCCTCCATACACCTAGCTGAGAAGCCAGCATTGCCTTATTGGCACTCGGTGTAACTAGAAGTGTAAACCCTTGAGTTCAGTGAGCCCCAATGCTGGCAGATGAGGGTTGTGTTTAACACCAGTTCAAATGGCACCAGATGTGCAAACAGCAGTCCCACAGCAGCACACAAGCATAGTAGCTCCCTCATGGCATGGACATCAATTCACCAAAATGCTATAGGTAGCCGAACTGACATCACACGCCATTTGACAGCCGCTGCTCGGGTGCTGTTGGACCTACCCAAACGCACCAGTGTTAGGCAGCATTTGCGCAACTTTCACTGGTTGCCGGTAAAAGATAGGGTCATGTTCAAGGCTCTGGTTACGGCCCATGCCGCGCTCTATGAGTATGGCCCCGCCTACCTTAGGAATCGATTTTTGTTTTATATCCCTGGCAGACTCTTGCGCTCCTCGAACATGCACCTTGCTACCATCCCCAGAATTCGCCTGAAAAGAAAGGGGGGCAGCTCCCTGGCTTATTTGGCTGCGAAGTCCTGGAACTCTCTTCTTCTTGATCTGCGTAGCCTTCAGAATCCCATTCAGTTTTGAAAAAAACTCAAAACCTTTCTATTCAACTGAGTTGGTTCTATTGGTTCCACCGTCTCTTTCCTTGTTTTGTCTCTCTTGGGCTCGCGCCGGGACACTCTTCTGAGTAGCTGTGCGCGTTACAAATCGGTGGTAACATAACATAACTTTCACACACACACATGCTTACACATACACACACATACATAGTTTTTACCTGCCCGTGATTGCATCATTTTTCACCTGTTTTGTTTAGAAATTTGTGGTTTTTACTTGCCCATGACTGTTTCATTTTACTTGTTGAATTGTGGGATTTGCAGTCCAAAATCTGTTTTTTCACATTGCCTGTGACTACCTGTTTTTTCCTCCTAATTTCTCCTTTGCTCTGTGCTCACACCTGTGTGTTAAGCAATCCACCCCACCTCCCATTTTGTGTTAGCAAGTGAGTGAAACCAGATTACCCCCCCTTTCCCCTTAGCAACAGTGATATTATACATCAGAGAGTGAACAGAGGGTGCTCTGAGACAGCAGTAATCCGCTGTTAGCTCTTTAAGCGATGTTTTTGAGGGATAGTACACTCATTTTCTGGCTAGGAGAGTGAGTAAAGTTTTGTACAAACAGTATTGTTAGAGGGAGAAGTTCGTTAGGCCCTAACCTGCAGGACTCCAAAGTGTGGACTGAGCCTGTCTGTCTCCTATGAGATTCTGAATTGAGGAGCAGCTTTCCAGCCCCACTGGGCAGCAGCCTAAGATTGCCGATTGGCTCCCTCGCTCCCAAGCAACCGGAGCCCTCCTCTCACACCTGCCCAGGCCCCTTTAGGGTTTGTTGGGTGAACCCCAAAACATTCACTTCCATTTTGTGAGCTGCTGTTTCCCTGTGCCCAAGATTGCAGTGAACCAAGGACCAGGAGGTTGTAGGAAGGCAGACTAGTGCTGTCTCTTTCCTGAAATTTAAAAAGCGATTTACCACTACCCATGATTGCATCATTTTCACCTGTTTTGCTTGTGGTTGTTACAGTTAAAAAATTGAAGTTTTTACCTGCCCGTGATTGCATCATTTTTCACCTGTTTTGTTTAGAAATTTGTGTTTTTTACTTGCTTGTGACGGTTTCATTTTACCTGTTAAGTTGTGGTAGTTGCCGTCCAAAATCTGTTGTTTTTTCACATTGTCCATGACTACCTGTTTTTCCCTCATAATTTCTCCCTTGCTCTGTGCTCACACCTGTGTGTTAAGCAATCCACCCCAGCTCCCATTTTGTGTTAGCAAGTGAGTGAAACCAGATTACCCCCCTTTCCCCCTTAGCAACAGAGATATACATCAGAGAGTGAACAGAGGGTGCTCTGAGACAACAGTAATACGCTGTTAGCTGTTTAAGCGATGTTTTTGAGGGATTGTACACTCGTTTTCTGGCTAGGAGAGTGAGTAAAGTTTTGCACAAACACTATTGTTAGAGGGCAAGTTTGTTAGGCCTGTACCTGCAGGACTCCAAAGTGTGGATTGAGCCTGTCTGTCTCCTATCAGATTCTGAATTGAGGAGCAGCTTTTCAGCCCCCCCTGGGCAGCAGCCTAAACTTGCTGATTGGCTCCCTCGCTCCCAAGCAACCCTGAGCCCTCCTCTCACACCGGTCCAGGCCCCTTAAGGGTTTGTTGGGTGAACCCCAAAACATTCACTTCCATTTTGTGAGCTGCAGTTTCCCTGTGCCGAATATTGCAGTGAACCAAGGACCAGGAAGTGGTAAGAAGGCAGACTAGTGCTGTCTCTTTCCTGAAATTAAAAAAACGATTTTCCCCTACCCGTGACTGCATCATTTTCACCGGTTTTGTTTGTGGTTGTTAGTTTAAAATTTTTTGTTTTTACCTGCCTGTGTTTGCATCATTCTTTACCTGTTTTGTTTAGAAATTTATGGTTTTTACTTGCCCGTGACTGTTTCATTTTACCTGTTGAATTGTGGGATTTGCAGTCCAAAATCTGTTGTTTTTCACATTGCCGGTGACTACCTGTTTTTTCCCTCCAAATTTCTCCCTTGCTCCGTGCTCATACCTGTGTGTTAAGCAATCCACCCGAGCTCCGATTTTGTGTTAGCAAGTGATTGAAACCAGATTAGCCCCCACCCCCTTCGCCCTTGGCAACAGAAATATTATACATCAGAGAGTGAGCAGAGGGTGGTCTGAGGCAGCAGTAATCTGCTGTTAGCTGATTAAGCTGAGTTTTTGAGGGATTGTACACTCAATTTGTGGCTAGGAGAGTGAGTAAAGTTTTGTACAAACACTATTGTTAGAGGGCAAGTTTGTTAGGCCCTTACCTGCAGGACTCCAAAGTGTGGATTGAACCTGTCTGTCTCCTAGGAGATTCAGAATTGAGGAGCAGCTTCCAACTCTCTGGCCAGCAAACATTGCCTGTGGTCGTATGGACCTTATGTAGGCTGCTATTGAATGCTGCATGTGTGCACTGATTGGTGGTTTCATCTGGTGTTTCTATTGGATTTGATTGTGTTCTCATTGGTTGGGTATTTGAGGATGCTGACTGGTTCCTGGGTCAGTGATTCTATTGATGTAGGGCATAGGGCTAGTAATCTGATTGGTGGATAGCTTTAGGGTTTCGGATTGGTTCCTGGGGCTGGGCTTTCTATTGGACATGCGGTTTAGGGTTTCCTTTATGATTGGCTGCTGGGAATAGGGTTGGGACTAGGGCTGGGGTTAGGCTTTCTATTGGACGTGGGGCTTAGGGTTTTGTACCTGACTGGCTGCTGGGACTAGGGCTGTGATTGGCTGCAAGAGGCTGGTGTCTTATTGGTTGTAGGGCTTAGGGCTAGTGTTGTGATTGGTTAGGGTTAGAGCTTGGGTTCCCATTGGCCAAAGGGGTCACCTGATTACTAGGGTTATATAAGGCCAGGGCATCTCGGCCCGAGCGTCGGGTCTAAGGGCGGAGGGGACATGGCCAATCGCCTGTTTGAGCATGGTCGAGACTGGTCAGGACTAGGGACAGAAATGCTGCCCAATTCTATATACACCAGCAGCCACCCTACACCAACCACATCCACAGCCAGAGTAACACACTCACAGCACATGCATTCTACACATTTACTACAAATTAAGCCTATACAAATTTCAATGTCTCAGCACCCACTACAAAACCCCACAAACTACACATATACACCCTACTATCTTAGCTACCACACATTTCCACCATCACCTACACAGTCCACAACTCTATCCTATACCACTAACCAATCCACTCATCACTAACACAACTCAAATCCACAGCATATTTAAATATATTCCATCCATACATACACTCCCTGCTCTAATCATTCCTAACAGACCCCTTTTTGTCACTAACAAACCTATAATCAGTATTCCATCAATTCTCCAACCAACACCCTCCTCTTCTTTCTGCCCCAATAACACAACCGCACAACACTTACACTCCACTTCACCACACATATTACCCCTTGCAGCAAACAAGTCTAAGACGAACACTCTTAACTTTACTTCATCCCCTCTTACACACAACATACACTCTACTCACAAACACATCACCACCCCCTTTACCTTACAACTTCCGCTCACAAACCATACTATACAAACAAATCCATCGCATAAAAAAATACATCAGTACCTTGTTTCACTACTCCTCAAAAACAAAACATATCACGCACAGCAGCACAACAAAATCTCTCAAGTGCAACACATCATAATCCTTAACTTCACAAACTACAAACATACACCCACCTTTCAAACTACACAAATGAACAAACTCCAATGCCAAGCTTTCTCTCTTCCACCACACTTAACACATATACAGCAACACAGCAACTCTCTTTTAACCGCCTCTCATCCATTGGACAATTCAGAACCTTACTACATGACCCACATGCTGCACCACCATCCCTAACTCATACACCTTCTACCCTAAACAGACACAAACAAAATAAGCAACGTGCCACACCTCACAACTTTGCTTCTCCATGTCTAATGCACAACAAGGTTACACCACAAAAACAACACTGCGCACCAACTCACTCTCAAACACCGTCTCCACCAGCTAGATACACAGACCCATCAAAATGCCTTCTTAGCCTGCTGGACGAGGAAAAAGATACAGAACAGCTACACGATTGCTATCATCATATACCTAATATCAACTCTAAGGACACACCTGCTACAAGCCCACAAAATACTGCTCATTCTTCTACAAAACAAAGTCACACTATCACCAAAGCACATTTTCTAAACTGTCTCCTAATAAATGCTCTATCGCTCTCTTAAAACACACTTCACTTCTATGACCTTCTCACTGACGCAAAACCAGACATACTATTCATAACTGAATCAAGGTTGGGAGATGATATGGCTCCAGTCCTGCATGAAGCCGTTCCTCTTGGCTATCAAGTGATCACCCAAAATTGTATAGTCAAAAAAGGAGGTGGACTAGCTGTTGTGTTCAGGCAAACATTACATATCACCAAAGTTGACGATGTCTCCATAAAAGATTGTGAGGCCCTTTTCACCAGATGCAATCCTACACCGTCTTCCTCCTGTAACTTCCTGCTCATTTACAGACCTCCACTTAGCAATGCAATATTCCCAGACACATTTCTAGACACAGTTTCAAGCCTGATGACACTACACTCCAACCTATGCGTTCTGGGTGACCTCAACATTTGGTTTGACAAACCCAATATGCCCCATCCGAAAACAATTCTCACTGACCTAGACGCACTGAACCTGCATCAGATCATCCACAAACCCACACACACCGCTGGACACATCCTAGATGTCATTTTTGCTAATACAGAACTAGTTACCCTTCAAAAACTAACTCCGGTCACATGGTCAGACCACCATTTGCTTGCTTTCCAACATAAAACAACACCAAGCGACGCACCTAAAACCACCTTATGTGCATCCAACTATCGACCGTGGAACAAACTCAATTTGGAACACTTAGAAACACAACTAACATTCAGTACAGATCTAGAAACAATAAATTATGTTAAAAAACGATATGAGTGGCTACAGAAAGCTTTTGAGATCCTGATACCACTAAAAACCACACAACAGAACAAAAGAAGACAAGCACCTTGGAGAAATACAGAGATAAAAGAGATAAAACAACAAATTAGAAAGCTGCAATGTGCCTGGCTCAAACCAAACACCAATCAAGACTAACTTCGTCTACAGAAAATTAACAGATCAAACAAGGCAGCCATCAAAAAAGCAAAGAAAAGATACTATTCAGACAGAATTCAAAATGCTAAATGTGCAAATAAAGAATTCTATAAAATTCTCAATGAATTTCGTAAACCAAATTTCCTAGAAGGAGCTCATCCCATTACTCAAGATTTCAGAGAGAAACTGGTAAATCATTACACGACTAAAGCAGACACGTTGGACTCATACTTAAAACAAAGACAAAGCACCAGCACTGACCCTTTTACAAAACAACAATCCAAGAATACTCTAACCCAGCCTCTCCGTTCCTTCCAACACATTTCACACGATGAATTTATGGACCTGGTCAAAGCAAGGAGGCCTGCCGGTAGCCCTTCTGACCCATGTCCACCGCAAACCTTCAAGACAATTCTTCTAACAATCCGTGCTGCCACTCCAGTAAGAAGAATCATCAACAACTCCTTAACTAACGGAATATTTCCAGAACTCAAAAAGTCATACATACGCCCATTACTGGAGAAGACAAACTTGGACCCCCGAACCCTGACAACTACAGACCGATTACAAATGGACCTTTCCTGGGCAAACTGATAGAAAGAGCAGCATTCGCCCAGATGTCACAGTTCATTGAAGATAATGCCATACTTTCAGACTTCCAAACGGGATTATGTCCAGGAAGAGGCACGGAATCTGCCCTCCTTGCCATCTGGGATGACCTGAAGAACACAGTTGACCGCAACGGGGTTGCTTCGCTGCTTCTCTTGGACCTCTCAGCTGCCTTTGACACGGTTGACCATGAGACTCTGATACAAAGACTGTACGAAGCCGGCATAGAGGGGACTGATCTAGACTGGATCACATCCTACCTTCGCAATAGAACTAATGTCATCCATACCCCGCCTTTCTCATCCAAACCGTACTTCACTAAAGCAGGGGTCCCTCAAGGCTCTATCATCTCGCCCATCCTTTTCAACATCTACATGAAGTGATTACTGGCACTGATCAATCAATTTCACCTCACGTGCTATAACTATGCAAATGACATGCAAATACTCCTTCAACTGGAATGCCCCTAAGACATTAGAAACTCACCAATTTTCAGTTGTCTCCGAGCCGTGGATCAATGGATGACGTGGAGCTATCTCAAATTGAATGCTTCCAAAACTGAAATACTCATGTGTAGCGATTGGAAACATTATGACCCGCTCGCCGCATGGCCTGATGATCTGGGAACACCGCCTAAAGTATTGAAGGAATTAAGAAACCTCAGAATGACCATGGACTCCAAGCTATCAATGAATGCCCAAATGGACAAACTAGCATGATCAAGCTTTGTTACTATAAAGCCTCTGCGACTAATCTTCCCCCATTTGGGATTTCCACACAAGGTCCAGGCTACCATCTCCCTTGTTTTGTCCAAACTTGATTACGCCAATAGCCTCTACCACGGATCACCTTTAACAACCATGAAAAGACTACAACGGATTCAGAACTCAGCTGCCAGAGTACTCTTACATATAAAACCGCAAAACCACATCTTCCCTGCCTTGAAAACCCTGCATTGGTTACAAGTTGCCAGAAGATCCATGTTCAAGCTGCTTTGTATCACCCACAAAATGATACATGGAACGGGACCGCTCTTCTTCATAAAATCACCAAACACATTCAACAAAGGAACCTCTGCTCTAGAGTGGCACCTCGCCTTAAAATCCCAAGATACAAGAAAAAAAACATGGGTGGCACATCCTTCTCTGTTCAAGCAGCCAAACTATGGACGTATTTACCCCCAACATAAGATCAATGGATAACCTCTTTATCTTCAGAAAACTACTCAAGAATTGGCTCTTCCCCACATAACCACCATACGCAAACAGAAATATACAGCATATCCCTCTGTATATTAGCATTTTATTTATACTATCGATATGTACCTATATATGTGTATTGCTTTGTATAAACGTGTAGAATAATAATCTTTTAAAAAATATATATAGATATTCGTTAATTCTGCTTAACAAATGTACATATTACTGATAGTTACATTATTCTATGTGTTTAACATGTATATAAGCGACTGCATAAATAAGTATAGCATTTATTATAACTATTTATCTACAATTGCTTCACTGTTGAATAAAAAAAATAAAAAAAATAAAATATATATATATATATATATTTTTTTTGCCATATATATTGACTCCTTCCTGTCACCCTTAGTTAGAGATCTGGCCTCTTATGTCCGAGACACTCAAGATTTCTTGAGACTAATCGAGGGAATTGTATGGGAAGATAACATGTTGTTAATCACTCTAGATATAACAAGCCTATATACATGGATTAAACACTCAGATGGCTTGAAAGCTGTGGAGTGGTTCCTCAACAAAAGACAGCTTAAATTTCAAAAACACAATAAGATGCTGTTTGACATGATTAGCTTCTGCTTAAATAACAATATGTTTACTTTTGCGGGCCAAATCTATCACCAACAACCCGGGTCCGCGATGGGCACGTGCTTCGCCCCCAGCTATGCGAATTTATTCGTGGGCTGGTGGGAGACGCACGTGGCCTGGGGGGAAACACATGACTTTTGGATTGATAATATAACATTGTGGGCTAGGTACATCGATGATCTTTTTGTTGTCTGGCGGGGGAGCCGCTCCTCGGCTGAGGAATACGTGGCCTCGCTAAACAACAACGAATTGAATTTGAAATTTACAAGCTGCATTAGTGATAAATCGGTGACCTATTTAGATGTGGAGGTTTATATTGAAAATTCAATCTTGCTAACCCGATTGTATAGAAAACCTACAGCGGGTAATGCAGTTTTACATGTAGGAAGCCATCACCCTAAAAGTCTCATAAAAAACATACCGTTTGGCGAGCTGATGCGACTTAAACGCAACTGCACTACAATGCAGAGTTATAAAGAAGCAAAAGATCAGACTTTAAATCGCTTTAGACAAAGAGGCTACACGAACATAGATCTCAACCTAGCGGTGAGTAGGGTTGAACAGGTCAATCGAAGGGACCTATTGGTAGCTAAAGGCCCTAACAAAGATATAGGAGCAGGCCCAGTTAGAATGATAACGTGCTACAATGAAAAATCTAATAATATCCTACAGATCTTTCAAAAGAATTGGCATATCCTGCAGACAGATAACATCCTAAAGAAAAACCTCCCTAATTGCCCACTCATCACATACAAACGATGTCAATCAGTAGGTGACCATCTGATCCATAGTCATTTTAATCGAACCCCCAGACCTGTAAATCGCCTAAACATAGCGGGTTTCTTTCCGTGTCAACGATGTAAAGCCTGCAAACAGAGTAGCAAAGTTGTCAATTATCCAGGCAGGCCAGGGGACCCTAGGCCTGTTTGTACTATCAAAAAATTCCTGAATTGCAACTCCGATTTTACAGTTTATTGTTTAATATGCCCATGTTCCAAGCGCTATATAGGCAGTACGATCCACCCCACAAAAAAACGCGTTTTAGAACATATGCGAGCCATTACTAATAAAGATGTAACTTACCCTGTTGCTCGTCATTTTGAAAAATTCCATCAGAGCAACAGGGACCTCCTAAGTTTTTATTGTATAGACCAAATTGACAAAAAGGAGAGAGGTGGCAACAGGGTGCAACAACTTCGGATCTTGGAGTCCAAGTATATCATTGATCTCCAAACCAAGATGCCGATTGGGCTTAATAACAATGAAGAGATGTGGGTACACCTGGAGTAAAACAGGATAATAATGATGATATCCTTATCTGAATAGAATTTTAGTCTAATGTTATCTTTACTCCCATAGGCTTGACTTTTTAATTGCCCATGTAGGGCACAATTATGTTGGCAAACTGATGACATTTGCTCTAATATTTTATTTAGAGCGAGAATAGTCTCCTACTCTATTCGTATTGAGAAAAATGTTATTTGATACATTAATCCACAATAGAGTTGGCGATGTGTGTGTATATATATGAATTTATATTCAAATAATTCTTTCATGGTGTAGATACATGTTTTAATAATTGTTATATACATATGATTTTTATTGCGATGGAATTTTGAAATGTATAAACATGTATTTGCTTGTCATCAGAGCCCCATACATATCAGGATATCAGTGTTTACATTTAAATTTGCACAGCACAAAGCACTTTGGGATACTGCACTTTTTTAATTGCATGTTTTAAGATGGCCGACATGAAGTGGTATCAAATGAAGCGTAAGTCCATCTTTTACTTTGACTTTTCATTGTGATCACGTGATGTATGAAGTATTTTAAATATTCACGTTAATGAAAAAGAAACTGACATTGAAGAAGCCGTGTGGCGAAACGCGTCTGTCGGGGGGGGGGGGGGTTTGCACAATAAAGTATTGAACTAAAAGAAACTCCGTGAGTACTCTTCGTTGGGGTTACGGAAGGGTGTGCCTGGTTTGCGATATATATATATATATATATATATAATCACTGGAAAAAACCATAGGTTTGAGGGACGTTATAGTTAGTTGGACATTTCTCTCGTACAAAACCATAGAAATTCCCCCGTTATAGTTAGTTCAGCTAACTATAACTCGCGCACCCGCAATGCACTGCTGATGACGTCACATATTACATCATTCATGACATGGTCAGTGACATCACTGATGACATCACTGATGACATCTCAAATGACATCACTGATGACATCATCCAGTGACTGTGTTTTTCGTTAAAGTTTAAATATGTATTATATATATGCCAAGGTGTATTGTAGAATGAGTGGGTGTATAAGTGTCTGGATGGAGGATTTAGTAGGTGCGTGACTGACTGTTTAAGTGAGTGATTACATGTGTCTTACTGAATGCATGGGTTAGTGACTAAACTGTGTGAATGTCTGTATCAGTCTGTCTGTTGTTGTATAAGCTGCTGCATGGGTTGGTCAGTAGCTACATGAGTGTCTATATGGGTTATCGATTGGTTGCCTGAGTATTTGTATGGGTGCCTGAGTGTGTGTGTGGGTGGGTGGGAGGTGTGTGACTCTGTGCATAGATGTTTGAGTGGTTGATTCACTGTGTCTATGGGTTCAAGAGTGCATGTGGAAACAGCTGTAAGGGTGGGTGAGTGTGTTTATGGGTGTGTTGGTGAGTGAATGGATGTCTCAGTGGTACATGTCCAAGTAACTACATATGTAAAAGGCAGTGTATGTGAGAGTTGAAGTATATAAATGACTATACGTGAGAGTCAGTGATTGTGAGAGTGGCTGTATGGATGAGTGTGTACTTGTATCAGTGATTGTATAAGAGAGTAAGTATGCATTTGTTTCTGTTTGAATAAGTGATGTGGTGTGTGTGTGTATAACTGTATAGGTCAGTAAATGGAAGTGTGATTGATTCTTTGCATGACTGACTAGGTGTGTGAGTAACTCTGGATGAGTGGTGGTGTGTGAGTGTCTGTATAGGTGTATGAGTGCTTATGATAGTGTTGTATTGATGAGTGACTGCATGTATGAGTGATTGTATGGTTGAATGAGTGGATGTGTGTGTAGACCTAGGAATCAGTGAGTGCGTATGTAGTAACTGGTATTGGTGTCGATGGTTTCGAAACTGGTAGTCTGTATTTTACAGTGGGTGTATCAAAGGTTATATTAGAGTGTGAGGAGGTGCATCAGATTTTCACATGGATGATGTCATCAGCGATGTCATCAGTGATGTCATTAGTGATGTCATTTGAGATGTCATCAGTGATGTCATCAGTGATGTCACTGACCATGTCATGAATGATGTAATATGTGACGTCATCAGCAGTGCATTGTAGGTGCAGCGAGTTATAGTTAGCTGAACTAACTATAACGGGGGAATTTCTATGGTTTTGTACGAGAGAAATGTCCAACTAACTATAACGTCTCTCAAACCTATGGTTTTTTCAGTGAATTTCTAAGGTTTTCTAAATGCTAATTTCTAACTATAACGTGCCTTAAACCTATGGTTTTTTCAGTAAATTTCAATGGTTTTTTAAATGCTAATTTCTAACTATAACGTGCCTGAAACCTATGGTTTTTTCAGTGAATTTCAATGGTTTTTTAAATGCTAATTTCTAACTATAACGTGCCTGAAACCTATGGTTTTTTCAGTGAATTTCAATGGTTTTTTAAATGCTAATTTCTAACTATAACATAGCAGTCGCGTTTGCAGAGTGGTGGAGAAAGGTGAGCGTGGCCTTCAAACACCTTTTAGCAATCCCACTGTGTGGGATTTAGCGGAAGTAACAGGAGGGATAGTTAGCCCCCAACGTCAACCTTGGGGGTCAACTACCCCTTTTATTACCTCCAGTAAGTCCCACACAGCAGGATTGCTAACTTGTTATATCAGGCCCCACCCCCTCCCTGCAGCACTCTGCAAACGCGCCCCCTGGCGCGTTCTAAGTTGGGGGATTAAGTCCCCTTGAATCCTGAGGGTCCCTGGGGGCCAACTAGGCCACCAGGTAGCTCCATTAAGCGCCACTGAGCTGCGTTGCAGAGAGGTGCAAAAAGGGGCGTGGCCTCAGACCACCTCTCTGCAACGCAGCTCTGTGGCGCTTACTGGAGGTACCTGGTGGGCTAGTTGGCCCCCAGGGACCCTCAGGATTCAAGGGGACTTAATCCCTCAATTTACAACACTCCAGGGGCTGTGTTTGCACACTTGACATATCAGGCCCCGCCCCCTCCCTGCACCACTGTGCAAACGCGCCCCCTGGCGCGTTCTAAGTTGGGGGATTAAGTCCCCTTGAATCCTGTGGGTCCCTGTTGGCCAACTAGCCCACCAGGTACCTCCGGTAAGCGCCACAGAGCTGCGTTGCAGAGTGGTGTAAAAAGGGGGCGTGGCCTTGGACCACCTCTCTTTAACGCAGCTCCCTGGCGCATACTAGAGGTACTTGGTGGGCTAGTTGGCCCCCAGGGACCCTCAGTATTCAAGGGGAATTAATTCCCCAACTTACAATGCGCCAGGGGCCCGTTTGCAGAGTGCTGCAGGGAGGGGGCGGGGCCTCCGGCGCGATGCCGGCTTTTTAATTTTTTTATATTTTTTTTATAAGGGGGGCTGTGTGGCCCCCCTTCTTTTACTATTTTTTGGGCCCTGGCGACCCCATCCCCCAGAGCCTGACCCCTATTTAAAAAAAAAAAATTATGTAAAAACAGGAAGGGGGCCGCGTGGCCCCCTCCCGAGGCCAATTTAGGCCCCGGGGACCCCATCCCCCGGTGCCGGCCTTTCAGTTTTTTAAAAATTTATTATTGGGGAGGGGGCCACGTGGCCTCCCTCCCAGGCCACTTCTGGCCCGGGCACCCCATCCCCCGAGCCGGCCTTTCCTTTTTAAATTTTTTTTTTCTCAGGGGAGGGGGGCAGCGCGGCCCCCCTCCCGGGCCACTTCCTGCCCCGCGGACCCCATCTCCTGGGGCCGGCCCTCAGCGTTTGGGACCGTGGGCGGAGCCCCAATGCCCCCCGGTCCCGCCGGCTCCCCGCGTCCTGCGGGAGCCGGCATTGCTTTTCCACAAGGGGAGCTGCTGACATGCAGCTCCCCTTGTTTCAGCAGCTCCCCTTCTGGAAAAGCAATACTGCTTTGCTTTGTTGAAGCGAGAGCAGGTTTCCCTGCTCTCGCTTCAACGAAGCAAAGCAGAGTTTGCATGACAGGGTGGAAGCCGCACGGCTCCCGCCCTGTCATTGCAAACAGCAGTGTCCCGGGGGTGGGCACCCCGGGACACTGCAGGAGCCGGCCCTGGGGGGTGGCGGTCCCCAGGGCCATCGAGGGCTCCAGGAGGGGGGCCGCGTGGCCCACTCCCTTCATTGTAAAAGCCCCGGGGAGGTGGTGGTCCCCGGGGCGTGTGGGGGGGGCTTGAGCCCCCCACACATGTTTTAATTAAAAAAAGAGCCCCGGGGAGGTGGCGGTCCCCAGGGCTGCGGGGGGCTGCGGGCCCCCGCGATTGTTTCTTAAAGCCCCGGGGAGGTGGTGGTCCCCGGGGCAGCGTGGGGGGGATTGGGACCCCCCACGCATTTTTTTCACAGCCTCTGGGAGGTGGTGGTCCCCGGGGCTGCGGGGTCTCCACGGGCCCCCGCTAATTATTTGGCAGTGCCCCTGGGACCTGGCCCACCCGGGGGCTTTTCGAAAACAAAGCGCGGGAGCCCGCGCTTCGGTTTTTTTATAATAATTTCGGCGGGATTCGCGACCCCAACGCGATTTCCGCCAAAATTATTTTTAAAAAATGCTTTTTTTGGCCCTGGGGGTCCTTGTGGGACGCCCTGAGCAGGCCAAGGGGGTCAGGGTGTTTCTACCCTGCCCCCTTTTCTTGTTTTTTTACCTTTATTTTACTGTTTTCTTGTGACTCAGTTCTACTGAGTCACAAGATGGCTGCCAACACTTCCTGGTTTGGAGTGTTGGCAGCCAATTAGAAGCTCGTGGTCGGGAGGGTTCGCAAACCCTCCTCGGCCACAGATATCAAAACTTTTTCTTTTTCTAATTTCTCAGGAACTACTGAACGGATTTACACCATTTAAAAGAAAGGTCTCTTTCTGAACCAAGACCTACCTTTTTGCCAAATTTGGTGTAATTCCGTTCAGCAGTTCTGGCTGTAGCTTTGTCTAAAGTTTCCTATGGAAAATAACATGGGGAAAACGCGTTTTGGGACCCCCCTTTTTTCTCGGCCCCCGCTTGACGAATCACCCCAAAACTTACAGGACAGGAGCTGACCGGAGCGGGCCACTAGTTCTGAAAACTTCGCAAAGATTGGTCAACCGGCGCCAAAGTTATTGGGAAAACAAAAAATGCTTTTCCTATGGAAACTAGGTCCTAACTATAACTACCTACTGGCGACTGCCAGTAGGTAATATATATATATATATATATATATATATATATATATATATATATATATATATATATAAATAAAATTAATTTAAAGTACAACAACACTTGAAAGCCGGAGTTTATTTAATGCATCTTTAATCTACATGTACTACCTTCCTTTATGCATCTATATATCTTCGATGTACTTATGGATCTATATATTGATTACCTTTCTTCTAATTCAGCATATTCAATGCTCTGCCCTATTTCTCACCCTATATCACTCTCAATATATTCTCTACCTCAACTCTCTGACTCATTTCAAACCTCTTTCTACTACTCTTTCCACTGCACTACCCTATTTCTCACCCTATACCTTTATCAATATATCCTCTCACTCCACTCTCTCATTCATCCCAAACCCCATACCACTACTATGATCCCCCAAATAACCCTTTCTAGACTCTTCCCTACTCTACATCTCCTTGCATCTTCTCATACCTCTTTTACTATTCCGATCCCCCAAAACAAGCCTTTCTAAACCCTTCCCTCTGACTCTTCCCCCTCCACCTCCCTTTTACTCATTCCAAGCCTCCTCCTACTCCATCAGGGTAGCAAGCGCTATATAAATGCAAACCTTTTTCCCTCTTCTATCCCTCCACTATCCTTCCCAATCCAAATAAGTGACTAACATAGCCACCACTCAAACTACTTTCATATTTCACTATACTAATTCACCACGAATCCTTTATTGGTCCTGAAGTAGTGTGCTATTCGCTGAAAAAGTGCTACGATGCCTCGTCAGGGGTAGTAAGCGCTATATAAATATAAATGCAATTTCAATACAATACAATACACACACTCTCTCTCACAAAATCACACTCTCACCCGCAAGCAAGCACAAAACATACATTTAAAAGCATTTTGTTTACTTACCTCAGCTGCCAGATAGTCATATTACAGCTAATTGTGCTCCATTTTTTATTTCACTAATCGTGAATAATGTATTATTCACTATTAGTGTAATAAAAAAACTGACTGAAAACAAGGAAAGTAGAGCCCAACGGCGTCCAAAGGATGAGCTGCCTCTGTGTTCCTGACACTGAATTTGCTACCTCTGAGGCCAGGGGTCGCAAAGGTAGTGCCAGGGGTCTCAAGGGGCAAGTCAGGGGTTGCGGCTGCTACCCCTGGAGGCCCCTAAATAACGTCCATGCTTCTCGGCACCGTGCTGGGGCGAGGTTCATAAAGCAACATTGACATTCTCTTTGGAGCCCAAGGCTCTGAATAAATCAGAAGACCCTGTCCACCAGCAGCTCACAGTAGAGTAATCAATCTTCTTAGCGCCCACCCAAATAGAAGAATGACACAAAAGGTGACGGGAAGAATGCTTGCAATTTGTCTAACCACTGGTGATCGCTCAGGGATGCATTCCAACCCATTGTTCTTTTGCTCCCCGTACAACCTCAGTTTGGACCCAGCCATATGCAGTCTTGACCCTGATTCTCACAGGAACAGTTCAGCCCGACCTACCAGGCCAGGTCCTCCCTGAACCGGAACACAAGCAACCCACGAACGGTTTCAAACTAGTTTTGGGCTCATCAGCCAGGTGCAGCTTGGTTCCAGAGACACAGTGAGCACGGGACCCGTGTCTGGGCATACCCATGCCACTTAGGGCGGTACATGAAACACACAAAAGGTGATGGGAGGAATGCTTGCAATTTGTCTAACCACTGGTGATCGCTCGGGTAGTATCCCAACCCATCGTTCTTTTACTCACCATGCCACCTCAACTTGGACTCAGCCCATGGAAATCAGTCTGAAAGCACACAAAAATAGCAGTATGAAAGTGATTCTCCCCCCTTAGAGAGTTTGATATAGACTGGTCAATGGAGGCAAAAGTATTAGCAACACAAACAGTGCTTTTTATATTCTGGTTCACAGCACAGCTGTCACCAGACAAGTATGTGAGCATTACTAGAGAGTGGCTTTGGCTCTGCCCACATGTTGGGAGCCAGCAGCACGTTTTGATTGGGTAGGTGTGTGCTTACACAACAAAGTGCTTGTCCTCGACACAGCAGTGATCATTTTGTTCATCTAGCTGCCTAACTTGAATTTTCTGGGGTACACACATGACAATGGAGAGCTATTAAAGTGTCTCAGATGACTATATAATTTATGTTGCTTTTCTCCGGCAAAGCACAGATGGGAGGGGGCACTCATTAACCTACATGGATTTTCAGGTCTGGCTGGATAGTGTTACTGTCACCTCAACCTTTCAACTACACCAATATTATTGTACAGTTCTTTGCTTCCACACAAATGCATATCTATTCCCATACTATTTACTTGTAATGCTTCACATTACCATACAACATCTTTAAAGCCAGGCCTATTGGCATTGCCAATGCTTGTCATATGTAGCGCCTTGAGAACCGTAACTATAGAAGCTTGCATTACATAAATATGTAATTTTTATATAAATGCATTCATGATTCTTTCTACACATTAACTTTAGTTATTTGCCAAATGTTAAGATGTGCACACATTCCCGATCTACTAAAATACACTTTGATTGCATCACATAGTCATTCAGCTCACCTTCTGTTCCCCTCCTCCCCTGTTTCATCATGTTGGATAGAGTGTTGTTTAATGTGCTGTTTAATCAAAGAAACATTATTGGAGGTGTTCATTTAAATGACTTAATTCATACATGGAACATAGCATTCAGATGTCGATGCCCGAGGGGTCGCGTTGTGAAAAAATAAACATGTAATGTGCAACTTCTGGCAGCTGTCAAAAAATATCACACCTCTACTACTCCAGGCGACTAACTGCTGCAAGGTGACATGAATGAAACCCATGTTAGCCTCCAGTGCCATCTGTTTGTAATCAAAAACAAGTTTGAAAAGATAAGTCCTGCAGGAGATATTTTGTATATTATGTTATCTCTTCTATAAGTAGGGTTTCTCTGTAAAAAGGGGTACTCCCCTGAATATAGTTAGCAACAAATCCACATTCACAACAGTAAATTAAATGTGTCTTCAAATCAGTTTCAAATATTCTAAACAGTGTCTAATATCGTAACAAATGGTTTATACCAAATGACCAGTCGCGACCGGCATGACTCGCGGTTGGCGGTTGGGGGGTCGCGCGGGGAGGGAGTTGCGTGGGGGGGTTAATTTTAAATACATTAAAAAAAATATATAACTTACCTTTGCAGCCCGCTCCGGTCTGGTCCCGCGTCCTCTCCACACAGGAAGCAGCCAAGCAGGCAGCCTCCCTCCCCTCAGCCAATCACAACACTGCAATGGCAACGTTGTGATTGGCTGGGACGCAGACCGCACAGGCGCCCTTGGGGAGGCCGTTTTCTCCATGCAGGCTGCATGCAGCCTGCATGGAGAAAACGGAGAGTGTGCACGACTAGTTTGGTCGGCCCTGGGGCCGACCAAACAGTCAGCGCCCACAACAGTGGACAAGCCACTCCTCCCCTGCCTGGAGCAGGACCGCCCACCCACCCACCCCCAACCAAACCCTTCTAGCTTCACGAGTGCGAGAAGCAGAAACATAAGATGGTATTCACAATACCATTTTATGTTTCTGCTTCTCGCACTGCGAGAAAGCAGTGGGGCGGCGCTCCTCTGCCCACATGGAGGAGCCGCCCCTGCAAATGACAAATAACAAACCTTGTCAATGTCATTGTTGCATCAAGCTTCCATCGGAAGCCTTTACCATGAACAACCAGATCAAAATCTTCTTATTCACTGCCGTGACATCACAACAGTGTTTAACCACTGTTGCAGTCGCAGCCCATGCAGGTAAGCACGGTGGGGCGGGCGGGAGTGGGGGGTGTTATGTTAACATATTTGTAAAGTGCATGGCTGCCCCAGCAACGGGGCGTCCCTGTGCTAGTTCCAGAAAGAGCGTCAGCTGAAGAAAAGAGACAGAGGATTAGGCTGAAAATAGCCAAGATTTCACGGCGCTTCTGAACAACCAGTGATTCTGGATGCTCCTGATGGACACAGGAAGAGCATTCCAGAGGGCGAGGGCTTTGGCACGATAGGAGTGCCCTCCTTCTCTTGCTCTTCTGACACGAGGGACACATGCCAAGTAGAGATTAGCAGAGCGCAGATCCCACTGGGGAACATACGGGTGGAGCAGGTTAGAAAAATGGAGGGTGTCTGGGAGGTGAGGATTCTATGCGCAATACATAGATCCTTGAAGTGAATTCTCTTATCCACAGGGAGCCAATGCAACCTGTGGATAAAGCTGGAAACCGAGCAAGACTTAGGGAGTGCAAATAGTAGCCGTGCCGCTGCGTTTTGGGCCAGCTGAAGTCTTTTAGTCACTGTCTTATTTGAGCCTAGATACATAATATTGCAGTAATCCAGCCTAGAGAGTATAGTAGACTGGATAATAAACTGGCGTGTATGCAAATCAAAAAACCCAAGAATGGGTCTTAACCCTCGTGGAGCTTACCACTTACCTTGCGCTCGCTGCATCACCAAGTTGGCGGTGTGGCAAGCGCAAGGTAAGTCGTTTTATTTATTTACTTATTTTATTTTCCCTATTCTGTCATTGGTCAATTCCACCCCCCACACCCAGCCCCACCCCACCGCGCTTACCTGCATGGGCTGCCATTGCACTGTTGTAATGTCACTAGGGGAAGCGCTCGCTTCCCCTTTGTTCCACCACCTCGCCTAGTTCTCCAGAGACCTGAAGGAAGTGATGGAATGGCGGTTGGCGGTCTCACCTTCATTCTCCTGCCTCTCCCAGGTCTCCACAGTCCTGAGATCAACAGGAGGACACAGGCAGCACTATGCCTGCGCCAACCTCCTTCTCCTTTGTCAACATGGGTCTCTGCTGACTGACCCATGATGAGAGGAGAAATGAAGCTGCTCTGACAAGCGGCTCTCACATATAAAATATACTAGGCGTCTCCAACGAGTAGCTCATGAGCTACCGGTAGCTCTCCAGGTACCTGTAAGTAAATTTCTTTTGTGCAGCCCAGGCTAACAATATAGATTATTTTGCTTGGTTGAATTAATATATGTATACCAAAAATTAAAAGAAGTGAACACAATACGAAAATGGGTGCATTTTCAGAACACATAAGCTGATGTTTGAAGAAAAATGGCTGAATTTCTAAAATATATTTAAAGGCATTAAGTGGTGTTAGAAAGATGTATTACTCATTTTATTAACTTGGTGCCAGGGGCGCACTGCACCTATGGCTGTTATATATTACCCATGCAGAGGCATTCCAAATTGATGAAGATTTTTATTTTACTTCTGGCAACCTTCTTGATGCACTGATGTGATCACTGCTGACAATCTTAGATGGGTGGTCACTACTGCACTACCAATATTAGTAGCTCGGGTTGATTTTTATTAAACATTAGCAGCTCTTAGTACTGAAGAGGTTGGAGATACCTGAAATATACAGTAACAGACTAATTTATCAACTCCCTAAGTATTTAGGACATTGACTAGAATCCCACAACAACCGGATCTAATGCAATACTGACCAATCATAATGAAAGGATAGGAGGTTTTACTCCTGAAACCTGACTGCTGAGACCATGCTGAAGCATTTATGAAGTTATGTTCAGAAAGTGCTGACCAGAAGGGAGAAAAATGTATTTTCAAGTCTTTGTGCTGCTGTACTAAGAAAAGTTTCCTCACTCTGCCCTTGGAATAGCCCTATAAAGTGATCATATGGTGAATATCGTTATCATGTCTCAAAACTCGAGTAGACGTCATCAAACAAAGGAACCTTCTAGAATGCTGATTTCATTTCAAGACCGGAGGCTACCATTATGCATTATAACTTTTAATGCCACTCTGCCTTTCAAGAACATTAAACAACAAAAATCTAGAGTTAGAATACAGCTGTCCATAAATAATCTCCTCTCAGAAGCCTCCTCCTCTTTTAAATGTTGCTCTGGACAGATAAGTATCTTTGATGTTTAATGTTTAGAAGGTATTACTGGATGTTGAAACGTTTTTCATAATTTTGTTATTATGTAAGTAAATGTGTGAGTGCGTATTTTTTAATTAATGGCATACGCTTCTGATTCGTGGTGACTGTTAGTGATGGAGGACTTAGTAAAGAGAACTTTCATTTTTCTCATCACTGGATGGCCTCTTTATATGTGTAATTCCTGCAGGTAGTGTATAGGTTTTGGGCTGGTGCAGCCCGCCACGTTTCCCAGGTCGGTGCCTTACTAGCCGCTCCAGTCCTAGTTTGTGCTTCGCATTTTGAGACTTTAGAAGATTTGGAGATTCTCCCTCATGGAACCATTGTCATAAACTGTGACAACTGGAACACCACAAAGCACACTACAGCAGTCCTGTTAGTCAGGTACAGTTTAATACACCTTCACAATGAATTTGGAGAGACTCCTTGAAGAATTACTTTAGAAAAGTGTTGGTAAATATTAACAATATAATAGGCGAGTAATATTCATGAAGACTACTTAGGATTACAAGATAACTTTAAAGGTGTGAGTTGGTACTCCAAGGAATGGAAAGGGGAAAATGCTGCATGTGAAAGCATCATTGGCTAAAGGAAAAGAGCATAGTAGGTGGGTTTAAACGTAGATCTCTAGACGGCTTTAACTTGGTAGAAATTAATTCCTATAGTGCTGGGCCAGTGGACTAATGCATCCACTCTAGCCGTCTGTAGTTGACCTCATAGTTTCAAGCTCAAATCTCAGTGGTTCCACTCAACCTACCATCCATCTGAGGTCGATAATGAGGAGTGCATTTGAGTTGGACACCAATAAATATCTGTTATTCATCGCCAACTTGGACATTTTTTTTTCACAACTAACTTTGTTTTTTGTGTGATATCTAGGCTAACTTGACCTTCAAATAAAGATAAGACATACTCAATGAATGTATTACGGTATGTGCAGGTTAACCCCATCTCTCCCACCCCCCCCACGCCCGACAATTCATCAATGACAACATCATGTAGTACAGCCCAGAAACACCCCAAGTAAATCTCAAGACTGGGCACCATATTGGCCAGTTTGGAGATTTAACCTTGCAGTACTGGCCATCAAGCACTTTTTCACTTTCTTTTCGAACACTAAAACACTTTACCATAGTAGTAGCAAGACAGGGTTAAGGGATTGTCGGGCCATAGTGTAAGGTCTCGATGAATGCAGCAGTCCCAAAGAAGCATTTAAGAAGGACTGAAACATGTTGACCAGGTCAACAAGACAGATTGGGACTGTTTCGCTTAATCTTGCACTCTCAAGGCATTAATAAACAAGGCTCACTCTACCTGGTACATAATTTCATATCACCAAAGTGGGTGAGATGTTAGCCACTTTTTTTTTTTAAAGGAACAAGACACGAGTACTATTAGCCTATGAGCTCATTTACACTCTGACAAGGAAGGCACTCTGAGTGCTTTTCAAGTAATTCCCTCTTGCTCACTGTAGCATCTACGTAGTTGGTGAGTCTGTTACTTATTTATTTATTTCCTTGAGTAGAACCATGATTCCCCTACGTTCTGTATTCCATGTTCGGGGATTTGTACGTTGGTAGAGAATGCTGACTCGTACTGGACCAGTGCTTTAATATAGACGTGTTAAGTGGTTGCTGCCAATAAAGGTTAATTTACACTAATTTGACTATTCGATGTTACTACACTCACACCTTGACGGTGTAGATTTGCCCATGTAATACCTGGACACAGGCTTCATATTATCTCGGCGTTAGTCTGTAAATACTCGCTCATCAGCCAGTTTAGAGTTGCTTTACTCCTTTAGCGCCTGAGATCCGCCCATAAATTACCACACAATTTATCTGCAAACAACTAAAGCATTCACAGCCCTGAGGAGAGGTAAACGCACAGGAGTGTACAAAGCAATAATACGTAAGACATTGACCAGACAGGTGATGCTGCCTGAGAATCATTGTGACATTAAAACAATTCTCTCCTCCTTTCTGCCTTGAATTTACTATTTGGTTTTTAGGAGCAGCTGAATTTGGGTTGCCACATATGGGCAGGTGTAATTCATCCTGTTTGTTGTAGAGGTGAGAGGCGAGTAATTCAGTTTTCTTGGGATGTCAGCAGTCGAGGGGGTATGTGACACCTCTATGGATGGGGAAGAGAAGGAAACTAACCCTTACCATCCTATGGTATGGGCAGCACCCATGCTCTGTTGTTTCACAGCTAGGTTTGCACTGCCAATACCACTACATACATATATACATACAAACATTCATACATATATACATAATTTATATTCTGTGTTGTGCTTGGCTGTGGTTAATGCGGGTTTAGTGTGCTCCTATTGTTTGAATATAAGCGAGTGAGCAGTAAGTTTTTACCACTTCCATTGTTTCCAAAGGGTGAATAGTTGTCAGCTGTCTCTGTTTTGGAGGGACAGTCCTGATTTTCAGAACTACAGATTTTATGTACTTCACTTTTTTGGCTAATTTAAAAATCTAATCCGCCTAATGCATTCACATTGGGAACTGTAATATATTCCTGTTAGTAATTTGTCACTTTTTTAATTGTCTAATGTTGGGGTTTGTGAAATGTTGGAGAGTGGAGCGGGGAAATGAGGAGTAGTTTAAACACCCAAACGCTCTTCCCTCATATTTTGTTTTGTAATAGCATTTTGATACCACGGTGCTGATACCTATGGGAATCTCTATTATGTTAAATAGTTGCGACTATTACCCTATTCAGAATTACTCGTTTTGCAGAACATAGAAGTATGTGTTGCCCTCGCTCAAATTCAAACGAGTCTTAAATATTATCTCCATGTACCAGTAATAGCACACTGAGGCCCTCATTTATGGGGATTTGGCTAAAGCAGCGCAGCAAGTCACCTTGTTGCCCTTCCCTACCTCAAAGTGAAAAGGCAGGAATGCACCGTATTTATCCAATACGGGTCAATACTGTCCCTTCCTCCTGCGCTGGTGCCGTTTCGGCAGCTTAGCACCAATGCAGGGACCCTTGTACCATGGTGCAAGGGTGCCTGTGTTGCATGCAGGATTGTTTTTGTTCAAGAAGGGTGCACCTTCCTGCACAAAAAAAATCCTGAGAGGCATCTTCCTCTTTCTATGTGTGCTGCAGAAACGAAGAGAAATAAACATATTTGTCTTTGTTGCGCCTCACCTCAGAAGGTGAAAGGTTTTGGCGCATCCCCAGGTTTACATGGTTTTGTAAATCTGGGGAAGTGTCAAAATCCATGGGTGTTGTGTGGGAACACCCACAGCAATGTCCATGGACCACCTTCCTAGCTCCGAGTAAGGCAACGCAGTGACCTGCACTGTCTTGCCTTACTCCATATCTATGAGGTCAATCAAAGCCACACAAAGTGGCTTGGCGTGGCCTCATAGAAATGATTTTGTAGCTTGCGCCTCCAGAACATCCCAAAAAGTGATGCTCTGGAGGCACAAGGGTCTCATAAATATGCCCTTAAGTATTTAGCCGATGCAAGTTTGATTTCATCCTGTTAACTACAGGGTACACGTGGACTCTTCAGCCAGCAATAACTGCATTACTTGTCTTGACGAGTTTGGAAAATATCACACACCGGACATGCCCACAATTTTGCAGATGAATTAACCCTCAGGTATCTTATGAGACTGTACTTTCAAATTGCAGGTTGCCAGTTTCCTTTACCAGGTACTTGAACCTCCTGAGCCATGTTATGAGACCTGGAGTCTGTGACAGGTTGGTTACACTCAGGTCTCAACAGAAGGTGCATTAGCTGAGATAATATGTCACTGTAGGACTAAATTTTGATTCTGCAGAATACTGCTCCAGAGCTAATTGGAGCCTGGGACCTGCAAGTTACATACACACATCACTGCAGAATGTGCTCAGTTCACTTAGATACCTAACCAGCGTATTTTAACTTCTGGTCACACAAAGCACACATTATTCCTCTAGGACTGGAAGTTTAAAACAGGGGTCTCCAACCTTTTCTGCAACATCTACTATTTATGTTCAGTGGACGCCTTTGTGAGCTAATAATTTTAATAGTGTTGCAGTAGTGACCACACCAGACGAGATCGCATTGGTGGCCACCATATGCAAGATTACTAGCAGTGGTCACCTCAGTGCATCAGGCAGGGTTTCTTGCAATAATGTAAAAAAGATTTCATCAATTTCAAATGACTCGGAATGGGTAATACAGTATCCGATGCCCTTGGTACCAAGATTGTGGTATTAATAACTGGTCTGTTCAATACCACACGTGTTATCACTTAAAATACCAGTTTTAAATATGGTTTGGAAATTTTTTCTTCCATGAGTTCTGAAAACGCACACATTTAAGTCTTGAATACACACCCTCAGTTTTATTATACATAGATTAATTTAGCCAAGCAAATGCTTCTTATTTAATAGGCTTGGCTGCACACAAGGGAGCTACCAGTGCTCTCAAGCTACTGGTTGGGGAAGCCTGATGTAGTGTGTGTGCTTCAAAATACATTTCCTTTTCAAAGAAAAAGCACTGACTGAACAATGATTTAGTGAGGATAATGTTGTGCATTGCCCAGCTTCCAGTTTCTAGCTCACGGCATCTACCTGAGTAAGCCTCAGACTCCTCTGCCTTTGTGTGCTGAAAGTCACATGCTCAAGCAGATACTTGATCCCTGGTTCGAGGGTTTGTGGTATGAAAGCCCCTTTGCACCTAAGGTGATAAGCGAAAAGACCCTTGCTAACGCAATCGGACCGAGTCGCTTAGATTACCTGGGAACCTCCAGAAATGGATTTCTCACACCCACCATCTTTCAATTGCCTCATGCAATCCAGAGCCAGTCAGTAGTAGTTCGAAACGATAACCCGATTAACAAAAATGTATCTCAGTTGGCTGAGGGGTGACTCGCTTTCTGCGATGGTAGACAATTCCCCTTTCATTTAGGCTACAGGTCGAGGAGTACCTTATATAATATTTAACATCCTATTAAGAGGATTATTTAAAAATGACCCTTCCTTTCTCCTGTTTTTCTGGCCTATCCTATGGGATATGCATTGGGATGTCTCAGTAATTCCAGTGATGGATGTCTTTGCCTCCATGGAGTATGGGCATCTCCCAGCATTTTGCTCTCTGTTTGCTTCAGTAGGAGCTCGGTTAGTGGATGCCGTTCTTAAACTCTGGACCCTGGCTCTGATCTGTGCTCTCCTCCTGTGTTCCCCCTTATGCCTCAGCTTCTGTCCTGTATCAAGAAAGAGAGGCCGCTTGTTTGAGCAGTAGTACTGCTCTACAGGAGAATATCTTGATTTCTCATCCCTCAGCTGATGGTGGTATCCCAGGAATGGATTCTGCCATTTCTGACCTCACATCCATTTCCAGTTGCTCTACCACAAGGCTCTTGGGAGACTTCGGCTGTCAGTCTGGAGGTTAAGAAGGCGAGGTGTACCTAGGTTCATCGATTATCTGTATTGGACATAGTATTGTATGATTAGGTCCTGGGATGGTGCGGAAGGCAGTGTCTAAATTCTATAGAAAAGAGGCAGTTGTGCTCATTGTGTTTTTTCTGAACCCACCTCGCCAATGGAGGAGAAAAGAAGAGACGTCCTTTATCTGTCTGGGTATTTGTAGGGTGGTGTCCTATTATATGGGTAGAACAGAGAGCCTTCCAATTACATTTGGGCCTGGTAGAAGGGGGAGTTTAACTATGAACCATTCAAAGTCAAAGCATCCGTACCCATGGTTTGTTCTACAGTTGGCAAGTTTTCTTTTGGTATTCAATGTTGTTCTACCGGAGGTGACTGCTTCCTAACTCAAGGCACTGTGCTCTTTCTTCTCAAATATCAATAGTATGGTGACCTGGGCTTCTGCTTCACTCTTTTTCGGCTGGAAATTCGGAACTTAAAGAAGGTGGAATATGAAACAAGGTGTTCAACAGCTGTGACAAAGAGTGAGGTGCTCTTTAAGAAAAGCAGCACTTCCAGGGTCTCTGGTGGATAGATGTCATCACAAATCAATGTTTCAACCTTGGTACAACCTTGACAGGTTAGGACTAGGGAAAGATGAGGGGCATCAGAGCATTACTAGTGATGGTTGAAATCAGAAGTTGGCATAGGTGCCACATGCGTTCTCTGGTTGAGAGCATTGGTGCCTGTATTGCTGTTATTTACGTACCTATACATGTGTTACTGGGACACGTGAGGGAGATGGTGTTCATAAGTGCACGCATACCACACACATAACAGAAATACTGGCTTGTGGATGCTTCTTTTGTTTGAAATTACAGTTTACAGAAAACATGCCTGTATAAAGTCGTGGGTGCTTATATGCTTATTAGCAAAGTTAGAAATCCGCTTTCTTCGTTTGTCCTGCATACACTGGATGGACATGCAAAGCTTGCTCTCACTGTGTGACCATTATTAAAATCCTTGCTGTGTTCTGACCATTTGTCGAGTGCTTTGGACATTTTAAGTTTTAAAAGTAAAGTTTATTAAGTAGGAAAAAGGGAAATAAAAACAGCAGGTTCACAATATAATATAATAACAATGTACTGAAAACATTTGAATAATAATAAGAGAGAACGGGAAAATATTTGCAATTATAAGTGCTTTGGACATTTGGGCTTTCCCGAGTGCGGTAAAACATTTTGAGGATTATATTGACCAAATAAGTAGCTTTATTCAGACTGGATGATTTAAAATGGCGAACACTCCGCAAGAAAGCATATTTTAAATGCAAGTATCTTTTTTTATGTTGCCTAGACCAGGGTAGTCACTTTGGGCATCATTTATGAAAAGTGACGCATCGCAGGGCAAAAACAGCGATGTGTCACTTTATATAGCGCCATCCTTACGACATAATGGATACGCCGTATTTACAATACGGCGATCCATGGTGCATGGATTTACTGATACGTCAGGAATATTGATGTATCTGGTGGTGCAAAAATGGCGCATTGCTGGAGTGTGTCGGAAAACTGATGCAACTCTAGCAATGTGTCATAACCCATGGGCGAGTCCCATGTGAAAAAACCTGCGTCAATCCTTTTGCCTGCTTGAAGCAAGTGTAAGGATTTTGATGCACTCAAGTAGTAAGTGTTATATTCCCGAGTTCGGCCCATGTAGCAAAGCAGCTTATTTCTTACATTGTCCTCACAAATAACATTTCCTGCTGTGACCTTTGGCACACATTTGCACACACGACAATGCTGGATTAGTTTCTCTGAAACTAAACTTGTTTATACTTCTAGCTTCGCACAACATTATCACAACACCCTGAACATCATGTATAAGGTCTAGTTTTGCACTACGTGCAAATGTCCTCACTATCTTAATCCACGGGGCGACAGGGCTATCTATATATCTATAACATCACTAATCTACGCGTACATCGCAAGGCTGCTTTCTACTATAAAAGATGAGCATCCCGATAAATTAGTAGAGGAGATACTTCCGCTGACAACGAGGGTCCTTGCATGCTGAGAAATCACCATGCCGTTGTCTGACATCTCGTGAGGGGTGTCCAGTTCGTGACCAAGACAGGGTCCTTCACTCTATCCCATCAGGTAATGGGGTTGGATCCTTGGCTCTACACCTACACACACTCTAGGTACCCTTAGAGTAGGGTTTGCATCGCAGGAGTACGCTAGATTACTGCCTTGTTTATATGCCTGCATATATACATTCTTTAGCACCATGGTAGAAATATATATACTATTTACGCTTTTGGTGCTTGTAATCACGTTTATCTGCTTAAGTCTTCTAATTATTGCAGCACACATTTTATGAAAAAATAATGTTGGTTCAATAAATATTAATGAAATATGTCCCACTGTGTATTCTATGTATATTTCTCTGAGAATAAGTGAGCACAAGTGACTGAGCGAAAAGATCTGTGCTGTTTCCACAATCCCTGAGTGGTTAGGGTTGTCATGTTCAGTGGTTGCCAGAAACCATTTGATCCCTGGTAGGTTAGGGGGGCTTACTGTGGCACTGTGAGCTAGCTGGTCTATAGCACAACATATCCTGCGGGGGTGTCCGGAATCAGTCTTGACACCAAGCTCTTAGTTTATGTTGTGAATGTCCAGTATTTGTAAAGCGCGAACAATTACCAGAGGGTGTCAAGGCTCTGGGGGCCGTCGGGAAGATTAAGCAAGCTATTGCCTAGAGTCACATGGTGCTGGGATGATCTGCCACCGGTGCTGGGGAGCAAACCGTGAGCCCCAGGGTTCCAGAGTCAGCTGCCCTGGCCGCTGCACCACACCTTTTCCCTAAGTCCAAACAATGTGCAGGTCCTACGGATTGGTAGGAACTACACGACAGTTGAAGTGGCATCGTGAAATGTCATAAATGTCACTGTGCCACTTCTACTAGGCTTTTTACGGGGGCAACGCTCACCCTGCACACATTATATCTGACGCAGGTATAATGTTGCACAGGCCTTCACAAAGTGACTCCTCTGCCTAGATGCGTCACTTTGTAAATAGGGTGCAGTGCGGCGCATTGATTATGCCGCCACAGCGTCACAAAAAAGTGATGCAACGGCGACGCAAGCCCTTTATAAATAAGGGCCTTTCATTTTAGAAGGCACACTCTAAGCTAAAAAGCTTTTAGGCACTGTCATTTCATTGCAACCAAAAGATAAATGAAGGAAGGCACCTAAAGTGTTGTGTCCAAAGTCCCGAAAAGGAATTTGTTTAACTATAGCGCCACATCTCCTCTTTTTAGGGTTTGTGACAGCGATGCCTATTTTACAGAGCATAGAAACGCCATTAAACGGCTTTATGAAGTGCTAATTAAAAATTATGTTTTCCCGGATTGTCAGGGTTGGCAGTTATCGTCTGTGATAGCCCTCAGATGCATGCAGTGTTTTTTTGTTTGGATCACTGTTGTACCACAGAGCGGCTGGTGGATGAAATGCTACTGAGGCTGCTGGAAGAGCTTTCATTAACATTAAATATAAGCCATCTGCTCGCGCCCCTGCGTCCCCCGCGCCCCGAGAGTTAACATGCGAAAGGCATGCTGGGACTCTGCAAGGGTTCGCGCCTGTCAGGGGGGCGCTGGCTGCGCGCGCGGCTATTCTGATCTGCTGTGACATAATATAAACCAGCATTTATTGTCTGGGTAATCCAAGCAGCTCTTCAGAATTCATGAGGTTTAAGACCAGATAATTACATTTATTGATCCCTGCTGTCTGTAGAGCAGGTCCAATCTGAAGAGAGTGCTTACATGTGGAAACAGAAATCAGCACATCACGGAGTTGCGCTCTGTTTTTCTCTCAAGACATTAACGCAGCTTTAGTTAACTGAAGCAGAGACGTTTTACGGCATGGGCAAAGTGGGCTCTGGCCCATGGCCCCAGCCTTTCAGGGGGCCCCCTGATAGAGCAATCCATGTTCTGCAAACACTCCTGCCCTGGTGACCTTGAATAATTTTTAAACAGATTGTTGTAAATAGAGTTGTTCTATCATTTATTTTTAATGTGTGAGACTCTATTACAGACATTTTGCAGACAAAATGTGTTTGTTTCGTGCAACATCCATATTAAAATGTTTTTTAGATCAATTCAGGACCTCACATAAGAGAAATGGGAGGTTGTCACAGAGATTATTTGTAAAAATATTAGTGAGCTGCTGCTGTGTTACAATAGTGAAAACACACATCACTATCCCTGAATATCAGATGTACACACATTTTCAATTTGACCAAAGAGGGCTTGAAAGAGCTGGAACTGGATCATAAAATCAAAGCTGTTCCAAACAGGGGCCCCCAAAATAAATTTGGCCCAGGTTCCCCAAAATCCTTAAAACGTCCCTAAACTGAAGATGCCTACAAATCACATGGGTGTGAGGTGTGGTGACTCAAATACGAGTACCCTGGGCGCAATTCACAATTTGTGGACTGAAGTGTGGCCCTTGTCTTCACACTGGTGTACTTTATTGGTCTAGTTGACATGAGCCTGCTCAGGAGCCAGAACACTGTCTGTGTGTTAAGTGTATCACAGGGACACATTGCATAATGTGTACTGTTGTGTACTTACATTTATATAGGTCTTCATCCCAGGGGTGGTCTCATTGTGTCACACGTAGCTGTGCTCCAGCATGCATTAGGGCAACCAGGATACACTCATCCTTACATACCATTGTTGTGAGTGTTTGGAAGAGGGATGGTTCTAAGTCTGGGATTCGTGGTAAGTGTTTTAGTTTCATGCTATGCTGCTGCCTGTTTCTGCGATTGAGTAGCTATGTTTAAGCGTGGAGTGGCGCAAAGAGTGAGAGGGAGCTGTGCATGTGGTTGTGACTACCATCCTCATGTGGGGATTGGCTCTGGTACTTGGATGGAAACAATTCTGAACAATCTCACGTGTCAGAGCCAGGTGTATGCCGTCTTCCCAGATTTCAGGAAATCTTTGGTGTTTCTTGCCATTGCCGGGTGGTAAGGACATATTTTGCTGCCTGTACGGAGAAGAAGGTTCCACCAATGTGTATCTTGTTAAAAGGTGGGAGTGTCAGCGAAGGTTACACTCTGGAGCACTGGGTTCCATTCTGTAGGTATCTTTGAAGTTCTACTTGAGTTAGGAATGGTCTAGAGGCGTACATGGCCATGCAGGCAATACATAATTTTTTGAAGGCAGAACATCTGACCATGGGTAGTCAGTGATGCATTTGGAGAATTAAAGTGACATAGTTACATAGGCATATATATGTAGGCGTTGTCTGACTGCTGGGTTTTGAATTCTTTGACGTCTTTGGAGCAGGGAGAGTGGTGCACTCAGATAGAGGCAATTGTAGCCTGGAAATTTTGTGGAAAACCTATTAGATGAATTAATGTGTGTGCATGCTTAAGAAAACACTGCATGGTTCATTCAAGTGGAAGAGTAGTAGGATATGGTCCATGGCTTCTTGCAGGATTCATACTTAAGTAGATGTTCATAGAAGAGGGTCGAGTTCCTAGGGCAAGTTGGCCATGGGTTGACAGTTTATCCATTTTCTATAGGTTAGCATCTCAGTTTTGGATATGCTCTGTTTCAAGTGGTTCCCTACCAGCTCAGAGACAATGATGTAGTCCCCAATGCATCTGGGTCAATTGGCTTTTCCATTTTATGGATAATTTGTGTTTCTACGGTGTAGCTGTAGCAAGTTAAGTAGAAGAATTTCGTGAGTTTTAGTAGGTGCTGAGGTAGTCTCTAAATAGGAATGGGCAGTTGATTGACCCCCAAAGTTGGTGAAGGAAGGATCTGATGTGAAAGGAGGAAGTGAGATGAAGCTTCATCTTTCAGAAAGTCAGACGAGATCCATTCTATAATGTCTGCCTGGATGATAAGTGTCTTTCATCTCAGTAGGAGGGAGGCGCAGAGAACTATGTCATAAGTAAGAGAAGGGTCCACCAGTAATTAGATGACAACTCCATACCTGGCAACAGTGGCCTCCAGGTCATCACAGATGGTAATGTGGGTGAATTCATTATCTTTTCCATGATGGAAGTCAATTTGATAGTTGCAGAGTAACTTGTTTTCTTCCATGAAGATGAGAAGCTAAGTGAAGACTTACAACAGTTTCCTTAAGCTCGAGCCATTGGTGATCAGTTGGTAGATGGCTGCTGCAACTGCTGCACCAAGTTTCTTTTTCTTGGTGATATGTCTGAAGTTCAAGGTCTTGATTTTGTTTCATGATTATATGTCTGATGTTCAAGGTACTGATTTTGGTGGGGATGTGACTTAGGGTAGGGAGTTGTTGACAATGGTTCTTGTTGGGATGACTTCATTTGTGACAAGTACTTGAAGCTTTGTGGAAGCCAGAGTTCCACAAGGAAGCCTGTAGAAGTTGTCTTGTGTTGCTGGGCATCTTGCTTCTGTGATGTTGTGACAGGGCCTTTGCTTTTGAGACAAGGTGCTCTGCAATGGATGTTCCAGTAGGCTTACATGTGAGGTGTCTTTGTGGTAGAGCAGCTGGATTGTGGAATTCTGAGGATCTTGTGTAGTTAATTTGATTGACATTTGGTTTGGATCTTCGCTGGGAATAGTTAAGTGTTTTTGCCTTCTTGATCAAAAAGTCATAGATCCTGGTGGGACAATGAATGCATAGTTGTCATTTTGGTTATTTGATTTCTGTCTGAATATGGATTATTAGGTGGAGGGATGTGGGTCCTCACCAAGTAATAATGTCACAGTTGCGTACCAGTTCCAGTTAGGTCTGAATAATTTAAGCCTGAGGGGACCCCTCAAACAAGTTTAACTTATGGTAAATGTGCAAAGCATTCATCGGTACCAAAACAGTTAAAAAGTAGAAAACACAACACAATAAAATCCATCTCCAATTTATACAAATAGAGAATATTTTACTGAACAAAATGTAACCAGAATGACAAAAATCCAATAAGGAGATCAGGAGATATGAATTTTTTAAAGTTTAAATTAACTTTTAGCTCCAAAAAGCACAAAGTGCCAACTGTGGGCAACTTGTTGCACTAGACAGGGTCAAAGTCAAAAGTTAAGGCCATCCACAAATAGTAGGATATAGTCCATGGTCACTTGCAGGTTAGCGATGACCAGGTTTAAACCGGTCAGAAGTTTTCCCATCTGACTTAGGGTCTGATTTAGATCTTGGCGGATGGTTTCCTCTGTCACAACAGTGACGGATATCCTGTCCGCTGAAATATAAATCCCATTATATCCTCTGGGATTTATATTTCAGAGGACGGGATATATGTCACCGTTGTGACAGAGGAGCCCATCCAACAGGATCTAAATCAGGCCATAAGCCTCTGAAATTGAAGTCAAAGATCCTTAGCAGGACAGCAGGCTCTGGCCAAGATGGGTTCTAGAAGGCCGAATAGCCATCAGATGAAGTCCCGGTGACGCTGTTGTCTTTTGGTGGGAAAGTAGAAGAAATTCAAAATTTTCACCCTTTGGCCGGTGAAGATTTCTACCATCAGACTTAGTTGCTTTTTGGAGCTCGGATTCCTGCAGCGGACAAGGCTGCAATCTGTAGCCGAACAGGGCTCCAGGATACCTTCGCCGCCACGTCCAGCTGAAATAGATTTGCTTCTGTGGATAATCTCAGAGCTGGAGCAACCTGAATCTGTGGCTCAGCTGCAACGCACATTTGACTTGGTTGACTTGGCAGGTTGGTATCAGTCTTCTGTCCATTCTCCAAGCAATAATCTTTGAAAAGGTTTCTAAGTCCCAGCTTTATGGTTAGGCAGGAAGAGTATACTCTGAAACTTCCCAAGCGCCCCAGGAACTTAGGAACACCACTAAGGGGCCAGGACTCACTCTGGAAGAAGCAACCAGGAGAATCCAGGGCAGGTTCAGTTGGAACTGGTCAGCTGGGATCTTCAGGAAGTTGAGTTTCTTCCAGCTTTGATGCGCTTGCAGCTTAACATGAGGTCAGCCGGCTGACCCTTGGAGTTCACTTCTCAGACATAGATGCTAGTGGGAGCAGGTCTAGCTCTTTGGGTTTCTCTCCACATGTTCAGCAGCAGGTGCAGTCCTTCTTCTGTCTTCCACAGGTCCAGATGTGTTCTGAAGGGAGTACTGAGGGTGCCACATTTATGCACAGTGCTAGTCTGTTGGTGGTGGAAGCTCCTGACCACTCCCTAAACAATGGGGTAAAAGCTCCAAGGGGTGCCAGTACCCACTTTAACAGCACTTCCTATGTGCTTTACTGTAAACTATCCCACAGTGCCCCTCTCTACCTAAAACCAACATGGCAGACATTTTCTTCCCTTGTGCAGAGCTCCCGGTGCCCACTCAGAGGTGTGGTTATGATAATGCCAAATCCTCCCTTGTGGCCACTCAACACCGGTCCTGGGGCAACCCCTCCCCCACTGGGATTGGTGCATGACAGGTTAGTGGAACAATCAAGGGGGCAGGCCTAGGTGTCACTTACATCTGCCTATGATAGGGGAGGTTCCTTTAGAAGTTTAATTTAGTTTCTGGACACAGCCTAGAGGGCCATCCTATTAGGGGGAAATAATATCCCCACACCCAACCCCTTTTTCCACTGTCTGAGAGCAATGCACATCTCACCACAGGAGCTCCATTAACAGTCAGTTAACACTGAACAATGGCCTACCTATGAATGACTTTTAAGTATTAAAAAGGAAGGTTTATTTTGCGAAGTCGAATCTGCAGTTTTTAAAACTGCTCACCCAGGCTACATGCGCAGGCCTGAAGATATGCTTTGTATTGTCACTTTAGTTGTGGACCAATATGTGCTGCAGTCCAGTAGTGACATTTAACTTACAGGCCCTGTGTACCATGCACTAGGGACATAGAGGTAAGTTAAATGTGCAAACCAAGGTTTCTAACCAATTGGACAAGACTTTAAGAGTCAAAGGACATGCACTGGATGGTTGGGAGGATTCCAGTGTACAGAGTCTAAAACTCAACAGCATCAGTCTAAATGAGGGTGATCATGCAAAAAGAGAGATTTCTCACAATTTCCATTGGTATTGTAGTGCACTGATTTCTGGGTTCAGCTTCTTGTGCAATGGTCTATGGTTATGATGTGATTAGGGCTTGGGTGGTATCAGTCTGTTGAAATCTATTGTTTGGTCACCAAACATGTGGTAGGTTGAATTCAAATATGGTGAGGTGGAATGTGTACCATTATTTGTAGAAATTCTTGTTAATGTTATTTTAATTAACTGTTCTTGGGTGTATTTCGATAAAGGAGGAGATGAGGTGGGGGTCACTCCAGTGGATGGAGAGGATTCCAGTTATAGGGATGAGTCCTGACAGAGAGAAGATTGCACATAGAGTCTGCCAAGATGGGTTTGTATGTCCATGAACTAGTTGGAAGAGGTGGACAAGGGACCTTGTTTGAATACGGCCATTCTAGCTTTAGGTTGTGAAAACCTTCCAACAAATATGCCAACAATAGAAATTCACTCACAAGATGACCTGCTGCCATAATTCATGTTTACTTAAGAAGGAACCTAAGAAGCAAGGCAAAATGCAAGAACAAGCAGAGGTTTCAGAAAGCCACGCTCAGTCACTCAGGTAGGCATAGAAACACTTCAGTGACTCACATATATGTTAGTGATGTAGTAATCTTACCCCCTTACTCGATAAAGCCATCCTAAGCATGCTACTCTGAAGACCTTGCCAACAACAAATGCTTCATCCATAGACAGAAATGAAAATACAAGAAAAAGAGAAATTCCTGATGACGTCACACTACTAAAAACACAAGCAATGGTGTAGCAAGAAATCAATGGGTCCTAATGCAAGTAAGGAAAGTAGGCCCTCAACCCCTGGTTTTGGAGTAACAAAACCCACAAATTAGGGTAAAGTTGGCCCCTCCAAACCCTGGGCCGTGGTGTCCCTGCACCTGCTGCACTATTGATAGCTATGCTCCTAATCCGCGTGCAACAGCTAGACAACCCATTACATCAACCAATGCCAAGCACTGTACCGGCACCATCAATAAAACTGCCAACAGAAACGAAACACTCTTTAAATCAATCAACCACTCACCAGCCCCTACACTGACCTTCCTATAACACAATCCACAGTTAAGTACTGTCAGAGAAAACACATAGGCCTACCATGGCTGGCACCAAAAGTGTCAGTGGGCAAAAGAGAGAAAGGACTGAACTTGGCACATGTAAGCAGGCACACAGGCAAAGTGCTCAGACGGTGAACAGAAAGCTGTGAGAAAGCAATAGAAAACCTTTTGAAGGCCATTGCTAGCAGCAACATAGTCTGCAGTAGAAAAGTAGTTTATATCCTGGGATACCTCTAAATGAAATGTTTCCTTTCCTACGTATGCCCACTGTAAGAAATTGGGCTATTAGTTCAGAGATGTGAGAGCCCCACTCAAACAAACACAGTCCTTGTCAGGGTGAAACACAAAAGTCACTAAATAAGCCTGTGCTTAACCCTCTGGTAGCTTGGCACGAAGCAGTCAGGCTTAACTTAGAGCAATGTATAAAGTATTTATGCAGCACTCAAACAGCAACAAAGTTAAAACACAAGACTCGAAAAATCTCAAACCAATTTAGAAAATAGAGTAACATTTAATAAATAAAATGAGCCAAAATGAGCGCTGATCAGAGCTTCACATAGGGGTGAAACACAGAGTGGTTGTTCTTAGTGTGAAGAGCACCGTGCAGGTGAAGTCCGGAGCCTGTACACAAGGAGGTCGCATCTGCATGTGAAGTCTACTTGTATTCCAGAGGAAAATTGGTACAGTTCTTTTTTGAGGCAAAGACCGCAGACCCTCTCCATTTTCACCTGGGATCAAATACTTGCAGTTTGTAGGTTGGAGGAGTACACACTGATATCAGCTAAGGGTCCAGGACATAGGGAGGCACCTGTTAGGGGTCAGGTCTCACTCCATGAGAGGCCAGCAGCAGGGTCCAGGTAGGTCCAGTTGGTGATGGTCAGCTGGACAATGCCAGAGAGGACCTCTGGAAGCTTGTTATGTCCCTGTAGCTGAAACATGAGGTCCGCCAACTAACCCTGGGAGATTCTTCCTGGATCAAAGGTTCAAGGCAAGCAGATACAGTCTCCCTTCTTTAGACAGCAGGAAAGTCATTCTTTTGAAATTTCTCAAGTCCAGGAATGTTCTGAGGAGAGGTTCTGAGAATGCTTCTTTTATACCCAGAGGCAGCTTGTTTTTGAGGGCAGTTCCCTTTGTCTAACCCTAACTGGTTCTGGTCAGTTCCTCCCCTTCCCCTGGGTCTGAATGCAACCCATGTAGGGTAACAAAGGGCAGGGGCAGGCTTGGTGTCAAGTTGTTTTGTACGTGCTGTAGGCAGGGTCCTTTCAACTGTAATCAGGGCAGGAAACCACTCCTCCCCAGCCATCCTATTAGGAAGACCCATTCCCTCTACATCAGGCCCCTTTTTTTACATCTGGAAGGAATAAACATCACACCACAGGAGAGCAATTAACAGTCGTAACCCTGGACACTGGCATAAAAGCACATTTGTTTAGGTAGAAAAATGCCAACTTTCAAAAGGTGGCATTTTCAGAATTGTAACATAAATCTGACTTTACCATTAAAGAGGATTTTAAATTAGAATTTAAATAAGTGGAAGCAGTATTTCTCTAACTGCTCCCAAACTAAAGTCATCCCTTTTATATGGGACTGATTACGATGCAGTCGTAAAAGGCTCCGACCCTCAGTCGGAGCCTTTCCGACCGCATCGTAATATGCCGTTCGGATTCTTTTCCGACCACCTCATTACAATGGAGGCAGTCGGAAAGGAATCCAACGGGTCATTCCGGCTGGCTTCCGACATGCTCGGAGAGCCCATCGGCCAGTCGGAATGCGGCCTGTAATCCAAAGGGCGGCTCTTTCTGCCGTTGGGATTTGGGGTTTCGGCAGCCTTTCTGTGCCGGCCTTTCCGACACATTTTTACAATTGTAAAAAGTAAGAATGCGACCTAACAGTGTTCCGTCGCATCCTAATGGGCCGGTCGGGACCGCCGACCGGGTGTCGGTCGGTCCGATGTCCGAGACGATATCGGGCGGAGGCAACTCCACCCGGCATTGTAATCAACCCCTATATGTAATAAGGTATCCCAAAGATAGTCTTTAGCAGAGCTAGCCTTGCTGCAATTAAAAACAACTTTGGGAGTTTTTTCTGTGCTAGGACATGTAAAATGTAAGTACACATGTCCTACAATTTAAATGCCAGGCATCGGGGCAGATCTTAGGTGCCTCACTTAGGGGTGACTTAAGTATTAAAAAGGAAGGTTTAGCTTGGCAAAAAGTTTATTTTGCTAGGTCAAAATGGCAGTTTAAAATTGCAATACAGGCTTCAGTGGCAGGCCTGAGAAATGTTTACACTTACTTAATGCATCTTCCTAGAAGCTCTTAAGACAGACCAGATCCCCTCACTCCTGAAGAAGCCCACACTAGACCTTGAGGTGTGCAGGTAAGGGTTGGAATTTGAAGGAGGCAAACATAACTTGAGAGCAACGGAGCACTGAACATGGGACTTGGCCCCTGAGAAAATACAACTATTGGGGGAAGATCAAGTGTAGATAGTCAGTCTGGGATAGTGCTCTTTGATAACCTCACCAACTACTGGCCCATTAGTAACCTACCATTTGTCTACAAGATCATTGAAAACGCAATGTACGCTGAACTCCAACATTCCATCAACACTAACCATCTTCTGCAAGACTACAATTACAGAGTCAGGTCACACTGCAGCACATAGAAGGATATCTTCACATTGTAGGTGACACCCATATAACCAAAGATGAAGATGCCCTCTTGATACCGTCAACCATCCCGTCCTTCTCCACACCCTGAAGTCTTGAATGGCATTCATAGGCAGCGACCGTCAATGTTTCTCCTCCATATGCAACCAATACTAGGTAATTCATGTGAGAAACTGGGTTGTTGGTTGAGGGGGATGAATGCTACACAAGCAACAGCCACAGTCCTTGTCAGGGTGAACCGCGAAAAGTCACTAACTAACCTGTGCTTAACCCTCTGGTAGCTAGGCACAAAAGCGCTCGACTTAACTAAGAGGCAACGTGTAAAATATTTATGCAGCACACAAACCGAAATAAGGTGGATAAACAACATAGGAAAAATCCCACACCAATTTAGAAAAATTGTGTAAAATTTTATAAATCATTTGACACCAAAAATCCAATCATTAAAACGGAAGACATATAATTCCAACGATTAAAGTAAAGTATAGCACTTAAAAGCACAAAGCCCCACTAGTGGTTATCTGATTGCGCAAGACCAGGTAAAAGTCACAAGTTCAGGCTGACCAGGATGGAAAGTGGGCCGGATATAGGGACCAGGTTAGTCTGGCTGAAAAAGTTACCTTCTAAAGTCTAGCGTGAAGAGTTCCGTTCATGGTAGAGGATGCTACAAGGAGTAGGCAAAGCGCCACAGAGGGTCATTGCTGTAGCGCGAAGAGCAGGCTGGGCATTGTAGATGGTTCATTGCTAGAGTCTCGTGTTGGTGGTCAATGTAGGCTGTTGATGCTGTAGTGAGAAGAGTCGGGTTCACAGGAGCTTTGCATTGGCAGTTGGCACGGACGGCAAGATCTCGACACATACGGGCTCATTCGCAGTCCTGAAGAGGCCGAAAGTTCAGGATTTCTGCTTTTCTTTAAGGAATAGTTCAACTGATGCCACACCAAGGCTCCATGACCTGAGAGCCATATCTTGGGGATCAGGAACTCACTTCAGCAGAGGCCAGCAGGGCTCAAGCAGGTCCATCTAAGTCCAGGCAGGTCCAGTGCAGCAGGTTAGCTGAACAGTTGCAGGGAGTACTCTGGATCCTGTTATGTTCCTGTAGCTCCAGCCGCGGCCCATGTAGGTAAGTGCAGGTAAGAGCAGTGGGGCGGTGAGGCTGGGGGGGGGGGGATTTCGAGAGATAACAACGAGGGAAAATTAAATAAATAATTAATTTTCCCTCGTCATCTGTTGAATTCCCCACCACCCGCCCCCACCGCTCTTACCTGCACAGGCCACGGCTGTGAAGCTCAGAGGTCACTCAGCTGACCCGTGGAGTCACTTCAGCTTCGGATAAATGGTGCAGGTTCAGTCTTCCTTCTCATCAAGTAGGGCAGCAGGGTGTCCTTCTCCTGTAGTGTCCCCAGGTCCAAGAGTGTACTGAAGAGTGGGTCTGATGGTCCTCTTTTTATACCTGGTGCTCACTTTGAAGAGGGAGAAGCTTCTGGAGTTTTCCCCTAAAAAGGTATCTGGAATTTCCTGCCCTGGTCCCAGTTGGCCTGGGGGCACACTAGGCTAGTGTGAAGTCCTTCATGTGTGAGCTGAGCCAGTGCCTTTGAAGTGTAAGTGTGGTAGGTGACAGCTCTGTCTCCCAGTCGAGTCAGAGATGGCCCATCCTGCCAACACCCAGACCCTCCTTTTTGATACTGTATATCAAAAATACACAAAGGCCAACTACACATAATCATGTGACCCTGGAACCGGCTGCAGGCACCACATGTGTAGAACAAGAAAATGCCAACTTCCTAAAAGTGTCATTTGCATAATTGCGACTTAAAATTTGACTTTACCATTAAAGAAGGTTTTAAATTGCAATGTCCCAGTCACTAAAAATGACTTTCTTACCTACTCTCAATCAAAAGTTATCACTTATTAAATGTAATAAAGTAATCCAATGTTATCCTATGGGAGAGGTAGGCCTCACAGTAGTGAAAAACAAATTTAGGAGTTTTTCACTACCAGGACATGTAAAATTTAAAAGAACATGTTCAACTTTTAAAGAACATTGCACTCTGCCCGATGAGCTGCTTTGGCCTTCCCTAAGAGTGACCTATATGTATTAAAAAGAGAGGCTTAGGCCTGGCAAAAGGTTTAATTTGTGAGGTCATAATGACAGTTTAAAAGTGCACACACAGGCTGCAGTGGCAGGCCTTAGACGTGTTTTAAAAGGCTACCCAAGTGGGTTGCACAATCAGTGCTGCAGGCCCACTAGTAGCATTTAATTTACAGGCCTTGGGTACTTGTAGTACCCCCTTACTAGGGACTTACAAATAAATTAAATATGCCAATTGTGTGTAAACCAATTTCACCATGTTTAACGTAGAGAGCACAAGCGCTTTAGCACTGGTTAGCAGTGGTACAGTGAGTAGAGTCCTAGGCCAACAAAAACGAATTGAGCAAAACAGGATTGAAGGCAGTTTGGGGGAAGATCTCTCTAAGGATGACAGGTCTAACAGATCAGATGGGCTCCTCCAGATCCAAGAAGACCCCTATCACCTCTCGAGTCCCCCAAGGCTCCATCCAGTCCCCCATCATCTACAGCAGGTCCTTGAGGCTTTATTCACTGATAACAGCATCAAAATGCACAAATATGCAGGTGTTCTACAATTCTAATTGCAAGGCTCCTCCGCCCCAGATACACAACACCTTCACCTCTGCCTGCTCCTAAACTAGATACTATTATAACATTAATCATTGCACACAAATAGAAATTTCCTCTGATTACTCACAGATGATAAAAACAAATTTGCGGGACGACATTGTTCAAATTTAAATTCACGCAAATGTGGTACTAAAAATCTCTTCCTTAGATCTTTATCAAATTTATGGAATAAAACAACATGCATAGTATATTAATCCAACACTTTGTCACATGGTCATTTAGTATAGCCTTATAGCTCGCCGTAGCGGGCTATACCGGCTATTAAAGGCCCGCTGCAGCGTTAAAGGCCCGAGCCGAAGGCGAGGGACTTTAACAAGGCAGCGGGACTTTAATAGCCGGTAAAGCCCTGCTTCGAAGGGCTATAAGGCTATTAGAACATTCTGCCACTATAGGGCAGAATGTTCGAACAAATTAAACAAAGGCTTCAGGGAGCGCGAGGGGAGTGAAATCCCCTCAGGCTCCCTGAAGCCTTGGTTCACAGCCACAAAGAAGCACTGGAATGTTGGAGCTCCGGACTTATACCAGCCATTATAAGCCCGGAGCACTCCATTGTTTTCAATGGAGCTTCCAACATTCCAATGTTCAAATATAGCCTTATAGACCGCTGCCGAGGGCTATACCGGCTGTTAAAGGCCCTGATCCCGAGTTATAGGCCCGAGCCGCAGGCGAGGGCCTATAACGAGGGAGATGGCCTTTAACAACCGGTATAGCCTGAGGCAGAAGGGCTATAAGGCTATTAGAACATTCCACCCACTAAGGGTAGAATGTTCTAAATTAAAAATGGAGAAACAAAAAGACAAACATTGGAATGTTGGAGCGCTGGGCTTATACCAGCCATTATAAGCCCAGAGCAACTCCATTGTCTTCAATGGAGCTCCCAACATTCCAATGTTCTAATATGTGTTTTAGACCAATCATTAACAGTAGGAAAAGTTACCAATTGGTGAAAGATATTCATCCTAAACCCAGTTAAAAAGAATCTATGTCTTGTGTTCAATATAAAGTTAAGGTAGGGCTGATTGTCGTAGGTGACACCAGCATCATCTGATTCTTTGAGATGCTTGGTTTAGTCAACTCTGTGGACATTCTAAGATCCTCAAACAGAGAGAGACAAGCCTCTTTCAAATTTTTCCTTCTGATCATCATCATAGTGTCAGGAGAATTAAAATACTCATGGTGTCCCAGGTCTGAACACACATTTTTAAAATACTTCAACCAAGGGATTTGCAAACAGAAACATGGCTTAAGCCAATCTCTAATAATATTACAATTAAGAATGGTAGCTTCCGTGGTCCAGATTTTTTGCCAGAGGAGAATTGGCCCTGATCTAGCGGCGTCAGATTGAAAGGGGCTCCTAATTTTGAGTGACAAACTCCACAGAGCAACTTTGGGGGATAGACAATAAGTTCCTAAAAAAAGAATCTTTCACCATTTGTAAAGCTTGACAGTCAGTGTAACGCCACACCCCAACCCCGTATATTGCGGTCAACAGGCACTTCGTCCTGTAAATGGCTTACGTTTCATTGAGTGGCTTCCTCCCTAATTTAATTGCAAAATTTGTTGGTGCAGCAATGGCCTTCATGAAATGTAGCTTTCGGGTGTTGATCGCTGGTTTCCAAGTTCCATCTTTGTCAAACATGATGCCCAGATATGGGAACGTAGTAGTAAAATTGAGCTTGGTATTCCCAATCATTATGCCATGGCATTTCACATGCCTCCTGCTACAATTCATAATACAAGTTTTCCCTATATTAACTAGGAGCCCTAATTCCTGTATGTAGTTTACAAAAAAGGAAAATATCCATTGCAGGGCCAAGGGTTTGCATGCTATTAAGACGCCGTTGTTCTCGTACAGGAGAGATGGAATCGGACGATGGACGGTCTTGGGGAGGTCTATACAGGTCTCTGAACTTTACCTAAACTAGTATAAAGTAAACAAGAAAGGAGCGAGTACGCACCCCTGTTTAACCCCCTTCTCCGCGCTAAAAAAAACTGGTGCATTCCCCCATCAATCCGTATCCGACCCTGGCCCTGCTCTCCAAATACAACTCCCTCAGAAACTGAATGATGGGCAGGTCTACTCCAAGCTTTGTTATAATTGTCCACAGTTTGTCATACATGACGATATCAAATGCGCTGGATAATTCGACAAAGGCTAAAAACAAACTACACTCTTTAATCTGAGTGGATTTACCAATTATTAAATTCAAATTAAGTCCCTGTTCAATTGTCCTGAGCCCGCTACGAAAGCCGTGTTGTAAATCAGATAAAATCCGACTGCTTGCAGCCCAGTCTTCTAATCTGGCCAAAATAATATGACCAGTCACTTTCACCGGGAAATCAAGCAGTGAAATTGGATGGTAGTAGGAATGGTCTCTCTTCTGAAAGATGGGGACAATCAGGGACTCTGACCAAGTACTCAGGAAGCCGATAGTGCAAGGTGCATGCTAAACCTGGGTCAGTAAAGGGCCCCAGAGTGGCACATTGCTTTCAAAGAGGTCGGCAGGAATCCCATCCGGGCCTGGTGCTTTCCCACTTTTACTAGTCATAAGAGCCAGATTGTCCTCCTCCAGAATTGACCTCCTCCACATGTAGTCAAAATCAGCCCCCTCACCTATCAGGCTGACAAACTCACCATCTCCAGTGGCTTTAGGCACAGCCACTGTCAGAACACCATCATACTGGACCCAAAGAAGTGCAAAAAAAAGAAAAGAAACAAGGCAACAGGCCTTCACTTATGCTACTTGGATCTGGAACATCATCCTTGTGTCACTCAGGACCCACTCAGCCCAGTTCCAATTTAGGAAAAAGCTGAAGAGACATTTCTTTAATGAACCCTGTGTGACAATACAATACTAGTCAACGTCTGCTCCCACAACCAAGCAAGCGCTTCAGTCATTTGTTGACTTTACCTTTGACCCTGCACAGCATCCGCGCTCTTTTAGCTAGGTTTGCGCTATTCAAATACCACATTCATACCAACGCAGAGGGGCCTTGCTCATAGGATGACTTCGAGAAGTGTCACACATCTAATCTGGGCAAAAACTAAATAAGCAGGAATGAAATCACATCTAATCCTGTGAGCAGGTGTGGGCTGCCCACTCCACATCTTTTCTCCCTCATGGCTAAACCTTTGCATGAAGTTCTGCCAGTAATCAATGTATGTGAAAGCCATGCAGCAATAGATGTGGGTCAAGTATCTGTTGGCAAAATATCTCTCTCTCAGCAATCTCAGTCTTCTCCCAGTGCAAAGTAGCTTGCCCTCAATTTGCCCATGTGGTTGGTAACCCCTTAGTGGTGACTCATTCTGTGTGCCTACCTTCATTGCCTACCCAAGTGATTGTGGGTTCTGGTCCAACAACATTTCTCTGACCACAGCACCTGATTTTGCATTCTGAGGCTGTGTAGCTCGACATGGAGAGGGCCTTTGGGAATCTGCCTGCCAGAGGCTTGACGAGACATAATGGTGGTTCCTCAAGCCCGGATTCTCATTCTCTCTGGCTGGTAGCTCTGCGCTAATAGGCCTCTCCCACCACGTTTGGTGTCAGATCACAGCCACCCATGCCTGGTATGATAAGGCAGAGACCCCAAAGGCTGCCCTGTGGTCTGGCCCCATGAGTGCTGATCTGCTCTCTTCAGGGCCTGCTCTTAAATCAACTAGCTTCTGAAAAATGTAGCTCACACATATACTCCTGTAAACATGCAACCGTTCAATCAGATAGCAAGGGCTACTACCAGTAATCCCAGAAACTCTTTACACCATGCCTGCTTCCATCATCCTTCTTGGAGGAGAGACACTGTTAGCTTCCCAGAACTTCTAAACATGTGGCTACCTTTGTGAACAACTATCAATGCGCCTGCTGTCTTAGGTACACATTACCACATACTGGTAGGGAATGTGGGTCCTCAGAGGATTGCCTTGAGTGCACGCTGGCCTTCAAGTATAAGTACCAATTCACATTTCTGATTCACAGTGACTTTGCACTTTTAAAAAGATTTGCTCACATGGGGCTCTAATATGCAAAAGGTGCACTTTTATTGTTTGTGCCCGGCACACCTTAAAACAGGTGCGCTGGGCACAAACAGGGAAAGTGTGTCCTATTACATGGAATGCGCTGCCCCCAGGGCAGGAGCGAACTCACGCTGCCCCCCGGGCAGGGCATTCAGGTAAAAAATGGAGCAGCTGCTTTGAAGCCGCTCCGTGTTTCACTTTGCAGGGGGCAATCCGCCTGCACTTTTAAAGGGGATGACTGAGGGGTCCATGGGACCACCTTTCACCCAGAGGGCTGCAATCAGGGGGCTCATTGACAGTGCGTCAATCCTGACAGCTTCTTTGCCTCTGAACCCCCGTCTATAATACGGTGCGGGTGCAGATGCACAGGGATTTCCTCATTTGCATGGGGCTATGCCCCCATCCAAATGAGGGAATGCCCTCGGAAGAAAGTGCTGGCACTTTATGTGCGCCAGCGCTATCGGTATTACAGAAGGGGTCGCGCAAGCGTCTGCAGCCCCTTCTGTAATATCAAAGTGCCCCAAAGGGGGCATAAAGCAGGTGCCAACGCCCGATGCGCCCCCCCAGGGAACTTCCATAATACGGCCCCTTGTCTGCTAGTGTGGTGTAAAACCTTTGTTAACAAATCTGCCCACAGGTGCCGTAGAGACAGCGACAAAATGTTGTCTGCACCCCCAAACTCTCATATTGGATCATATAAGTTGCACTTGATCTGCAATAACTTACCATGTGCACTAATCATGGATTCAGAGGTAATCTCATTCACGTTAATGTTTGAACCATGTACCACAAAGGTATCACTGTGGTGAAATTCCCTCAGACAGGGTGTGAATGTCATTGTATCTTCGTTAAGCATTATACACCCTTTATAATGTTAGCCTCCGGTGTGCTGCACCTTGTCATGGGCATCAAGATTATCCAAGCTCCATTTTCCTCCTTTTTCATCTTTCACATTTGGTTCACTTTGGGCCTCCTTGGTTCTAAATAGTACTTGCTGAAAGGGAGTTTATTCTTAAATGAAAAGTGGCATGTTATGCCTCTCAGGGGTTTCAGAGATATTACTGACTGTAACTGTTAATGACATAGCTTCTTTTTTAATTTGTTAATGTCCTGCTTGTTGACAGGACTACTTTTTTTGTCCAAGTCGTGTTTTGCATCTTAAAACGGTGCCACACTTTAAACACTGCTGACAACAATGAATGCTACGTGATATTGGCCAACTAAATTTATATCTAAATATTCTAATATTGCCAACTAAAATGTGCTTATTTCATCAGGTGCAGGCATACGTTCTAAAAAGTAATATGCTGACTGGTAGTTTCATGGATGTCTATTGCCAGGGGTGATGGAAGCGACATCCCACACCCTTTGACCTCTGATGTCTTCCCAGGAAGTGTTGACACATTACATTTGACCCTCATGAGATCACAGGAAGTGATATTACTGACGTTAATAACTCCACAACATGTGCAAGATTAATATGGTACTGCTCAGAATGGAGGGACATTTTGAAAACGTGTGATGTTTGTCCATTATGAAAGTCACAATATGTGTGTATTATGAGAGTTGATATACATTCAAATGTCTCCCTACTGGGATAGCGTTGATGTTGCAGTTCGAAATAGAGGTGCAGTCTGTACAATCTCTTGATGTCTCGTGGTAGAGTAGCAGTGCATATTGCAAATCACAACAGATATTTATTAATGGTATAATGTTAGCATCTTTTTACTGCAATATCAGAGCATGGTGCAAGTCAAAACAGATATGAATCAAAACATCTAATATATATATGTATGTTTGAGTGTTTGTATTGCTCAAAATGCAGTGGTATAGTTACCCATTTTTCACATGAAACTATGAAATATTTCAGGGTTCTGTGTGAAAAATGGAATTTATCATAAGAATGAGAGCCCCCCAAATCACTCTCCAGAGCTTTACTATTGTCATGGCTACAGAGATTTTCTGACACAAATATCCAGATTATGGGACACAGTTATCTAAACTAGAAAAATTATGTGGCACATTTTCTGGCAGTCTTATTTTCATCAATTTGAGCTAAAGGCACCTTTTTTGTGAAGTCTGGAAATGATAAAAGTTAATTGACGAATTATATCACAAATGCGGTAAATCCATAATTGTGTGGTAAATGCTGCAGCCACATAAATCCAGTTATCCTCACCATTATCCATTGTTTTATCAACAAATTATAAACGAAAGGTAAAGTTAAGCATTATAATTCCAGTCGGTACCCATTATATTATTAGCTACCCTTTAAAATGAACATGTCCTAAGGCAACTACTACACAATATACGCAATATGAAAAATACATAATTGGTAACATGTGATATGGGGCTAGATGTACGACGTGCAAAATAGCGCCTCGCAATTTTGCGAGTTTTTTGCGACTCGCAATTTGCGAGGCGTTATTTTGGATGTACAACAGTGTGTATCACACTGTTTGCGATTCCCAATGCGGTCTCAAATTGAGAGGCTCATGAATATTAATGAGCCTCTCGCAATTTGCGACCCCATTTGGAATGGCAGGCCCTCCCAGGTATGGTGGCCTGCTGGGCTCAGCAGACCACCATGTCTGGGACTGCTTTTAAATAAAGCAGTTTTTTTTTTAATGCAGCCTGTTTTCCTTAAAGGAAAGCGGGATGCATTTAAAAAAGAAAAAAATGAAACGTTTTTGTTTAATTTTTTAAGGGCAGGTTGTGGTCCCTGGGTCCACTGCCTGCCCTTAAAAAATATTTTCCCTTGCATTTGCAAAGGGGAAGGGGTCCCTTGGGGACCCCTTCCCTTTTGCGACCCCATTACCACCCTCTTGAAGAAGGTGGTAATTTGCGAGTTTTTTGCGACCGCAATTGCGGTCGCAAAACATTTGTACATGGGGTTGCGCTCGCTATTAGGAAGGGAACGCCCCTTCCTAATAGCGAGTCGCAAAACCTATTTAGCGAGTTGCAAATAAATTGCGACTCGCTAAATAGGCTTTGTACATGGCCCATGCTGTTTTTGCATGCGCAAATGGGATCGCAAACCCGTTTGCGCATGCAAAAACGGTCGTACATCTGGCCCATGGTCCTTTATTGCCATCTCTGGGTTTGGTGACATTTACAAACCACTCTGCCTTCAGCCTTGAGGTTTATTAGGTCACCTGCACCCCTCAATGCAATATTGGAACATATTACACGGTTACCTGTGATGTACCTTCTACACATAAGAAAAGCCAATCAACATCATTTAGTTCCCTGAATAAATGTAAGGTAGGAAATATACACATTTTTAAGAAAGACTGAAGGATGGAATGAAAAGGTATTTACAAATGTTGCTATTTTGAGTGACTTACCTTTAACTTGTGAATTCATAGTCTGTAAAGACCAAGACATCAGGATAAACTTCAAAGATGTATTAAGAAACACCAAAAATATAAAAAAAGATTACAAGCAGAAAATCCAGATTTGAAAGTTAACAGATGAAAGAGCAGAAAACACAGAGCCCACTGTGGAGTCTGTGAAGCAGATGGGAAACAAAGAACAACTACAGTTAATTTTGGTCCAGACATATACACAATAAACAAATAGAAGGAACATGTAAGTGTTGTGAGATGACCCAGAGGGTAGAACATAAGAAGTTTCGGTGTAAGAATGTTAAGCAAGACCCGGATTTCAAGTGGCCCAAAAAGGGTGTCTTTAGCACACATCTGTACCTCGAGGTATTATTTACCAAGTGCTATAAATACCACATAGTCCAAGTTATGGCGTCATAAACATAATAATTCACCACCACAAATAGTGCATTGTTGCCTCTTTTCAGGTCATTTTCACCAGTGAAAGTCCTGCAGGTTCAAACAGGGTAAAATTGCAGGAGGTGCGGTAATTACATCACGGATTAAATACCCCGTTTAGGAGTGAATACCTCAAGCAGTAATCACCGCATTGTTCCCTGTGTAAAACTCCCTTTGGTGCCTAAATCACAGTTTCGCCCTGCGCTCATCATGAGCGCCCAGTGGTAAGACCTGACATGCAAGGAATTCAATTTGCTGTAACGGCTTAATTAACATTATGCCAAGATTAAAATTCAGGGCAAGTGTAAGAGGTGGCAAAACCTGACAGAAAAATGAAGTTTTAATATTGCAAGTAGATGTTGGCAGGTTAGAATTAAAATGAGTTTCTTTATTGCTGTTCAGGTTACAACCTATTTCAGTGTCATCACATTGTAGATAAATACAGTGGTGCATATAAATAACAGCAAAGATAGTTAAACACACAATCACCTGCAAAACAGAATAATATCACTCCCTGCAAGCCTGCTACAATTAAAATGTAATCATAGATTATAAACTCAATAAAACTCTTCTAATTGAACTACTGGCTTTTTGACACTCGAATCAGAAGCTAAAGTTAATAGTCAGTCACTTCCAGCAAAAAACTAGATACTAACTTGGCATGTTTACAAATCACGTGGTTTAATATAACTGGAACTCCTAAGTAGCCAACAACCTAATCGAGGGACAAAAACAATACTCTTAAGTTACCATTTCACGTCAATGGCAACACATAGGGGCATATTTACAAAGAAATGACACAGTGCGGCGCTGCAAGCAATTTAGCAGCACCGCGCTGCGTCATTTAAAAAACATAGAGATGCGCAGTATTCACAAGAATACGGCGCACCCCGGTGTTTTCCCTTGCGCTAAAAAAGCTGCCTAGCGCCAATGCAGACACCCTTGTGCCATGGTGCAATGGAGCCTGAATTGCAAGGATGACTGTTTATGTGCAGGATGGTACACCTTCCTGCACATAAACAATCATTAAAGGCGATTTTCTCCTTCTATGTGTGCTGCAGCATACATAGAGCAAAAACAAGGAGAAATAAAAGTAATTTTCTTCGTTGCGCCACTCTAAGGCCTGCTTTTCAATTTCAAAAGTTTTTGGCACTGCCTCAGATTTACAGATCCTTGTAAATCGGAGGCAGCATCAAAAAGCAATGGGTGTTGTGGTGGAACACCCACAGCAGCACCCATTGCACGTCCCTTTCACGCAAAGTGATGCGTGAAAAGGGGCCGTATTTACAAGGCCATGAAAAGCCACGGAGCGTGGCTTTGCACGGCCTTGTAAATATGGGCCAGCACACAGCGCCACCGGAGAAGCAAAAGAGTGACGCCCGGTGGCACTAAGGGTTTGTAAATATGCCACATAGTGAATGAATGAATCTTTATTGTTTGAGTTAATTAAAACATAACAATATTTCAATAAAACCGGACATGTTGTAAAAATATAATAGTGTGTCATGATAAGTGTCCCAGGCCAGCACCTGGTAAGCCTACACCAATGGAGTTACTGGCGGCCCTAGCAATTCCAGTGGTGCGGAGTTAGCACGTATTATGAGTGTGAGTTATTCTGTATCTTATTTGCCTGAAAATTACCCATTCTTCCCACAGCTGAACACTGTGGGGAAAACAGTATCAGGTAGGCAAAAACACACAAAAAAACACCGGAAACAATATTTGACTCATAATAGATGTCTAATTGTCAAATTTACAAAATGGACAAGGCAAAGCAGATGAGATTAAATCAGAATAGTTGGAGCATGTGTTTTGGATTACAAGGTTATCTGGAAGTTTGAGGGATTATGTGGATCTAAGGGATTTGAATAAGAATATTTGAGTGTAAAGGAATCCTCCATCAAATGTAAGAGGAATGATGATCATCATTGGAGAGGCAGAGGATTTTGTGTGTTAGATTTATTGTCAGCACACCATCATGTGAGACTGCATACTGATTAGAATCATTGAACTCAATCAATCAATTAGTCAGGATTTATAAAGCGCGGCTAATCACCCGATAGGGTATCCAGGTGCTTGCAGGCTCCTGAGGCTTATTCGCATATCCAGGTCTTGAGAGCCATTTGGAATTCCGGAAGTGAGGTGATGGTCCAGATGTGCGTGGGCAGGCTGTTCCAGGTCTTTGCTGCGATGTGAGAGAAGGAGCGTCCTCCACTTCTGATTCAGTAGATGGGGGGAGTATGGGCAAGAGAAAGGGAGGCGGTTGGTTAAACTTCATTTATGATGCTGCTAGGAGCCGTAGGCTTAGGAGGAAGCCAATTCAATTGGTCTACACAGGTGTCATGTTACAGCTCAACAGTAAACAAAACAGAAAAGGGAGTGAAGAGGTTCAGTACATTGTGGACTCACCCTCCTCTATAAATCATGAAAAAACACAGAAAGTCCACATTCAACTCATAGAATAATAGTATCCTTCCTAGACCAGTTCCATGAGATGTTGTAAGAGAACTGTTAGTTTTCCTAAGAATGTATAGGAAAACACAATGTTTTGTTAAAATAACCCTCACCCACCAAAAGGTCCCTTGGTGGCATGCTTCATCATCGGGTTCTTCCCGCCCGCTGCGGGACGGGGCGTGCTGCGACCGACGGAGACGTGGGAGCACGTTATGGCGAGATGATGCTAAGTGTAGTGTGAGAGAGTGGAAGGGTCAGAGTGAATAGTGTGAGATTAAAAAATACCTGGCTGTGTGGAAACTAAAATGTAATACTCCCTATAGCTGGTATTAGTAAAAATGGGGAGTGGAGGATGTATGCTATGATGAGACGCTACATGTTTACATGTTTCGAAGCCATCCCCTTGGCTTCTCTTCAGGACCAAAACAGATGATCCCTACACCACTCTTCAAAAGAAACACCAGTGTGGTCTGCCTAATAAATGTAGCAGTCTCGTGTGCATAATAGAAACACGCACTTATATAATACCCAATAGGTATATTCTTGTTATTCAATCTAGAAGGATAGAAAAAATAGTTATCACATTCAATTTGATAATTACAAGACCACATCACCAAACTCGTGGAAGGTCTACCTAGTGATATATTTTTCTTCACTAGTGCACGACTACTCGTAATAAATTCATGTGAGTGCCGTGCTGCCCTTGAATTTGACATACAAGACAATACAGGACATAAAACATAAAAAACACACTCTAAGGTGAGCCGTATCTGTTGTGATAAAATCTCGTTGTATCCTCATTTTATATGCTGGAGAAATCTCCTGTGATGCCTGGTTCGGTACCATGTGGAATAGAAGTACAGGGACAAATGAAAAACAGAGTTAACATACACTTTTGTAGTCAAACTATAGCCCCATGAGCTATTACACGGGAGGAGAGGAGCGCTTGTAGTCAAACCCTGTTGGAGACAAAGTGTTCACGTAATGAGAAAACTTAATGAAATTAATCTGAAAAAAGCAGTACCTTGTTCCTGAGAATGCTCGTTCTCTAAGGGAATCTGCTGTGCCGTACTTACGTCGTCAAAGCTGCTCTCTCGCCCCAGCAATGCCTACCCGTGGCTCCGATGAACAAGGGATGTGTGCCGCGAGGCAGCTTAAATACCTGATGTCTTCCGTGTTTGGCGCCTGTGTGTTTCTAACTGCTGCAACGCTAACCTACACAAAATGGCCGTTCAGTAATGGAAACTCCTACTCGCTACACATGCTTACTTCCGCGTGTTGTGCGTGTCACGTAAGAACTGCTAGAACGTGAATATTACAAAATGGCTGCCATAATATGGCAAAACAGTTACCGCTTGTTCCTGCATATCGCACCGTGTGTGCACCCCCTTGCCTTGATGTTAAACAGAGCGGAGACTCTTTGGAGTCAACGTAAGCAGACGCTTACGTGTGTTGCGCTTGTCTGAAGCGCTTCCTTGTCTGCCCTGATACTGCACCACTTCCTGGTTGATCTTAAGTTCCTCCTGTGTCAAGGAACTGTTTTACTCTAATAAAAATAGAAAAAATAGAAGATAATGATTTTTCATACGCGGATCAGTTATGATAAGTTTCTAGCCCCTTTGCAGGGTGTCAAATAAAAATTAAAAAATATGTATGAATAAAGTCGGCGAATCCAGATTTAGATGCACATCACAGCAAGACAGTGTTAGTGTAATCCCAAGTACCAGGATGATACTGTTGGTATCATAGTCCTGCAGACTTTTGCCTCTTCTGTGCGAGAACATAGGTTTGGGTAAATTCAAGTGGCCGCAGTTGAGTATGCGCCAATTTTTATTGATTATTTTCGAGACTTGGTTGGAGCCAGTGTTGAATGTAGTTATGCATATTGGTCTCTCTTCCTTTGGTTTCTGTGGTGCGGGTTCCAGAAGGGCATCCCTGTTATTGTTTCTTGCGCGTTTAAATGCTTTGTCCACTATCTTAGTCGGGTAGTTCCTTTTCTCCAGTTTCTTGCATAGGTCCTCTGCCTGTTCTTTAAAGTCTTTTAAATTTGAGCAGTTTCTTCTCAGACGCAAGAATTGACCATATGGGAGATTATCCCGTAAGTGCCACGGATGAAAACTGTCATACAGGAGGAGGCAATTTTTTGCTGTCGTTTTGAAATGTGTTGTAGTCTTCAAAACCCCCTCCTGGGGAAAGATGTTCAAGTCTAGGAACACTAGTTCTTTATTTGAGATGGTGCTGGTAAATTTGAGGTATTCATTCTGGTAATTCAGCCAGGTCATAAATTTGGTAGCTGTCTCCAAGTCGCAATTCCAAATGACCTAAACGTCATCAATATAACGCTTCCATACCTTGATGTGGTGTCAGTACGGGTTGTTCCTGTGAAGGATCTTATGATATTCCAAATAATGGATATATAGGCTGGCTACACTGGGGGCGAAAGTGCTGGCCATGATGGTCCCGTGCTTTTGAAGGTACAGTATGCTCCGGTATTGGAAGAAGTTCCTGGTGAGTTTTAACTTGTAGCAGTCCATTACAATGTTGCTAGGGGTTTGGAATTCCCAGTCCGTCTCGAAGAGTACATCCTCTATAATGTGTAGAGTTTCATCATGGGGGAGACTCGTGTAGAGGCTTTCTACATCTAATCCCATCAGGAGTTCTTTTGTGGGGTCAAAATCCAAATCTTGTAGGAGCCTCAAAACGTCTTTGGTATCCTTAAGGTAAGTGTCTGTCTTTTGTACAAGCGGGTGTAGAAAGGCATCTGCAAATCTGGACAAAGGCTCCAAAATCGATCCTATGCCCGACACAATGGGACGACCCTGTGGTTTGTTCAGGTCTTTGTGAATTTTAGGAATCGTATAAAAGTAGGGGATTATTGGTGATTTGCTGGTGAGGAAATCCCCTTCCTTCCTAGAGATCCAGTCATGCGCAAGGGCTTCCTCTATCATGCTGGCGATCTGTACTCTGAGAGATTCAGTGGGGTCATCTGCTAAGACCTCATAATTCCTGCGGTCTGGTAGTAGTCGTTGACATTCCTGGTCGTAAGCCTCTGAAGTCTGGATCACAATAGCTCCCCCTTTGTCAGCAGGCTTTATGACCAGGTTGCAGTTATTTGCCAGTTCCTTGATGGCTTGTTTCTGTTCCCTAGTGGTGTTGTGGAAAATGCAGTGGTTGTTCGGGTTGATGTCCTCTATTTCTTTCATGACTGCCTTTTCAAAAGTTAATAGCTCTGCGGGTAACAAACTGCTAGGGGGTGTAAAGGTCGATTTTACTCTGAGTCCTGTATCATCTTCTTCTATGATCTGTGACTCTTTTTCGCTAAAGAAAGCCCTGAGTTTTAGTTTCCTCATGAACTCATTGACCTCCTTGCAAAGTTTGAATTTGTCAAGTTTCTCCATGGGGACGAAACCCAAGCCTTTTTCCAAAATACTCTTTTGTGCTAGAGTTAGGATTTGGTCAGTCAGGTTCACCACTAAGTGGTCTTTCTGCTGGTTGTTGGTTGGTTGCTCAAGGCTCCTGTCATGCTCCTGGTTGACACTCCTGACGCTTCTTCTTCCGTTGCCCAATGGACTTGGCTTCTTTTCCGATTCCGACCCCTTCTGGGCCCTGGGCGTGACCCTAAAAAAGGATTCTGTTGGTAGTACGGGAATTCTTTTTGGGGAATATTCCAGTGATGATAGGGTTCTGGTGGGCCTTGTGTCATTGGTGGACCGTATGGGTAAGGGGTGTAGGAGGGGGGTCCTTGGTAGGGGCCCAATACTTGTGAACCCCTGAAATGCGCTCTCCTACCCTGACCTCTCCTCCCTTGATATCCTGATCCGCTGTGTCTGCTTGAGCCCGAGCTGTTAGAGCCTGTATCTGACGAGTCCCCGTCAGTGTTCAAGTCTTGGTGGTCTCATGGAACTGGTCTAGGAAGCATACTATTATTCTATGAGTAGAATGTAGACTTTCTGTGTTTTTTCATGTCATATTACAGCTCCTCATATAAAAGGTTGTTAGTGGGTTGCCAAGTGTCAGGTGTTTCTAAGATACCATTCTTACACATGGGACTCTAAAGAAGAACATATTGATGTGCATGAACAAGTTGATTTGAAGAACATGGATTAATCATCAGGAACGAGAAATGTTAAACCAGAGTGATGTAAGAACCAGGTTTTTATAGGGAGGATGTGTGTCATGGATTAGTGCACATATACACTTACAGTAGCACTTTAACACAGCGCTAACACTTATAAGTGGTAGGGATAGCTAGGAGTAGTGCTGGATTAGTTTGTTTCCCAAGCCACAAGTAGCGTAACTCGGCTCAAACAGGTACTGAAGGGTTAATAAGAAGTCATCGCATGATTCTGCAGTCAAGCATGGATTTGATGCTCCTGGAGCAACTTGGTAGCATGGTCTAGCATCCTTTAGATAAGATGTACAATGCCAGCAGGAGAAGCTGGAAGCTACCCCTAAACAAAGCATTTGTGTATTGAATAGTGAAGCTCCACAGAGGATGAGTGAGTGCAAAGGTGCATGTGCACATGCTAGTTTAACAAGAGGCAGTCTTGGGAACCAGCCCTTCCAGCCTTCCAGCAGGAACGAGTAGGCAGACTCTGTGCCGCGTGGAAAAGTGATACGTGGGAAAGTGCAGTGAAGGGCCTGGAAGGTTCTTGAGTGATAAAGTTCGCAAGTGAACATTTACCAGCTTTGTCCTATATAAACTGTATCATATACAAGTAGGGTGGACTTGACTTAGACTTGGGCCACTGTGCTATGTCGAGTAGCTGCTCTTCCTGGGGCGCACATCAGGGTTAAGCTGGACTTACTATTGGGTGGGTCTCTGTGATAGTTTGATCGCAATTCCTCATGTAACATATATTATTCTATCTAGTTATACTATTGTTCCCTTACATTATAATAGATGCATGGTAACACCACTACCTCAGGGTTTAGCATAGTTGCTTGAACTGGGATGTAGTAGACTTAATCTCCTTCACAAGGACTAAGTCAATCAAAGCTCAAACTGGTGTTGCCTGGTTAGGTTAATTTCTTAGTAACAGACAAATGCCGGATAGATATTTGGGGGCAGATTTACAATAACTGGTGCATCCCTGCATATCAGCAGGGATGCGCCAGTTATTTTGCGTGACTCAAGAAACACCTTGCGCCACCATGGATGCGCCGCATTTACAATGCGGCGCACCATGGCGCAAGGATAGACAGATGCGTGACGCATCTGTCGGCGTAAGGGTGACGTAGTGCTGGAGTCGTGTCACAAGCGCGACGCAACTCCAGCACTGCTCAGGGGTGCCCTATAGTTGCTGTGCTGCATCACTCCTTACGCCTGCTACAAGCAGGCGTAAGGTTTTGACGCAGCGGGGACGTAAAAGTGACTCAGTGAAATCTTGTAGATCTCACTGCGTCACTTTTACGGGGCTTCCTTGCTACGGAACGCCCACCCTGCAGGGCCCTGGTCAGAATGTAGTGTGCCTATTGCGTATGTGCCGATAAAGACTCGCAGATCTTTTATAACAGTTCGAGCGTCAGCCAAGAGCTGAGGCCATATCCATAGGAACCTTGAGCACGAATCCACTGCGACCATTATATATTTATAGTTACCGTCCCTTTGCAAGGGACCGCAGTGGTCCAGGTAAACACAAGCTAATGGTTTGTCTGAAATCAACAGGGGTGTCTGCGCAGGACGTTTCACTGTGGAGACTTTCATCTGTTGGCATATTTCACATTCCAAAACATAGTTCTTGGTCTGTTTCCTAATGCCAGGCCACCAATATCTTTGTTTAAGTAAAGATACTGTTGCAGAAACACCTGCATGGGCAGAAGCTATCCCTTCATGTGCTGCTAGGATTAGTCCTAATCTACGTTCCATGTTTGGAATTACCCTATCCCCCACTCCAGGGATTTGAGCAAAAGGAACGTTGTTCACATCAATTACATAAGAGTACTTGAGTGGAAATTTCTTTGGTAACGCTGCACCACTGCCTTTGCTTGAAGCATTGACAGCCAACAATATCTCACTGTCTATTCTCGTTTTTCAACGAGTGATCGCAGCTACGGAAGCCGTCTGAACAGCACCCTCTGCGGCTTCGTCAGCCAATGAATTTCCTGCTACGTGAACGCCATCACGTTGATGACTCAGCGTGTGTATCACGTGAGCTTTTGGTAGTTCGTCTTTCAACCGAACTACTTGATCCCAAAGCGTTTTATGCTTTATTGTGCCACCTTTGCATCTTTGAACCCGTTTTCAAGCCAATTCTGTATATATTCATTATACGACTGAACACAGTAAAAGAATCGCACACTATAAGTGTGGGGAATTCGCGATCTGTATTTTCAAGTGCCAGTTTGAATGCTTGTAGTTCAGCTCGCTGAGCTGTACAATCTCCTAGAGATTGAGTTTTAGTGACCATTGGTCTGAAGTTACCATCTTGCATGCGACCTTTAACGATTGTGCATGCTGCACTGTAAGCTTGCTTACTCCCTGTAGCGGGTTGTGCTGATCCGTCAGTATAAATTATAAATTCGTACTGATCTAGAGGCAAAATCTCAGTAGGCAGAGGACATTCATGTTCATATTGCAGGAACGCTTGTGTTTTTAGATCCGGATCAAAAACATATTCAACATCTGTTGCAGCAAGAGAATTAACCCATTGTATCCATCTAGGATGTAAAGCTTTTGCATTTGGAATGCTCGCTTTTGTGACCGCCTCTAAGGCTGGTACTGGGGTCACGACAATAATGCGTTTTCCTTGAGCTAGAGCTCTTTCTTTTGCTACAGCGGTTTGAACTGCTGTCAGTATTTTTTCTGTTGAAGTGAAGCGCATTTCTGCTTGTGTATACAAATGTGATTTGTATGCTATTGGTATTTTTTCACCCTCATTAAATGTTAAATAGGTGAATCCGCATTGACCCGAAATTATTCGGATCACCAAATTGCGTTGATTTGCACATGTTTGTTAGTGATTTGTTGCTAACATGTTAGCTTGGAGTGAACGCAGGATTTCTGTGTGTTCCTGTGTCCAATGTTTTGTTGAAAAATCAGGTTTGATTAATTCGTAGAGAGGTTTAACCCTTTCTGCGTAATTTAGAATGCAAGTTCTTCCAAAATTTAGGAAACCCAAGATAGATTGTAAATTTTTCAGCGTTTTTGGAGGTTGGAGCAGCGCGCACTTTTCTAAAAAGTTAGCTGCCAGGCTCTTGCCTTCACTTGAAAGCTCGTATCCTAGAAAAAGGACATTGAGATGGGCAATTCTGGATTTTTTAAAGTTGAATTTATAGCCTTCAGAGGCGAAGCCCAATATTATGGTTCTCACCCTGTTCAAGTGCCTATCTAGGTCATCGTCTATCAGATAGATGTCATCGACATATGACAATGCCTCATTATCATAAATTTGTAGTAACTCTGTTACCCTCGCTGAGAATAACCCCGGGCTGTTTTTGAACCCTTGTGGGAGTCTACAAAATTGATGCTGGGTCCCCATTATTGAGAAAGCTGTTAAGTACCTGCTTTCAGGTGCTATGTTTTGACAAAAGAAACCATTTGAAATATCCAATGTGGTTTTATATTTTTACGCACAATGTTATTCATTAATGCTGTACTATGTGCATTTTGCACTGCAAATGTTTTAGAACAAGTGTTCAAGTGTCTGTAATCCAAAACTAGACGATATGTATTGTCTAGTTTGGATACAGGAAACAAAGGATTGTTCATTGAGGAGGTGCATGTTTCAATCACCCCTTGGTATTCAAGTTGATCTAAGAACTCCCTGACCTGTTTTTTAGCTTCTAGCTTTATTGGGTACTGCCTTTGTGCAGTAGGTTCATTTTTTAGTTGTATTTTATGGTGAGGTGAGTCCTCATCCCATCCTACATGATTTTTGTATAATGCTGGGGCCTGGGCAACTGCCCATTTTCTGGCATAAGTATATTTTAGGTGAATTGGAATATGGTTGGAGAAGGCTGGCATAATGATGTCCTCGCCATGTGGGCACTCCCTGACAAAGTGTGGTGGCCAGTCTTTTTCTGCTAGAAGTATATCATAACCCCTTGAAAGTTTTTCCCAAAAGAGTGTTTTCACTTTTCTTGGTATGTCGCCCTCCATTCGGAGCGTTATTTCATATAACTTTTGTGGAGTACTAACTCTGGTGTCTACAGTTTCTACTGTGATGTACTCATTCAAGTCCACTATCTCCAGAAGTTCCTTCAGGTTCTGGCGAGCTATTGTGACTTCTGCTGCACTGTCCAGCATTGTCTGAGCCCATTCTCCGTTCTTGAGCTGTGTTCTCAGTATTCTCGGCATGTCTGATCTTCAGACCTGCTACCTTCTTTTTTGTGAATTGAGGTTTTGATTTATTTTTCTGAACGTGTTTGTCGTCTTTGGATTTCACGCGTTCTTCTCTATGTTCTGACCGTCCTCTTCTTTCCGATGTCTGGGACGATATCTGAAAGGTACGAAAGGAACGTGTATCAGTATCTTGATACCTGTCAGGTTTTCTTAAATTATCCCTCTTCCTGAGGTTATACCTCCTTTCAGAGGGCTCCTTTTGAGGAAACCTACCTCGGGATTGAGAACGTTTCTCGTTTGAATTTTGTTTATTAGTTTCCCACTTCTTTTAGAAGATGTAGGAGTTTGTTTAATAGAGTCCTTCTCAGGACTTTCAGATAGTTTTGGCTTCAAAGGTTTTCCACCCAAACTATCTCTGCCTAATTCTGCATAAGATTGTTCTATTATTCTGGGTAGTTCATGTTGATGTTCTGTTACATCAAATTCCCTTAAGCGTTGGCGGATCGCCACTGATGCTGCCTCCCCTTTAATATTAGATAATATTATTGTTGAGACCTGGTCGAAGTTTTTCAGTAATTTCATACCTAAATTCAGAGCAGGCTCTGCCCCGTATTCGTTTTGAATTTGTTTCAGGACATCAGGTATTACTGCAATTGATGGAATACCATGCGTTTTAGTATAGATGGCAGCAAAGACTGCGCCCCAAGTGGTGCAATCTTCCAGTTGTGCTGTGATCCCCATTGGTAAACAGATTGTTAGGATTCTGTGTTTCTCATAAGGGCTAGTATTAGGAAATACTGCTTCGATTTGAGTAATTTTTTGAGCTAACCAGAATGGAATTTGTTCACGTTTTGTGGGCATTTTACCCATGACTGCGTGTAAAGTCTGTGGAGTAATTTTTAGTGTATTCCCCTGTTGACGGGTTTGATTTGGAATGGTCATTGGTGGTTGGACTGTGAAAGTCCACATGACATATTGGACTAATTGTCTGTAAATTTTTATTAACTCTTGTAGTTGAGTAAGTAATTCCTCGTCTGACATAACATCGATGTCAGGATGAGGTGTGTAGCCGGCTAGAATCGGCCATGTTGCTCCTGGTCTACCTAGTGGACCGAGCCTGGTAATGTTTTTGTGATGTTTTAGGGCGCCTTTAAACCAGAGATTATGCTCCTGGTATGTGAGTGGAATTTCAATATCCTCGTAAGGAATATATTCCTCTGGTGGTTCATCTTCTTTAAAGAAGTGAAACAGTTTTGTTATTGGATTTGATTCTGGGAATACTATCCATGAATAGAATACCTCTGTCTGAAAGGATTCGTGTGCATCTATCACGAAAACTGCTCTACCACCTCTTGGTGGTAGGCCATGTTTTATAAGTTTTAGAGTGATGGCTCTCCTTAAGTTTGGATGGATGTTTATAACACTCTCATCGGCTTCATTTAAACCTGAAAAATTAAAAGCTGTTACAACTGGGTCAGCCGCAGCTACACCGTTCTCGGTGCCATTGTCCCCGTGTATGGACATTTGTTTTATGAAAAATGTAGAACAAGTTTCAAGGAAACAAAAGATAAGGTGCACAATATTTTGGAACACTGTATCCTTCAACGTTGAACAAACCAAACAGCTAATATATAGGGTTTTTTGTCCTATTTAGCTTTGGCGGATATTTAACCCTACCCACTCCAGATGTCTTATGGAGTATGTGAGTAGGGGTCTCTGAGAGAAAAGCACGACTGAGTTACTCAGTATCTAGCGTTAAATTAGTGCCTTACCAAACCGTTGGGCGCCATGTAGTGTAGTTCCTATTTCCCTAATAGGCTCTGCGCATTGGAATAATATACCCTATAGATTCGACATAGGACTGAGGTCAGTATGTCCCTATCGAGTATATTAAACTTAATTACTTTGTGCCAGCTAACTCAGAGGCCACTAGAAACTCCTTGTAAACAAGTAGGGAGTAGTTTCTGGCAACCGCATAAACATGACAACTTTGTTTCCCTTTAGAATCGGAACACTCTCAGAATCGTGGAAACAATAGATAACAGTTTCACTCAGCTAATCGTGCATGCTTAGTTTCTTCAGAGTTACACAGAAAGAATAGACGGGCGTTTCAATAAAAGGATTTATTGAACAGTCCTGTTTCTCATGTAAGAGATATGAGCTGTTATGATCACAAGACAATATGCGAGATATATAATGTACAGCGTAAACAGTAGAAAGAAATAATACTGCGCTAGCATTATCTTTTAGCTATGACATATATTCATATACATAAATAACATAAGCTAAAAATGCGAGTACTCATAAGATGCTTCTCTAAGCTAGTTCTACCCCAGTGTACCTAACCTAACCAAAGTGTAGTGCAAGGTGAGAAGTAGGTGAAGTATTCTATAGTATGGTATGCTATAGTATAGTATGCCAAGTGTCTGGTATGCCAAGAGTCCCTCTAGGTTCTAGTCAGCTCCATACCTTGAGAATGAGAGAGGTGGGAATCTCCTTCCGAGTCTCGAACTCTAACACCCCGCGAAGGGAGTCAGAACACTGGGAGCTGGATTCTCTGCGAGCAGGGATGACAGCGTCTCTTGTCAGTGCGTCAGGCCGGGATACGGGCTCCTCTAAAGTCGAGGTCTCCTCCTACTTTCTTGGGCAAGGGAAGGTATATTTATACCTGGTAGGTGCCTTGGAATGTTAGCATTGATGTAAAGTCGGGCAGAGGAAGACGTCGGGAATGAACCCTTAAGGTATAGCGGCTCATGCATAATAAATGAGATCTTGGAGAAATCAATAATCCTGTGCTAGGGGAACTCCCTAGAGCTTAAGGGTCTGGTTTCTAAGAACTCGTTGTGACATTAGGGTGGACGGATGTAAGTGACCATGCCTGTATTTGGATAGCATGGCTAATGCCTAAATAAGGACTGGGATCTTATGCCTATATAAGGGCAATGCCAATTGTGCCTATATAAGGACATGTTTCAGGAAAACGTATATACGGACACCTAAAGCAGAATACAACAGCATGAGCAGTGACCATCCCTGAAGTGTCCAGACTGTTGATGGGTGTGGCACATTGTAAGTTTGTATAAGCTGGAGACATTGGAAATAGTGAAAGAATGAGGAAAGTGAAAGCTAAAAAGACTCTAATCCTTCCTGATTGCCAAAACATTATGAATGGCTGCAGAACTCAGTATATTGGCTGAGATATAGGACAGCTCATTTTTTGAAGCTCAAGATGGTACAACTGTTGCAGTGACTGTGATGACCAGTGGAAGATGGAGGGCCACATCTGTTTCCGCAATAGGGATTTTGGGAAAAGAACTCTGTGTTCTGCTGTCATCTGCAGGACTGCAAAAGCTATAGTGGAAATATGATGTGAATGAGTCCCACCAGGGAAGGCGAAGGAAGAGACCCGGCTGGCAGAGGTGATGTGGCTCGCTTAGCGTCCTCGATGTGATTAGCGGCATCTTGGAGACCCCACCTCTGTCTGGATTTAACCACAGAATGTACAGGATGAGATCCGACAATGTACACTGACACTCTGCACCATGGGTAATTTGGAAATGTACTGACTGGGGGTTCTATTTACTTTGAAGAAGGGAATACTGCGCATTGGTCCCCTTTCGGAGAAAACCCTGTGCTCCACCCTCCATGTGGTGTGGGGCAATCTGCTGAGGTAATTCCTCGGAGCTGATATCTGAAAATTGTTGGAACCTATTTGCGGATTTGTTCAGATGGCATATGTGCTGTCGATGGAATGGGCCCATGGGATGGAGCTCATGCCTCCGATGCCTCTCTTCTCGCCACAAATGGTCTTGAATACATTTTCTAGGCTGGCCCTCTGTGAACCCTGATCACAATCTTTGCTGCAGACCTCTAGGTGTTTGTTGTCTAGTGTTGGGGAGACTGTGCCTGCTTCTCTGGAAATAGCACTCCCATGGAGGCTGGTTTCTTCCTGGGAGGTGCTTCTAGCGCAGCCTCTTGTTATCAATCTGCATGCAAATTCTTAATCATTCCCATTTTGCTGTGATTTACATCCGGCATACTGTTGATGTTTAATTGATTAATTGCTCTGGATCTCTCAGAGGGGGATCTTGTGACTGCTAGAGGTAATTACTGCACTTGGAAACCATCTTGGCATGAAGAGGGCATCTTGAACTCCTTGGACCTCACCCTTCCTCTAACCTTGCTGACTTTTGGGGACACCTGCTATGGCAAGGGGAAAGCCGCTTATCATATAAGACTAACACTCTGAATAGCTACCCTACGATGACAGGATAGACTGCTCTCCAGTGCATATGAACAACTCATATAAGATAAACGCTCAGGAATAACATGAATGGATGCTGTGGCCATGCTGAAGGTGATCCAAGACCTTCAGAGCTCAGTAGAAAAGCAAACAGTAGGGATTGAGGTGAACTTCATTAGATGTGACCTTATCAAAATATTGACGAGGGCAGGCAATATGGAGGTTATTGTGTGACTATAGTTCAGATGCATCTGTCTGATTCAGTTACATAGCTATGGCTTCTTTGAGGCTTGCATGAGGGCCCAGGGGGCGATCCCACAGAAATAACATTTATTAGTAGGTGGAGGTCACCCGCGACTGCTCAGTGGATCTCTTTCTTGAAAATTGACAGCCATCACAAATAGTTATTAAAGGGCTTTAGAACTTCTCAGTTCAGTGAGTGTATGGGACACCTGTAATGAAACTCCACCTGGAACACCCTCCACCCTCCTTAAGGGATCTGATTCAAGTTCATACTGATGGAGCAGGGTAATTGAAAATTTTTTAACCTCCTAATATTTACATAAAATAACACACAAGTTCGTCTTAAGTAAATAAACCAACCATGTATGTTACGTGTAAAGGGTTAAAGGTAACACGCTATTTATGTACAAACTAATTTACTTACAATTGTCAACGTGAATAACATATGTCTAATATTTGCGTGCTAATTAGAATAATAAATTCATGATTTGTGCTTGGAAATAAACTGTGTAAGTGGCAAAACAAAGCATTGGTAAGTAAGGGATGGCTTTATATGTCGCTTTTGCTAGGTAATACCTAATTGGGGTACGTAGAGTGACGGGAGGGAAACGAAAAGGCTTATATTCTTTATTCTTAATTATATTTTGTTTATCTTTATAATAGTGCGCTTAGGCCTGTTAAGCAGCGATCTAAAAGGGCCGCCATAAGCTAGAATACGCAGGCGCGAGAGGAGTTATGAAAGAGAGAAAGGCCGTGAACAAGAGAGATCATGTGATCGTTCCAAAGCCTAGGATGGAAGCGTGGTCAAGGCTGTGATGACCTTATCGCATAAACGTGTGCCAAAGCAAGACAGCGAAAAGTGTGAGAAGTCGCAAGGAATAAATGAATGGACAATAACTGACCGACTGAAAAGTATCAGAAAAAGATACAGTTTGAAAACCATGAACTAAGGGAGAATGTCATGAACCCGTGTGAAACGACAAAAGTATAAATTTGCCACAAAGAACTGGTTGAAACATTGATATTCGTAATGAAATGTATACTGACTCGAATGGACCAATTAGAGAGAATCTCGCCATAAAGATGTAACATTTTCACTTAGTAAGCTAGAATTAGGGTATAAGAAGACCTACTCTGAGGGAGGGGTGGTTGCGTTTTTGATGTGGTTGATGTGGGATGCTGCTGCTGCTATTCTCTTTTTGGTTTTACTGTTGATATTTTATATTTTTGATTGAGCATGAGACGCTGCTATTGGAGAACCTTTTACTCCTAATAGATTTTTTCCATTTTAAACTATTAGACTTTTATTCTTAAAATACTAAAGGGGAAAGGAACGAGAAGGCCTGTTTTCCAGGACAGATAGATAGATCTTTCGGGAGTTCTTGCTGTGACGAACTTTATTTTTCCATCTAATAGGTATGCATTGCAATTTCCATTTATTCTTATAAATGATACTAAATGTAATAATCTGAATAATAAATCTGAACTTATTCATGCTTCTAAAATTTATATAAACTTTATTATCTTTAAACCAATGAGTCAGTGGTTCTTTAGCTCAATGATAAATGTAAATGTTTAAAGGTTTATAGTGATTGAGCTGGTCTTAATCATCATCAACTGATTCCTACTAGTTGGTCCATCGACCAATGAGCGGAATACCTTAGAGTTTGAGAAGTATTATGTCAATTTTATAAAAAGGAATCCTGTCTCCTTCCAGCATATCATTTAACTGTTTTTCTCCTAGGTAAGGACGGATGAGATCCAGGGAATATATGAGAGAGTGAATGTATATGCGGTGTTATGGGCCCCACCGTCATATGGATATAATTGTGCTTGAGAGGGATAATTGTACCTGGACGTCCAAAAGCATCTAGGAGAAGAAATTTTATTGTTAGCGCTGGATCAGATTTCTTGGTAGCAGAGTTATGGTTACTATAGATTAGTTTGGTGATTATTGATTATTGATTATTTCATGTCTAAAATTTATGTTGAGTCGCGTTATGTTATATGTAAGTCAAAGTTTTAACGCTTCCGGGAAGTAGGAAGTGGAAAACGTGTGGCAAGAGAAGCCACATGGAATAGTGCATTGTCTGAGTTCATATTGGTGATAACACAGGTTGTGTTATGATAGGGACATTTTCCGTATAAAAGGTGCATGAGTGAAATAGCAACCGGTTTTCTTGTGAAACTCTTGCCTTAATTCTCAGGAGCAGTGTAGTCTCCACATGTGTTTTATCCCCAGAGAAACGGGTTTACTCCTTGCTTGAAAGAAGGGTAAGGTAGAGGGAAGTGCTACACTTATCGAACAAAACTGTATTCTTGCGAGCTAGAATAAACTGTCACTTTTGTTTAGCGAAATCAGACAATGGAAACGTGTTTTTAATGTCGTAACTAACAAAGAACTGTTGAAAATAAATTGCCGATAAATTTTGTGAAGGAGGGGTCAGGAGCAACACTGACGTAGACAAAACCGCGCTGGGATTGGACAGTGCGCTGTTATACAGAAACCGCTCTGATTGGAGCGTTGGTGTGAGTCGCGCTGGGATTGGTCCGAATAACCAGTGACGTAGAAGTTTAGGATTGGAGCGTTGGTGTGAGTCGCGCTGGGATTGGTCCGAATAACGCACAGAGCACAGTGTTGAATCGCGGACTTTTGAGAAGGGAAAGAAATTGTGAATCATGGCTTATTATGAGTATGGTAGAGAGAAAACGTCGTGGATGTCAAAAGTTAGGAACTTTTTAAGAAAGACAAAAAGGTAGTGACTAGAGAGGGACAAGTAATTCCTCCGCCGAAGTCACCAGCTTCGCACATGATGTTGAAGTACGGATATCATACCTGCATATGGTTAGAAAATTGGACTAAATATACTAAAAATGATGGAGCGTTGGCTTTTCCTGAGAATGGTTCATTTAGTGTGGCTGTACTTCGGAATTTGAGAGAGAAAATGGCGATGCTTGAACCTAAACCTAGACCGACACAATTTGAAGCTTTAAGTGAATGGGAAGATGAGATGTATGAACGAGAAAGATTCAGAGGATTAAGAAATCATGAGTTTGTACCTGGAAGGTTGTGGGGAGTGAATCATGAGGACAGAATAAAGCGTTGGAGATATGCTAATATGACAGGAGGTTTGTCTCCGGCTTTTACAGTTGAGGAAGAAGCTAAGAGAAAGTGTACAGAGAAAAAGAAACATGTGGTTACTGAAAAGTATGGGTATGGTGGTAGTGAGACAGAAGATGAATTGCTGGAAGATATTCTAAACAGAAACCCACCTCCATACCAACAGAATTCTGCGGTGGTGACACCTAATGCACCGCCAATGGAAACTGGGAGGAATAAAAATCCAGAACGAGGATATGAGTTAAATAGGTCACAAGATCAGTTGAAAACTCCACAAAATGAGAAGACAGAAAGTGACAATACAACTGAATTGGCAAAAACCACAAGAGAACTAACTGAAAAGATAAGAGAATTAACAATGAATATGGAAGCTGTAACCGTACCAGTAACAATAGGTCCAGTAATACCAGTTTTTGAGAATCAGAAAATTGAAGAGCATTCTTTAGTCATTCCTATAAATTCACACTTGCAAAGAAGGAAAGAAGGGATGGAATTTGACAGTGAAGGTGCAAGAAACTTGGTTAGTACATATAGACCAAGCCCACCTACTAATTTGACGATAAATGAAAATGAGTTCAGGAGAATACCTATGGTAACTGAGTCTGCATCAGAGACACCAGAAAGAAGTAAAAATTGGATAGAATTAAATAGTACGCCTGTAGGTCCGACTCCAGATGAATTGAATGAATGGATGAAAACTCTAAAAACGAAAGAGACAGAAACGAAACCCTTAGATGTAATTAGGTTAAAAATAGACATGGAAGAATTGATTTTAGGAACAATTGGCACAGAAAAACTGAAATCTTATCAGGATGATGAGATTATGTTCTTGTGCAAGAGCATTACATGGAGAGCTAGAAATTTACATGACAAATTAGAAGAAACCGCAAATGAATTAGGAGTAGAATTTGTAAAAGTGAGAACGTTGCAGAAACCATATAGAGTAGATTTTTGCGAAAAAGATATAGAGAATTTGAACACATCAGGAAGATTAACCCAAATAAAAGAATTAATTGTTTTACTGAGGAAATGGGGTGATGTGGATAGATGGAGAAGCAGATGGACTAAAAAGAATGAGAAAATGACAGACAAAGCGTCTTTGGCTTTTGCGGTAACAGACAAGGAATCAATTGTGAGGGAGTACCCGATGAGAGAAACTCCAGGAGGTAGTTATGTGCATGTCCCATGGTCTAGACAGGATATATTGTCATTTACGAATGACTTCCCAAAGTTGAGAGAGAAGCCAGTAGAATGGTACAGACAAGTGGAGAGGTTTGTTAAAGTTTCAAAGGTGTTGTGGATAGATTTGGATGGATTGTTTGATATAGTAGTACCAGCTGATTTGTGGACAGAATGTAAGATTACTGTTGATTGGCCAACTGTAGAATATCCAAGAGATGCTAAAACAGGAGCGCCAGGACCAGAAGTGATGAGGAAATATGATCAAGTAATTACCTTTTTGAAAAATAAGATTCCGCCCAAAGAAACGGATTGGGTAAAGATAGACAGAACCACACAGGAAAGTAAAGAATCAGTACATGCATATTACGAGAGGCTACTGTTAGTTTTTAAACAGTATAGTGGTTGAGACATTAAATGAGAAGGATATGAGTCATTTTATATATAGATTTGTTTATGGATTGAAACCAGAGATAAGTGAAATGATTAAACAGCATATGATTTGTTGGCAGAATAGCACGGTAGATTAGTTTTTTTTTTTTTTGTGTTCAAAATATTTTATTGAATTTTCAAATATTAAACATACAGGACAAAAATGAAATATTACAGTAAAAGTACCTAAAATGCGTATATGAATTAAACAATCATAATAAATTCAAAATAAATACCGTCTAATATAGTCTATTATTGCAATAAATTAAAACAGGAGGGGGGAGGGAACAGAGATAATATATGGACGTTATTAATAATAAGTCTAAAATAGAACTACTGTTTATCAAAAGATAGAGAAACTATTAATAAACATTAAACTTGCTAAGAGGATAAATAATTATCAACAGGTTTCCAGAATAAATGAAAAGAATCACTATTATGAATAACACCATTCAAAGATAAATGAGCTCCTCTTCTTGTAAAAATAACCCACGACCACCATGCATGAACAGATAGTGATGAAACATCTTTCCAGCAAGCTGCAATGGACTTTAAGGCAGCCGATACTAAAAAATTAAAAAGTGTACATTCTAAGTCTATTAATTTATGAGAGAGAACAACAGATTTACAAATTATTAAGCTAAATGTCAAATCATCTTGAATATTAAGTATGCGTTTTATAACATCCCAGACTTCAGTCCAAAATTTGACAATAAAAGGGCATTCAAAAAGCAAATGTTTTAACGAACCAGTATGCAAATTACAATGCCAACATATAGAGGAGGGAAGGAGTTTAGCTTGGAACAGTCTTAAAGGTGACCATAAACAATTATATAAAATATATGAATTTGTTTGGTAGAGCGATACAGGTAGCCATCCTGAAATACTATTTAACCAAATAATTTTCCATGTTTCATAGGATAATGACAAAGAAAGCTCATTGTTCCAATAGGTCAATAACTTATCAATATTGTCACCTTTAAATGTAATCATCTTATTATACAATCTAGAAACACCATGTGGTAGGGTGGAAAGTGTTTGAATATAAATCAATAAATCCGATTTAGTATTAAGAGGTATAGAATGAGGAAATGAATCCAAAATCGAATTGCATAAACATTCATATTTGAATAAATCAGTAGAAGGTACGTTAAATTTTTCTTGCAGAACATCAAAAGTTATAAAAGTATTATTATAATAAATATCTTTGAGATAAAAAATACCATTTTTAATCCATGAATGCCAAAATCTAACATTTTTTGTGAGTTTTATGTTTGAATTATACCACAACGACATGTCTTCAGTAATAGACATGGGTGATTGGAAAATAGAATCAAAATCATGTAATATTAACTTAGTAGATTTCAGAATAACAGATCTATTAAAAAATATTGACCTATTAGACATAGTTAATAAAGAAGGTAAGGGAGTGGATCTATTAAGCTTTTTTCTATAGACAGCCATGTAGGGGAATTATTCAACTGAGAATGATTAAACCAAAGAGAGCTTTGCTTTAAAATAAAGGCCTTATGATAACAAAAAAATCCGGTAAACCAAAACCTCCATTACATTTAGGCAGTTTCAATTTTTTATAACTGATACGAGGAGCTTTATTGCACCATAAAAACTTGGATAGAAGCCGATCTATATCTTTATAAAACTTCATAGGAAATTGGGTAGGAATCATGGAGAGGGAGTAAAAAGTTTTGGCGCTATAGTCATTTTTATGGAGTCCATTCTCCCCCACCATGAAAGATGAAGTGGAGACCATTTCGATATTTTATCTTTAATATAAGTTAGAATAGACTCACAATTTAAGGAAATTGTAGATTTTATAGTAGATGAGAACAAAATACCCAAATATTTAATTTTTTCTCTTTGCCAAATTATATCTTTCATGGGTAACATATCTGGGGTACAATGGATATTCATCGGAAAAAATTCAGTTTTATTAGTATTTAATTTGTAACCAGAAAGTGTGGAATATGATGAAATAATCTCAAATAAAGGGGGAAGTGAAGAGATAGGATTACTAATAAATAAAAGTACATCATCTGCATATGCCAGTGTTTTAACATTGACCTTATTAATTTTAATACCATTAATATCGTTACAATTCCTAATTAACACAAGCAAAGGCTCAATCACCAGAAGAAATAGGAGTGGGGAGAGGGGGCAGCCTTGTCTAGTACCTCTGAAAAGAGAAAATTGGTTAGAAATTTGACCATTAATAAATAACCGGGCTGTCGTGCAGAATACAAAGCAGTTACCATACGAATGAATACATCACCAAAATTAAATGCCATTAAAGTATGGAATAAAAACTGCCAATGAACTTTATCGAAGGCTTTTTCAGCATCCAGAGCTAACACTCCTATTGGAATAGATAATTTAAAACCTTGTTCGATAACATGTAATAATGTTCTTGTATTATCTGCAGAATGTCTATTCTTCATAAACCCAGATTGGTCCGGATGAATAATAGAATCTAAAACAGATGCTAACCTGGTAGCAAGTATTTTAGCGTATAATTTACAATCTTGATTTAACAAAGAAATAGGGCGATAATTTGAGACAAGTGTAGGATCTTTATTGGGTTTGGGTAATACAACAATTAACGCCTCAGTAAAAGATCCCGTAATAGTCCCTGTAGTGCTAAAAAAGGTAAATAATTTAAATAAATAAGGAATAAGTTGTATTTGAAATTCTTTATAAAATTCAGCTGGAATGCCATCAGGACCAGGTGATTTCTTTTGTTTGAGAGATTTAATAGCTACTCGAATTTCATCCTCTTTAATGGGCAGGTCCAATTTATTTTTATCTAAATGAGAAAGTTTGGGTAAGTTACTAGTAGATAAAAAGAATCAATTAAAGAAGAGTCATTAGAACTAGGTTGATTATATAAATTAGTATAATAATTTAAAAATTCCTTAACAATATCATTGTGTGATATGGCAATTTTCCCATTGGGACCATGAATCGAATTTATTTGGGCCTTATCTTTTTTTATACGTAAATAATTAGCTAACAGTCGACCAGACCTATTAGCATTAAAACAAAACCTTGCTTTGGATTTGGAAAGTTGAATACCAGCTCTTCTACTAAGAATGGAATTAAATTCATATCTAAGTTTCTGCAACCTAAATTTATACTTAGGATCGTTAGAAGTGATAAAAAGCCTTTCAACTTCTGAAATTTGTTTATCCAACTCTTTAATTCGTATATTATAGGTTTTATTCTCATATGCCATAAGAGAGATAGAAGCGCCTCTAACATAGGCTTTAAAGGCGTCCCATCTATTCACAAGGGAAGTGGAGCCTTCTGGGTTAAATTGAAAGTAATCCTGTATAGCTGTTAATATTTTTGGTTTGTTTTGTTCATTAAGAATAATATCAGTATTCATACGCCATCTAGATTGTACTTTATAATTTGAATTAACTTGCAAAACAAAAGACACAAGAGCATGATCTGATATGTCAATATTGCCAATGTAAGGAGAAACCACAGAATTAAGTAGCTGCCTGGAAATTAATAAATAATCAAGTCTAGAGTGTGAATTATGAGGATTGGAAAAAAAAGTGAACACTTTATCCGTAGGGAAATGTAATCGCCAAATATCGATTAATTTTGTAACTTTAAGGAAAGTTCTAAAAGTTAAAAAAGCTTTTGGAGGTCTAAACTTAGTGAAGGATGATCTATCTAATAAAGGATCAGAAATAAGGTTAAAGTCTCCTCCAACTATAAGAGGAACGTTGCCTAACTTGAGTACTTCAGTGGTCAAATTAGACCAAAACAAAGGGTCATCAGCAGTTGGACCATAAACATTAATTAAATACATGACAGAATCATAAATTTTAACTTTGACTATAACATATCTACCTTCTAAATCTGATGTTTTACTTAAAATTTGACAATGTAATCTTTTAGCAAAAAGAATAGCAACACCATTCTTTCTCCCGTTAGCAGGAGAAGAGACAATAGAATCTACCCATTGTTTTTTCATATAATCCAATATTTTGTCGTCAATATGTGTTTCCTGAATAAAACAAATATCTGCTTTACAACTTCTGAAATAGTTTAGTATCTTTGTACGTTTTACCGGATGTCTCAAACCTTTAACATTTAGAGAAGTAATTTTAATATTATGAGTATTAGCCATAGTAGAATAGAGAGGAAGAGGAAGAAGGATTGAAGAAGAGGAAACATTGAAGAAAATTACAGAGAGTAGTAGTTCTAGTATAATATACAAGGAATAGGAGGAAAAAGAACAGGGACAGACAAACAGAAAAAGGACGACCACACATAAACATTAATACGAGTTTTGAGACGCACACGTGCTTTACAAGCATGACCGAACCGTTGGAGCCCATCGTGTAAAGAGCTAGAAAAAATTAGTCAGAAATGCATATGAAAACATTTTTCAAATTGCAGAGTCATGCGTATCCATAGAATGTAGTGATAGCTGTGAGTGCTGTTCCAGGAATAATTTTAAGTCTTCTGGATGTTGAAAGGACTTAGAAAAATTATCTTTCCAGATTCTCATTGTTGATGGGTCAAATAAGCCGTATTTAAATCCAAGACTTCTCAAGTGAGGGCGACAATCAGTAAAATCTTTACGAATCTTGACAGTCTCTTTGGCATAGTCTTGGTGAATAAATATTTTATTGCCATCAACTATTAAAGATGGAATTTCCCTTGCTGCTTTCCTTATCATGACCAAATGATGGTGACGCAGTACCTTAAAAATCATTTGTCTTGGCTTAGTATGTTGAGGATTGCGAAGGGATGGAATCCCTATGTGCTTTGTCAATTTCAAATTTTTCCGGGAATTTGACGTTTAAAAGGCCAGGTAACAAATTTTCCAGGTATACTCTACAATTAGAGCCTTCAACTTCCTCTGGTAAATTAAAAATGCGCAAATTATATTGCCTATTACGATTTTCCATATCCAGAAGAAGGGTAGACATAGGGGAAATTTTTGCCACAAGTGGTGTAAAAGCGTCAATTTTTACTTTGTTGTCTTGTATTTTAATTGCATTATCCGATACTTTCATCGACATGCTGGCCATATCTTTACGTAAGTTTTTAATTTCAGACGCAATATTCTCAGTATTTGCACGCAAAGCATGTATCTCGTCAAGAATTAAAGCCAAGGATGGCTCACTGGATTCCACCACTTTAGATTTTACTGGAGGAGGGAAGTCTGATTTTTCCTTTTATTATTAGGATTTTGTATAGTTTTATTCTCCATTTTCATATGAGAAAATGCACAGGAGTAATTAAGAGTAATGAAGCAAGTATAAATTAAAAGAACCGAAATTGCTTCTCTGTAAAAGCTGGTGCAGCAGCTAAACCAGACTGTGGGAGTGGTTAGGCCAAAGCCAGGCCCTTTCCTGAGAAGACGCTCCGCCCCCTGACAGGAATCTGGGCAGTACCTGAAAGCAGAGCTCGAGGCTGGAGCAGGCTGAAGCAGGAGGCAGAAACCATGCACTTCCGACGTTCCAAGGAGGAAAAAACAGCATCCACAGCAACAGGTAGGGTTTCAGCAGTCTGCTACTGTCATTTCCAGCAATTCCTGACTGGAAACGCTTAGTTCGTCGATAAAAACGGGCTCCTTGAACACGGAGCTCACCGGGAGGCGGCCATCTTGTTTTTGCGCGTTCGCGCGTCTCCGGTAGATGAGGTTTTGAGGTATGCTAAATATTGTAGTGATGACATTGAGAGCAGACAGCGTAAATTGAAGGAGAAAGCAATGTGGGCACAAGTGAAAGTTGCAGAGAAGCAAGAAGCTCAATTGAGTAATTCAGTTAATGAAGCAGGACAGACTAGATTTAAACCAAACATAGGTAAGGGAAAAGGGCAAATGAGCATAGAAGAGGCAAAGAAAAAGTGGCCATGCCACAACTGCGGAAAGCTAGGACATTGGAGAAACTAGTGTAAATTTCCTCCAAAACCTAATACGGAAAATCAATCATTAAATCCAAAGGTGCAGAGTGAGGTAGTTACCCAACAAGGTCAGGTGCCACAACCACCACTTCCCAAGAGTGTTAATCAACAGAAATACAGTGCAGAAACAGGATTCTACGGAGGAGAGCAGGTAACACAATTGCCGCGCGCAGCTACCATATCTCAGTACTGGCTGCGACAGGATGGTGATGAGTCGGATGAAAGTTTATGACGGTGCCTAGGAGAGGAGGAAGAGTGCGTGCTTGGCGCAACTCTAGAGGTAGATCAGTCAGGTCCATTTGTGGATGGAGAAGTGAATGGTGCAAATGTAACCTTCCTTGTGGACACTGGAGCTACCCGTTCTACTGTTAGGTCAGTGGAAATTCCAAACCTTCCTCTCTCAGGTGAACATATCCAAGTAGTGGGTGTTTCTAATCAGAAAATTAAGGCGCCTCTTACTAAATTAGTGGAGGTAAAAATTGGTCCATTTAGTGAAATGCACCGATTTGTGGTATGCGATTGCAGTCCTGTGAACCTATTAGGACGCGATTTGCTTTGCAAGATGAACTGCACCATCTATTGTACGCCAGATGGAATTGCATTTCAGACCCCAGATGAAGATGTATTGTATAAAATGACCATGGTAAAGTTAGAATCAGAAGCGAACGATTTATTTCCCATATTTGATGTAGAGAAAATCCCAAGTGAACTGAAAGAAACAGTGAAACAGGAAGTGTGGGACTTCACAGGAGAAGATATAGGGTTAATGAAAGAAGTAGACCCTGTTAAAATTTCTGTTAAAGAAGGGACGAGTTACCCAAATACACCACAGTATAAATTGACACCAGAAATAATTGAAGGAATAACACCAGTAATAAACAAAATGATTGAGCAAGGGATTTTGAGAGAAATAATGAGCAGTCCATGTAATTCGCCGATAATGGGACTAAAAAAGCCGAATGGAACATACTGAATTGTTCAGGATTTGAGAAAGGTAAACAAAATTGTTGTGCCTTGTTGTCCAATAGTACCAAACCCCGCTGTGATTCTATATCAAATTCCTCGCGAAGCAGAATGGTACACAGTTATTGATTTGTGCCATGCATTTTTCTCTATTCCATTACATCCAGATAGCCAGCCATTATTTGCGTTCAGGTCCGGAGAGCGTATTTTGGCATGGTGCCGAATTCCTCAGGGGTATACAGAAAGTGTTTGAGGGTAAATGGAGAGACACTGCAGTGGTCACACATGGCTTACCAGCTCACGAGAGCAAGACCTGCGCTCTGCTCGTTCTCTTGAGAAATAAAGGAACAACGGTGTGAAATACAGTGACACTTTATTAAGCAATTCAATAACACAGAAAACTGTTAAGTTAACTGTTGCCCATCAACACATGGGCAGGATGAAAAATAAAGCATCAACATGTTATAAATCAGTGGTTTAAAATGGAGCAAAAATACCTGTGCAGATATCATTTAATGCACAGCTGCCTAAGGGACAACCCTGAATTTAAAGATGATGAATAGGCCAGTGCCTAGAAGGCAGATCTTAAATAAGAGAACAAGAATCATCCAAGGCTACACACTTTAAGCTAGAATAAATGCAATGACTTGGGTGTGGATGAGTTAAATTAGAGGGGCTGACAAAGCCAAAAGGCTGGTAATCAAAGAAGAGCATTACCACCTCAGAATAGGCTTCTAGGCCCTAGATAGATCGGTCGACCGGGAACTCAAGTGCTGAGCACTATAGGAGGAGTTCAGGGCCTGGACCTGGGTGAAAACCTTTTATATGGAAAAATGCAGAACTTCTACCCACGTCTGACGTGGGTTATTGGCGATGGGCCCTTGACCGCACGCTTACTGTAACCTCGGAAAGTTGTGAGAGAACAGAGAAGTGGTATCATGGTAAAACAGGGGCTTTTTGCAGGTGGTCAGTGCTCTTGACCGTAAATACCTAAAAAAAAGATAACTTTTAACTTGCGATGCTCGGAAATTAATATTTCTTACATTATTTCTATGCCAGGCAGCCAGACAGCCGTCAGTTGGAGTCGCTTGAGCAAGCTTGGAAAGTTACTTAACTAAAAATATTGCAAACATTGCTTGTGAAAGACCAAGATGTACCAGCCGAACCTTGCCTACGTGTTATCTGAGCTATTCTTGCAGCTGTGGAAAATTTCCGTGGTTGGCCGGGCTGCCTCGCACTGCTGTACATGACAGAAATAAGTTTTTAAGATCAATGGGGCCTGGTAGATTTTATTTATTGAAAATGACAAAAGGGATAGTGAGCTTGGGCCTATGTGTGTATGTATCTAAAGAGGTGTGAACTGTTATGGAACCTACTAAATGTTTGAGATAAAATGGTCACGTTAACACACTTCTTAAGTTCTGACTGGTGGGGCCTATATGTGGGTTTCATGCTGCCTGAGCAGAGCAGGATTCTGCATGGGGGATTTTTATATGGTAAAACGGGACCCTGCTTCATCTCCCTCCTCTTGTTCATTCTTTTGAACAAAATTCTTGCACTTAGTGTAGTCCCATTGTTGCCACTTTACAACTTCTATAAGTGCTAAGTTACTCACATTCCCTGTTCTATCCTTGCTCTCCCTTTGCTAATTCTGCTATTCTCGGGAGGTGCAACTGCGGACATGATGTGCTGACTGAAGAGCATATTGTACATTAGGACACAGCCCACGTATTTGGAGACAGGTATGACATTGTAACACATGCTGTTTTCTGTGTCTGTAGGCCGGTGTGTAACATCCTGCCCTGTCAACTGTCCCCCTGTCCCTTCTTTATCAATGGCTATTTATTCACTTTGGTACAATATATCTGTGTCATTTAAGCAGTATCTCAGGTATAATACTGTGATCACAACACACTTTAAGGAGCGTAGTCATTATAATGGCAGCAATGGGGGTCAATGTTGCTAGCAGCACCCATGATCATTTACTCTAATTGTTCTGAAAGTCTTGAGGCATTGTTCCAATCGTTGGTACGTGTGGCTAGTGTGACTAGTTGGAAGAATGTCTTATCTTCTGCTGTACTTTTATTCTTTTCAAAAAAGTCTGCTGAGGAATAAGGTAGAGCCTCAGAGATGATACCTGTAAACAGAAAAAGTAACCGTTGGTGCCTATCTTCAAGTAATTTGAGAGGTTACTAGCACTTCTATTACTTAGGCACATTCGATATGAGGAAAACAAAGCGATGAAAAAGGTAAAGATGTCTCGTTGTCACAACTTGTAGACTGAGGGGTTGGGGCGTTCTTTAGGTGATGTATCCTTGGGGCCCGCTTTCACACTCTTCCTTTCTCTGCTGTGCAGCACGTGCAACCCTTCAGGATGGGCTTGGGATACCATTCCCACTTGGTAGTTTCCGTGGAACACATCTATTTTCTGTGTGGCTCCTTGCCCCTTGCACAACCCCTCAATCACATGTGAGATGAACGCCAGTCCATTGTCAGAACCCAAAAGCATAGGTACTTTAAAGCGCGGTATGAACTCTTTCAGGAGGCATTTGGCAATAGTTTGTGTATTGCTGTTCTTGTATTGGCATGCCTCAGTCCATTTGCTGATCACGCACACAATAACCAACACGTACTTGTAGTTTGAGTAGGGGGCATGCTGATGAAGTGTATTTAATGTGGGGAAATGAAGTGGCCTGGGGCAGTGGAAATACAGCATTAGGAAAACAGTCTGATCTTCCCATCACGTCCTACAAGTGATGAACCATGAAAAAGACGGGCCATGGGAGCAAGCATTATCGTTGGTAAACATATTTTTCCATTTGGGCCTAACCGTATTCCTTTTCTTTTGCATACATCCTCCCCTGTTCCCTTCTTCCTTTGCTTCCACCCAGCCCTTCCAATAATATACTTAGGGTCATAGTACATATCATCATCCTTTATCTTTATATCATGATCTCATGTGTAGTAGAAGCAATCTGAACCATTGTGTACTCACAACCAGTTAATGCTATTCCTTTTTATACATCTGCATCAATAAATTATTTACCAATTGATACATAGTCCTTAGAGGAGGTGTGTGCAGCACATTCTACAATTGAAACTTTGGTAGCAACATGTCTAGCAATAGTTGAGCTATTAATGGTGCACGCTGCATTTGTTGGCCAGCTGAGGTAAGGAGGGGACTCCAAATGAAGGAAAGAACCTACAAATTATATTGCAATCCCTGTACAATACCTTAAAAAGAAATTCATTATCTCCAGAAGCAAAAGAAGACTTAAAACATTGTACTATAGCTTGTCCCAACAGCAAACACAGATGAAAATCTCTGTTACAGTAACACCTTTAGGAATCAAAACACTCATAGTTGTCAAACTGTGCCCAGGGATGTGGAATTCCTATAGCCCCAAACCCAGGACATATTGTTTGAGGTCAAGGGCAACAAGTTTTCATGCATATTTTGTCCTTAGGACAAGTAGGCCCAACCCCCCTACAGCCTACAAACCCTTTGGCTGTCAGTTTACAGTACCACATTATGGATCAGGGAAAGGCATAGTCTGCAGTGAAGGTAATATTTCGTACATATGTTAATGCTGTTCAAACTTGTATTTATTGATCATTAATGCAAAGGCTTTATTAATAGGGTGAGCGCTCTAAGTAAATGTTGTAAGCTCAGACTACACTACTGACAGTTGTTAGAGTATAAAAATGTGTACACACGTTTTCAATATTTAGCAATGTGAAGCTATAGATACTGCTCTCAGAATGCTCGGTAAACTACTGGAATAAGGTAGGTACCATTTCTTTGCAACATAAAAATATACAAGCATTGGTAAAGCCAGTAGGTCTGAAATTGTTGGTCAGCCTTTTGGCTTTGTCAATGCACAACTTGTTTTGTTTGACAAATCTTTCCTATTTAAATGTTATTTCCAACCAGACAAGAGGTGATGAAAACAATAACATTGAGCCTATCTATGCAGACATCCCGAAGACAGGAAATCCAATACACTTCTTGGAGACGCAGGGATGACCCTAATAGTCGTTTTGGCTGCTATCTGTGGTAATCTATTCCTACGGATCTCTGGTCGTTGTCTCATATTTTGTATGCTGCACAGAGCTGCACATATCCCACAACTTATTCCTTCCCTCCTGCCACACAGCTATACTCATAGTGCCCCTGTGTTAGGATGGCCTCTAAGTGTCACAATTTAGAACACCAGTGAATTAAGATTTGATATAAAAGTTACAGTGTCTGTATCACACATGCATCACGTGCCAATATAATGAAGGTGATACAGCAAGCTATCTTTTGGCATTTTGTTTTAATTAATATGAGACATCAAGTAGACCTATCTGTGCTATACGGGCACTAGAAGGCCATTTAGTGACCACACAGATGGATATAAACAAATCATTCTCAACTCCCTATCAGAATTTGTACAGGGCAACTTGTTTTCTCCCTCACAAAGTATGCATTACAGAATGTCTAACCCAATATAGACCACCACTGCTGAACAAGCAGCTTTACTTAATTGAAATCTAGAGGTGCAGGCGGTGCAACTCACTGTAGACCAGCCAGTAGGCGGAAATGCTCCGGAGTTATACTTATTACCTTCTGAATTTAACACCATAAAAAAACGTTCAACACATTGGTGTGGTCCTATCTTTTTGTGGTACTGACACGGACAGGGCTTCCTGGCCTCCTATTGCCCTAGATCTAGTTGTTATATATACTATGGATGGCCAGTGTTCGTACCTGGTAGGGTGTATTCAACTGGAGGACATATTTTCAGGGGCCCCAGTGGGACCTCCAGACAGAGGTGTCTGCTGTCACCCATACCAAGTACATGCATGATAAGGTACAGATGATGCCTTGCCTATTCTTAGGGACCCAATAACACGCGTATCCCCACTAATCTTGTTATTGCTGGAATTTTGGTAGTAGGGCCTGGCCTCAAAGGCAATTGTGATAAATCTTGATACTGAACACCACCCATCATATGTCTGGAAACTTTTAAATATCAAGGAATCCAAATTTATTTCATAGAGGAAAAGTTGAAGGGTGGCAATCTAGATAGATGTGTGTCTGGAATTCGATGGTGGACCATATTCTGGACAATGCTACTGCTATCCCCTTTGGGCAGAGTATCAATCATTAAAACAATTGTGTTACTTATGCTCTTTTATTTTTCACAGCACGCCTGTTTGTCCACCCCGTGCTATTACTTCCAAAATCTAAGGCCTATCTTGTCAGAGCTGATCTGCCCTCAGCATAAGTGATGTCTCACTCTCTCCATAGAAAAGGTAATGCCCCCAATACATGCCTGGGGAATGTGGTCCCCACCTTTGAAATATACACAACTTGGCACTGCAGATGATATTTATAGCATGATGGCTGGCTGTGGACAGAGACCCTGAGCCACTAGACCTGCTAAATGACCTGCTAAACATTGTTGGAAACCCTGAGTTATTACATGTACTTTATGCCAAAAGCGGACAATATCTGTATAGGCTCATTCTTTACCAACAGTCTGCTCTTGTTGCCGCAACTGAACAAATAAGCTGGGATCAGTTGCATCATACACACCGTCCCCTGTTGGTGATACCCCAGCTACTTTTAGTGGCCAAACAACACTCTCTGACAAATGTGTCACTGAAGGACATGCGTATATTTATATATCCATGCACACTCAGCTGACTTTACCTCAAGCAGGGGTGATGCACGTAGTGAAAAAAACTATTTTGCTTTCCTGCTGCCGCAAAAAACCCACTATTTTCTTCACCACCACTTCAACCCAGCACAACTCTTTAAACTGATTCCAGGCAAAGATGTTGCCAGTCAGTAGTGTGTCTTCAGTACAGTGGTCATAGAGGAACGAAGCATAAATATAATATATATATATATATAAATATTCACTGAAAAAACCATAAGGTTTTAGGGACAGTTATAGTTAGTTGGACATTGCACTCGTACAAAACCCGTGAAATTCCCCCGTTATAGTTAGTTCAGGTAACTATAACTCGCGCCCCCGCAATGCACTGCTGATGACGTTACATATTACATTACTCATGACATGGTCAGTGACATCACTGATGACATCACTGATGACATCTCAAATGACATCACTGATGACATCACTGATGACATCATCCAGTGACTGTGTGTTTGTGTAAAGTTTAAATATGTTTAATATATATAGGGAAAGGCGTATTGAAGAATGAGTGGGTGTATAAGTGTCTGAATGGATGATTTAGTAGGTGCGTGACTGAGTCTATAAGTGAGTGATTAAACGTATCTTACTGGATGCATGGGTGAGTGACTAAACTGTGTGAATGTCTGTATCCGTCTGTCTGTTGTTGTGTAAGCAGCTGCATGGGTTTCTGACTAGCTAAATGAGTGTCTATATGGGTTATGGATTGGTTCTCTGAGTATCTGTATGGGTGCCTCAGTGTTTGTGTGGGTGGGGTGAGTGTGACTCTGTGCATAGATGTGTGAGTGGGTGATTCACTGGGTGCATGGTTTCAAGAGTGCGTCTGTGATGGACTGTATGGGTGGGTGAGTGTGTGTATGGGTGTGTTAGTGATTGAATGTATATCTCAGTGGTACATGTGTGAGTAACTACATATGTGAAAGGCAGTATATATGTGTGTTGGAGTATATAAATGGCTTTAAGTGAGAGTATGTGATTGTGAGAGTGGCTATATGGATGAGTGTGTGCTTGCATCAGTGATTGCATAGGAGCGTAAGAATGTGCTAGTATTTTTATGAGTAAGTGAGCTGTTGTGTATAACTGTATAGGTGAGTAAATTGGAGTGTGATTAATTATTTGCATGACTGACTAGGTGTGTGAGTACCTCTATGGATGAGTTGCGTTGTGTGAGTGTTTATATAGGTGTATGAGTGCATATGATAGTCCTGTACTGAGTGACTGTAAGTATGAGTGACTGTACGGGTGAGTGAGTAGATGTGTGTGTGTGTAGACCTATGAATCAGTGAGTGGGTATGTACTTATTGGTATTGGAGTGTGTATGGTTTTGAGAATGGCAGTCTGTAATTTAGAGTGGGTGTTTTAAAACTTATATTAGGGTGTGAGAAGATGCATTAAATTCTCACATGGATGATGTCATCAGTGATGTCATCAGTGATGTCATTTGAGATGTCATCAGTGATGTCATCAGTGATGTCACTGACCATGTCATGAGTGATGTAATATGTGACGTCATCAGCAGTGCATTGCGGGGCGCGAGTTATAGTTACCTGAACTAACTATAACGGGGAATTTCACGGGTTTTGTACGAGTGCAATGTCCAACTAACTATAACTGTCCCTAAAACCTTATGGTTTTTCAGTGAATTTCTAAGGTTTTTTAAATGCAAATTTCTAACTATAACGTGCCTGAAACCTATGGTTTTTTCAGTGAATTTCAAAGGTTTTTTAAATGCTAATTTCTAACTATAACGTGTCTGAAACCTATGGTTTTTTCAGTGAATTTCAAAGGTTTTTTAAATGCTAATTCCTAACTATAACATGTCTGAAACCTACAGTTTTTTCAGTGAATTTCAAAGGTTTTGTAAATGACAATTTTTAAATGTATTAATTGTTATATTTATTTTTTTCATTCTGATTTACTACATTTTTAGAAACATTTTTTTTACATATTTTATTTTTAAATTACATTGTAATTACATTATACATTACAAAAATACTTTCTCAGAATGAATTACTTTAGTTTAAATACTTTGCACATAGGCAATAGACTTTTAAGTACAGTAGTTACAGTTGTTGCAATGGGCAACACATTTTCAAACACAATGCAACATTCAGCTCAATGTGAATTTCTAGTTAAATGCAATTAGTTACTTTATGGATTACTTTTCTAACCACAGGACTGGATCCTAGATTCAGTCCTGGGACATCTCCTGTAAACAGTTGAGTAAAAGCGTTTTGGTTACAGTAGTGATTTTTAAGGAATATTATTGTATTTTAAAAGTTGACACAGAAACTTTTTCTCATAGAATCACCAATGTTATCCTATGGAAGGAAATTCACTTAGCAGGTAAAAACTGTTATCGTTACTTTTTCTTACTCAGTGTTGGATCCTGGATCCAGCACTGGTGCATCTCCTGTAAACAGTTGAAAGAATGCGTTTAAGTCATACAGGCGATTTTTAAGGAATATTTGTAGTTTGTGAAAATCGACACAAACTTTTCAGCTGAAAACCAGACAATGGATTCCTATGGAAGAAAATATAAGTTACTGGTAAGTACGGTTAAAATTACTTTTCAGGGTCAGTGCTGGGCTAAAAGATGCAGCACTGAGGTCTCTCCTGATAACAGGTGAGTAAATCGGAATTCGTATTTCGGCTGATTTTAGAGGGATATTTTAAAGTTCCAAAACTCCACACTTAGAAGAATTTCCAAGTGAAACCAGTCAATGTTAGCCTATGGAAGGAAATTCAAGTTACTGGTAAGTACGGTTAAAATTACTTTTCAGGACCAGTACTGGGCTGAAAGATACAGCACTGAGGTCTCTCCTGATAACAGGTGAGTAAATCGGAATTTGTATTTCGGCTGATTTTAGAGGAATATTTGTATGTTTCAAAAATCAACACTTAGAAACTTTTTCAGCAAAAAAGCAGACAATGATATCCTATGGAAGGAAATTCAAGTTACTGGTAAGTACGGTTAAAATTACTTTTGAGGATCAATACTGGGCTGAAAGATGCAGCACTGAGGTCTCTCCTGATAACAGGTGAGTAAATCGGAATTCGTATTTCGGCAGATTTTAGAGGAATATTTGCACAATGGTGAAGGTAGGGGGCGGGGCCTGAGGTGACATCTGTGCAAACCTGCCCTGTGGCGCGTTTTAAGTTGGGGGATTAAGTCCCCTTGAATCATGAGGGTCCCTAGGGGCCAACTAGCCCACCAGGAACCTCCAGTATGCGCCAGGGGGCTGCGTTGCAGAGACGTGTAGAGAGGCCACACCCCTTTACACCTCTCTGCAACGCAGCTCTGTGGCGCTTTCTGGATGTACCTGTTGGGCTAGTTGGCCCCCAGGGACCCTCAGGATTGAAGGGGATTTAATTCCCCATCTTAAAACGCGCCACGGGGCCTGTTTGCACACATGTCACCTGAAGCCCCGCCCCTCCCTTCACCACTGTGCAAACGCGCCCCGTGGCGCGTTTTGAGTTGGGGGATTAAGTCCCCTTGAATCCTGAGGGTTCCTGGGGGCCAACTAGCCCACCATGTACCTCCAAAAGCGCCACAGAGCTGCTTTGCAGAGAGGTGTATAAAGGGCGTGGCCTCTGTACACCTCTCTGCAACGCAGCCCCTGGCGCATACTGGAGGTTCCTGGTGGGCTAGTTGGCCCCAGGGACCCCCAGTATTCAAGGGGAATTACTTCCCATCTGCAAACGCGCCAGGGGCGCGTTTGCAGAGTGGTAAAGGGGGCGGGGCCTGCGGGCCGATCGTTTTTTTTTTTTTTTTCCTGAAGGGGGGCTGTGTGGCCCCCCTTCCTTTTTCTTATTTTTGGGCCCTGGGCACCCCACCCCCCAGGGCCTTACCCCCTTTTTAAAAAAAAAAAAAATATTTCTGGGGAGGGGGGACGCGTGGCCCCCCTCCCGGGCCACTACTTGCCCCGGGACCCCATCCCCCGGGGCCTGGCCTCTGGTTGGGGACTGTGGGGGTCCCCAAACCCCCACAGTCCCGCCGGCTCCCCGTGTCCTACGGGAGCCGGCATTGCTTTTACACATGGGGAGCAGCTAACATGCTGCTCCCCGTGTGGAAAAGCAATTGTCTTTGGATATTGGAGCGAGAGCAGGTTTCCTGCTCTCTCTCCAATATCCAAAGCAGTTTGCAATGACAGGACGGGAGCCGCGAGGCTCCCGTCCTGTCATTGCAAACAGCAGTGTCCCGGGGGTAGGCACCCCGGGACACTGCAGGAGCCGGCCCTGGGGGTGGCGGTCCCCAGGGCCACCACAGGCTCCAGGAGGGGGCCGCGCGGTCCCCCTCCCCACATCAGCAAAGCCCCGGGAGGTGGTGGTCCCCGGGGCTTCGGGGTCCAAAACGGACCCCCATTTTAATTTGTTAGTGCCCTGGGGAGGTGGCGGTCCCGGGGCGTGTGGGAGGCTCGAGCCCCCCACACAGGAAAAACTAAAAAAAAAAGAAGCCCCGGGAGGTGGTGGTCCCGGGGCTGCGGGAGAGCTCAGAGCCCTCCCGCACCATTTTAAAAAGAAAGCCCCGGGGGTGGCGGTCCCTGGGGCTTGGGGGCCCTTTGAGGCCCCCATACATAAATTTAACCCCCCACCATGCCCCCGGGACTTGGGCCACCCGGGGCAAATACAATCGAAGCGCGGGAGACCGCCCTTCGATTTTTTTTCAGCAGGATTCGCGCTCCCAGAGCGCATCCTGCCCGATTTAAAAAAAAAAAAAAAAAAAACCTAGGGGGTCAGGGTGTTTCTACCCTGCCCCCTTTGTGCATTTTGCGCACTTTTTTTACTGCTTTCTTGTTCCTCGGTTCTACCGAGGAACAAGATGGCTGCCAACACTTCCTGGTTTGGAGTGTTGACAGCCAATTAGCAGACAGCTTGTGATCGGGAGGGTGCGCGAATCCGACGCGGCCATAGATATATATGTACTTTTACTTTTGATTTTCTCAGCAACTACTGAACGGATTTACACCATTTAACAAAAGGGTTCTTTCTGAACCAAGAACTACCTCTTTGCCAAATTTGGTGTAATTCCGTTCAGCAGTTCGGGCTGTAGCCGTGTCTAAAGTTTCCTATGGGAAATTGATTTTTGACTCTTATTTTTTTAATTTCTCCGCAACTACTGAACGGATTTACACCATTTAACAAAAGGGTTCTTTCTGAACCAAGAACTACCTCTTTGCCAAATTTGGTGTAATTCCGTTCAGCAGTTCGGGCTGTAGCCGTGTCTAAAATTTCCTATGGGAAAATGAATGGGGAAAACACGTTTTGGGACCCCCCTTTTTTCTCGGCCCCCGCTTGACTAATCACCCTGAGACTTTCAGGGTAGGAGCGGACCGGAGCGGGCCATAAAGTTTGAAAATTTCGCGAAGATTCGTCAACCGACGCAAGAGTTATTTCAAATAGAATGTCGCGGATTTCCCATGGAAAATAGGTCCTAACTATAACTATCTACTGGCGACTGCCAGTAGATAATATATATATATATATATATATGTGATCAAGGAAGTTTCTTCCGAAACGCGTAACCTTGAGCTTTAATAAACCACCCTTTATATCGGATTGTGAGAGCGCGTATTATTGGATTTGGATAACGGAATTTATATGCCGGCTCAGCTCTACCGGCTTTTGCGCGCCACCGGACTACGGGCGGAGCTCTCGGATGTCAGAATATATATATATATATATATATATATATATATATATATATATATATATACATACACACATACCCAGTTACTAAACTTCATAATGTGAGACCTGAAACCCTGTATTTAATCTCGGCTCCCCCTTTACCAAATTGTGTGATCTTAGACGTTTTATTTCTCATGTTCCTCTTTTCTAGCTTTGTTCAATATAGGCATGTCTGCCATGGTGGAGAAGAGAATCAGTCTCTCCTAATTCATTCCTTAAAACTTAAAAAGTGTTCACAACGCACTTTACATAATCTGTTGTACTAAACTGGAAACTCATACACTAAAACTATTATTTTCTTTTTAAAAACTGTTATTCCATTCACACAGCTCTCCATGTTCTGCTAACTGTATACAGATATATACATATATTTTAATTTCCTTTTCGTTCGTACCCACAGGAAGCTATTGCATTGTGTCTTTCTGGCCTGGCTCAACGCCCAGACTCTGCGGCCAGCGTTAATATAACGGCAGCCCAAGAGAAATCCTTTAACCCTTCAATACCTCGTAATATCCAGACACGTGTTGTCTTTAATTGTACGTAAAATATAGCTTATTTTAAAATAATATGGCGTTTTTGTAAAGTGCACGTTCACTCAGAATGGTATTTTGACGCTAAACAGCAGATCCTTATCTTGTTCCCTCAACTCAATGGTACTCATTTCATCCACCTCAGAATGATGAAGGGTTGATCAGACCCCGCATCTATTCACTTCAGAATGATAAAATGCTAAGTAGACCTGGTAGCATCTGAACATGTGACCATGAAGTCAAACACAGGCTCACGCACGTTCTCTGTGTGTCATGCATGTTGTGTAAACGCCGTATATTCTAGTCTTTTCTCCTAAAGGCCTATAATAATTGTATTGGACCTATTTTTTTTAAAATCATATTATTGTTGTATATAGCTGAATTAATCTGTGTATTTGTATCAAAGATAAAATAGCTCTACTTTCCTATGGAAGTTGGTGGTGTGGCCTTCATTAATTTGTTTCTACGCTTTCTAATGTCCAGGCAATAACTGACCTTTAACCTTCTTTGGGTAGCAGTACATTTTCTTTGAGAAGGACAGGGCTGTTAACATACCATTAGATGAAATGCAATTTCAGTCTTTTCTATTCACTGGGAGCCACAAAACATTTTCCATCAGACAAGTACAAGTGGTGTCTCATTTGGTGCTTGCAAATTATTCTCCTAATTTGTCCAGTTTCAGAGGTGGACCCCAATGTGCACTACCTCTCCCTCCTTTCTCATGGTACCGCTCTCCCGTTTCTTGGCACTTCATCTTCTCTACTCCCCCCATTAGTCCCGCACTTGTTAGCCAATGGAAGCATCTTATTTATTTTAAAGGTGAATTTGTTGAAATGTGAATTTTGGGGACTTTACATCTCTTTCATAAACTTCTTTTTACTTTATCATTTATTAAAAAATGGGTGTAGTTAGTGTGCATTCCATTCCATCAATTTGTCTCCTTGTCTCCTCTCTTCTCTCTAATAATTACCATCTGCTCCGATATGTATGTTGCTCTTAGTCCAATGTCACTAACTTCCTTGGCCACGAGACACAATTTCAAAATCTTTGATACTAGCTAACTCCAACTGTGTGTGTTCTGTAGCTGTACTTCCTGGATCTGTTCTTGTATTCGGGCTACCTGCTCGTGCCTGAAGAGGTGGCACTTTTCACTGCCTGGGCTGTTGAATTGGACGCAGGTAGGAGTAAATTATTTGGGTCTTAATTGCCTTGTGTTGCGGCTGCATGTGGGGTGCAACACCTTGCATGTTGCCTACTAAGGCACATCATGGTACTTGTAGTGTAACTGCATCTATATGTCTGTTATTTCCTGGTCGTTATCAATCATTACTTGTGTGAGCCTTCCCAGTGCTCATCAACAACGTAAACCGAGTGGTAGCCCTTTGGCTCCGTTCCAATGTTCTCCTCTTAAGTACTTCCTTCCATTCGCGAGCCTATTTTTGTAATTCTTAATTTTTTTATTAACAGGAATTGTAGGCCTGTGTTTCCAGTTAAACGTAACAATGTATTTCAAAGCATTTATAACCTACCATCATAACATGGAGCAGGGGGTGTCTTTGTGTGCTTTAGCTAATCAGGGAGTCTAGCTACTTATAGGACCGTAAATGTAAATGTAATAACTGTGATACTGCGCCACTATAATTATTTATTTATTTAATTTCTTGTTTGGTATTCTAACTAGCAGGGTCTCATCGCCATCGAAAGATGATGAGACTTTAGCAACACGTAATGCTTTGAAGACAGAATATACTAATATAACAATAATATTCACGGTGAACTCAAGGACTCTCAACTTGCATGTTTAAAAATACATTTGCAGTCCTAGTTATTCTTGTCTCGCTAAAACAGATCAAATACAGATATTAAATCGGTGTACAAGCCACCGGCCTTGATACTACACAAAATAAAACACGTGAACACGGAATAATCACAATCTGAATTGTAAAGTGGAAGTGTTGGAAGAATCAGATAGATGGAGGGGGTAAGGGAACTGACAGGAGGAACGGAGATACGACTCCACCCCCCTTTGGCTACCAATTGGCTTGGACAAATGGGAGGCACAAAGTGTGAGGGACAGAAAAAAAAGAGGCGCAATGAAGGCGCAGTGTGCAATGAGGGTAAGCGAACAAATACCCAGCAGGACTGCTGCTAAGGAGGAAAGACAAGGCTAGTGAATGTGGAGTTGGCAGGGCAGCAACAGATGGGGCTGGGAGGCAACTGCAGCGGGGGCCGCAGGGCAAACAGAGACATAAAAAGGAACAGAAGCACAAAAAACAAACAATGGACAATAAATAAACAAACATTCCATCAAGGATATGCAGACGCCAAATTATGTGTGAACACGATACTAAACGCGGACCTATTGACGGAGAGGCGAAGTGCAGCTGCTGAGGACAGAGCAGGGAGGGGCGAGGTGAAGCTGCGAAGGGGAGAGTGTTTCCGAGAGAGGCACTTCCTCAAATTGGAACGGCGCAGAGAAAACCCGAGAGGTGCGCCTGGCAGAGACAGACACGAACCGAAAAAATAACAACAAGAAGACACCCAAGCCATGCAGAATGGAATCGTAAGAGAAGGAAAAGGACACTGCAGAAAGGAAGAAAAAGAAGGCGTGAAAGCACCGAAAAGAAACCAGAAAAAACAAAGGCGCATTTAAAAGAGCACCCTTTAAAAAAATACACATGAGAGACCAAACGGGGAGGGGCAGGGGAGGGGGTGAAGAGCCATGGATCAAATAGGAAACACAAGAAATCAACAAATTACGTAGAGGACAACCGACAAACCGAAATATAATGATGTGTAAAACACCATAAAATGTAACCACTGACATACAGCATGGCGCAGAGAAGACAGTGCACCTGCGCAGGAGCGAAAACTAGTGAGAAGACGGAGAGCACACCTTAAATAGCACAACGCAGGAGGACCCCACCCTGGAGTCAACAATAATAATTCAGACACGTGTGCCACCTGTGCACAGTGTCAAGGACGCAAAAGCCCTGTGTCAGAATTTAGGCAACGCGGACAGTATTAAGGATTCCCAGCCTGTGTCAGAATTCGGCCAGCCACGTGCTGGCGCAGGACTCAAACCTGTGAGGCGTTTAGACACTGTTAAGCAGTGCCAAGGACCCCCTTACCTTTAAAGGAAGACAAATACTGGCGTGCCCAGGACTCAAACCTCAAAACGCCAAACCCATGTATACACCATCATTTCTGCAAATAAAGAACATAACCTAAACATAACACAAATGAAAGCCAAGAGCACTACAAAGCAATACTGAGAAACGCCAAGAGAAACCAAGTAGGAGGAAAAACCAAGACGGAGTCGATGAGAGCAGAACGGTAAGAGCTGGAAAACCCCCTCGAGGTGCGACCAACCACACAGAGGGAAGAGGGCGGTGGTCGTGGCACGACAGAATCTACAGGGGACCAGGGAGGGGCACGGCGACACCCCGGAGGGCTCAATCCACCGGACCACACACACCAGAGACCGGAGGAAAGGCAGGGGAAAAAAGTGTCCCTTGAAAGTTTATGACGGTGCCTCGGAGAGGAGGAAGAGTGCGTGCTTGGCGCAACTCTAGAGGTAGATCAGTCAGGTCCATTTGTGGATGGAGAAGTGAATGGTGCAAATGTAACATTCCTTGTGGACACTGGAGCTACCCGTTCTACTGTTAGGTCAGTGGAAATTCCAAACCTTCCTCTCTCAGGTGAACATATCCAAGTAGTGGGTGTTTCTAATCATCAAATTAAGGCGCCTCTTACTAAATTAGTGGAGGTAAAAATTGGTCCATTTAGTGAAATGCACCGATTTGTGGTATGCCATTGCAGTCCTGTGAACCTATTAGGACGCGATTTGCTTTGCAGGATGAACTGCACCATCTATTGTACGCCAGATGGAATTGCATTTCAGACCCCAGATGAAGATGTATTGTATAAAATGACCATGGTAAAGTTAGAATCAGAAGCGAACGATTTATTTCCCATATTTGATGTAGAGAAAATCCCAAGTGAACTGAAAGAAACAGTGAAACAGGAAGTGTGGGACTTCACGGGAGAAGATATAGGGTTAATGAAAGAAGTAGACCCTGTTAAAATTTCTGTTAAAGAAGGAACGAGTTACCCAAATACACCACAGTATAAATTGACACCAGAAATAATTGAAGGAATAACACCAGTAATAAACAAAATGATTGAGCAAGGGAATGACGAGGAAATGAAAGCATTTAGAGAACTAAAAAGGAAACTGTGTGAAGCTCTGGCATTGGGAATGCCTGACTATGAAAAAGATTTTGAGTTGTATTGCAGTGAAAGAGATGGGTGTGCGTTTTCAGTCCTGGTGCAAAGACATGGAAACATGAAAAGACCCATTGCATATTTTTCAGCTGTTTTAGATCCAGTAGCGAAGCGTTGCCTGGATGTTTGAAAGCAGTTGCTGCTACTTGTATAAGTCTGGAACAGAGTGAAGGCATAGTGATGGGATATCCACTGAGAGTATATGTCCCACATTCTGTGGAAATTCTTTTGACAAGAACCAAAACTCAATACATGACACATAGTCGGCTGACTAGGTATGAAAAAGTAATTTTGAGTGCAGACAATGTGACTATTGACAGATGCATGAATGTGAATCCTTCAACATCATTGCCAGATGAGGAAAGTGTGATTGAAATGGATGAAGTTGATCATGATTGTCTGAATGTACTCGAATACTGTACAAAATCAAGACCCGACATACGGGATGAGCCTTTAAAAGAATCAGATTATATTCTGTTTGTGGATGGCTCATGTTTGAGAACGAATGATGGAGTTCTAAGTGCAGCATATGCAGTTTGCACAGTAGCTGCTGTGATGGAAGCATCTTGTTTGAAAGGGATACGTTCTGCCCAAGTAGCGGAGTTAATAGCTCTAATTCAAGCATGCAAGTTGGGAAAGAATGTTCGAATAACAGTTGTCACGGATAGCCAATACGGCTTTGGGGTGGTGCATGACTTTGGCCAGATCTGGTCACAGAGAGGTTTCTTGACGTCTGCAGGGTCACCGATAAGAAATGGTGAATTTGTGAAAAAGTTGCTTGAGGCGATATAGCTGCCTAAACAGATTGCGGTGGTGAAGTGCAATGCACATAAAAATGGGGAAGATTACATAACTGTCGGCAATAAGTACGCTGATGAAATTGCACAGTATTGTGCTAAAAATGTGATCTCATTGAATCGGAACCAAGAAAGAGAGCATATTTCATGTCCTTTGCTTTTTACTAACCCTGTTGAGACATGGGATGAGGTGAGACAATTACAGGAAGCAGCAGATGATGAGGAAAAAGATAACTGGATAAAAGCAGGATGTAGAAAACATGAGGAAAATGATGTTTGGGTTTACCGGGATGAAAGACCAGTTATGCCTGATAGCATGATTTCTGACATGGCACAGATGTACCATGGACAAGCTCATATTGGGAGAAATTCAATGATCAGACTTTTTAGACAAACATGGTATAATCCAAAATTCAGAGCCATAGCTGAGAGTCTTTGTCAAAGGTGTCTTATTTGTCAACAGCTAAATCCAGGAAGAAAGACAGTAGTGAGTCTAGGGACAATAGGACGAGAGGGAGGTCCTTTCACGAGAATGCAAATGGATTTTATTGAAATGCCTCCGAGTAATAGACTAAGGTACGTCCTCGTAGTCGTCTGTTTGTTTTCCCGTTGGGTGGAAGCATACCCGACCAGAAGGAATGATGGAATTACAGTAGCAAAACTAATGCTGCGAGAATTCATTCCAAGGTATGGTTTTCCAGTAACAATTGAAACAGATAGAGGAACACATTTTCAAAATGAATTGGTTCAATTGATTTGTGAAGCACTTAGTATTAAACAGAAACTGCATTGTGCATACAGACCAGAGGCTTCTGGAATAGTAGAGCAGGTGAATGGAACAATTAAGAACAGACTAGGTAAAATGTGTCAAGCCACAGGACTCAAATGGCCAGATGCCTTGCCATTAGTCTTAATGGCAATCAGAAGTATACCGGAAAGAAAGACAGGACTCAGTCCCCATGAGATAATTATGGGACGAGCAATGAGACAAGCACATGTACCTGTCAACAAACTACTGACTATAACTGATGATCTGGTACTGGATTATTGCAAAGGATTGGCTGATGTGGTACGTTCTGTGTTTCATCAGGTTGGACCGGATGCCACCACTCTTGAAAGAAAACCGGCTCACGATTTGAATCCAGGAGATTGGGTCCGCATAAAAGTCCACCGAAAAAAAAACTGTTTGGTTCCTCGCTGGGACCAACCACGACAAGTGATCCTGGTGACAACAACTGCAGTCAAGGGTGCTGGAGTGAAACACTGGGTACATGCCAGTCACACCATCAGAGTTCCAGATCCTGAAGCTCGACCTGTGAGTCGACATCTGGAAATATCTGACACCAGTTCAGCATCTGATAAGGAGCATTCGGATTGTGAGGATAGTCTGAAAAGAAATTGGAAATTTAATAATATAGAAGAAGAAACAGAACAAAGAGACAGTAACAGTGAGCAACCAAGTACAAGTTGTGGTAAAAACACTTCAGAGACACTATTAATAGATGAAGAAGGGAGAGTTTCAAATAGAAAGTTAGAAAAATCGGAAGATCCCCGAGGAGCAATAGGGACAGATCGACGAACAAAAGAACAGGGAAATCTAGACACAGATAGAGAGATTGACACAAATTCGGAAGAACCCCGAGGAGGGACAGAAGTAGGTGAACATAAGAAAACACGAGAAAAACCACAAATAGAAGAAAGAAATGAAATTATAAAAGTTAAGATAAGAGACAATAAAGGAAGAACTGAGACAGAATCAGAAGAAAGTGGAGAAGAAGGAAACAGGAAACTAGAATCGAGAAAGAGAACTTGGAGAACAGAAAGAGAGAAAAAAGAAAGTGAACCGAAAAGGCCAAGAAAAGGAGACAATTGGCCAACGAAATCAGAAAATTGAGATACAAAATCATAAGGCTAGATGGAAAAAGTGCAGAACAAGTAAATGAGGTAACAAGTCAGAAAGAACAAGAGAAATAAGGTGGAAAACACTTGCAGAAAACAAAAAGGATAAAGAAAGCAAATCTGAAGTATAAATCGCCTGAATGGCTATACATTGCTTTGACTGACATCAAAGAAGAAGAGATCACTCACGAGAACCAAGAAGAAAGCTGCAATCTGAATGGGTGAAGGTGAAGTGCAACAAACTTAAAGAAATTTGAACGAATTTCTACCGGATTTGACGAAAACACTGGATATGACAAAGAAAGAGTTCTGAAAAGAATTAAAAGAAAGTACCAAACGAAGACAAAGTGAAAGTGCAGGGTGGCTAAGAAGTCATTTCTGAGGTGTGGTGACACATTTTCCCTGTACATAATAAATTAGTTTATAGAACAAAAATGGAAGATACTAAAAATAGAAAGTGTAGATGCGAGTTTTTAAGCAGGTGGTGTAAAATGTGCTTCTTCTGTACAGGATTATTAATGACAGTATGGATTATTTTAGCGATCACCATTCCAATTAGTTTAGCTGTAGAAGAAACGTCTAATAACACAGAGAAAGAAAAAGGAGCTAACGTGATACAGGAAAGTAGTGCAGAATTACATAAAGACAAATCAATAACAGATTTTTCAAAGAATGTTTTTACTAAATTATTATATGAGTATGTAGAAACAATGGATGTAAGAGATTGTTATGTTTGTATGCAATTACCTGCGTCTGTCGCAGAAGGTGTGACCTATCATCACCTTCCTTTGACGTATGGAATAACATGTAGTGTTTTAGCAAGTCTATTTTATAAGACAGGAAGATTAGAATATTATTACACTAATATAGATAAGATTTTTGCAAAGATTCCTGTAGTTTCAGAACTAAATAAAGTGAAAGGAGCAAAAACATTTGGTGAATTTTTCATAGAAGATAAGATTCTAACATTAGATGATATAGTTAAAAACAACCTTACCTGTGAATTAATAAATGAAGAAAAGGTATTTTTAGAAATGGTCGAGAATAGAAGAGTGACATTTCAAAGAAAAATGATAGAAGAGACAAAAACACCTCTTTGGGCGTTTGAGGAAGAAAATCATGACAAGAAAAAGATAAATGCAGCTATGACTCTGGGCTGGCCTCAACAGGGAAGGTTGTGCATTAGAAGAAATAGAACAAGATATGACAATTATTTCGTGGGTTCCAGTGATTGCCATGACAGTTATATAATTTTAGGTGGATGGGGAATCAAAGGGGGAAAAGATCCAATATTTCCTGGGATCTATTACATTTGTGGTAACAGAGCTTATTACAGGTTGCCGGACCATTGGTATGGATCATGTTATTTAGGCCTGGTCTTTACAAAAATCTTTCATGTAGATAGAGCAGAAAAGGGAACACACGAAATAATGAAGACATTTACACGTAGAAAAAGGGAAAGTTTCTCAGAAATAGTAGGTGATATTTTTGGAGCGTTGATACCAGCAGTGGGAATATCTTTGAATGCATTTAAAATTCGGAAATTATCCACAGTAGTAGATCGTTTATCTACAGATACTGCTGGAGGGCTCTTGGTGGTAAATACCAAGATGGTTGCCATGAGAGCTATGGTGATGCAAAATCGACTTGCCCTTGACATTCTTTTGGCAAAAGAGGGTGGAGTCTGTGGAATGCTGAAAGTCCAACATTGTTGCACTTACATTCCAGATAAAAGTAGAAATATACAAAAGTATATTAAGAATATTACCAATTTGCACAAAGAACTTGTTCCACTGGAGGTTGAAAATGCATTAGGAAAACTTGGTAAGAGTTTTTCCTCAGTAATAAATTGGTTTACTAGAATGAGTGGATTAATAGTAGGGAAAGTCATAATAGTAGCAACCATAATAATCATAGTAGTTTTAGTACTGAAGCTAACAATTACATGTATAAAGAGAAAAAGAAGGCAGAATAAAATAGAAAAGGAAAACAAGACAAAGAAAGAGAGAGAGAAATGGGTGAAATAGAACTAGAAGAAATAAAAGAAAACATGTAAAAAAAGACAAAGAGACAAGTTGAAAGAGATACAGTTGTGTAAACTGACAAAACAAACGGACAAGGAAATATGCTATCTGATAAAATTGTATAACATGGGTTTATGTGGTGATATTAAAAATCACCAAAGGGGGGAGTTGATGGAGCAGGGTAATTGAAATTTTTTTAACCTCCTAATATTTACGTAAAATAACACACAAGTTCGTCTTAAGTAAATAAACCAACCATGTATGTTACGTGTAAAGGGATAAAGGTAACACGCTATTTATGTACAAACTAATTTACTTACAATTGTCAACGTGAATAACATATGTCTAATATTTGCGTGCTAATTAGAATAATAAATGCATGATTTGTGCTTGGAAATAAACTGTGTAAGTGGCAAAACAAAGCATTGGTAAGTAAGGGATGGCTTTATATGTCGCTTTTGCTAGGTAATACCTAATTGGGATACGTAGAGTAACGGGAGGGAAACGAAAAGGCTTATATTCTTTATTCTTAACTATATTTTGTTTATCTTTATAATAGTGCGCTTAGGCCTGTTAAGCAGCGATCTAAAATGGCCGCCATAAGCTAGACTACGCAGGCGCGAGAGGGGTTATGAAAGAGAGAAAGGCCGTGAACAAGAGAGATCATGTGATCGTTCCAAAGCCTAGGATGAAAGCGTGGTCAAGGCTGTGATGACCTTATCGCATAAACGTGTGCCAAAGCAAGACAGAGAAAAGCGTGAGAAGTCGCAAGGAATAAATGAATGGACAATAACTGACCGACTGAAAAGTATCAGAAAAAGATACAGTTTGAAAACCATGAACTAAGGGAGAATGTCATGAACCCGTGTGAAACGACAAAAGTATAAATTTGCCACAAAGAACTGGTTGAAACATTGATATTCATAATGAAATGTATACTGACTCGAATGGACCAATTAGAGAGAATCTCGCCATAAAGATGTAACATTTTCACTTAGTAAGCTAGAATTAGGGTATAAGAAGACCTACTCTGAGGGAGGGGTGGTTGCGTTTTTGATGCGGTTGATGCAGGATGCTGCTGCTGCTATTCTCTTTTTGGTTTTACTGTTGATATTTTATATTTTTGATTGAGCATGAGACGCTGCTATTGGAGAAACTTTTACTCCTAATAGATTTTTTCCATTTTAAACTATTAGACTTTTATTCTTAAAATACTAAAGGGGAAAGGAACGAGAAGGCCTGTTTTCCAGGACAGATAGATAGATCTTTCGGGAGTTCTTGCTGTGACGAACTTTATTTTTCCATCTAATAGGTATGCATTGCAATTTCCATTTATTCTTATAAATGATACTAAATGTAATAATCTGAATAATAAATCTGAACTTATTCATGCTTCTAAAATTTATATAAACTTTATTATCATTAAACCAATGAGTCAGTGGTTCTTTAGCTCAATGATAAATGTAAATGTTTAAAGGTTTATAGTGATTGAGCTGGTCTTAATCACCATCAACTGATTCCTACTAGTTGGTCCATCGACCAATGAGCGGAATACCTTAGAGTTTGAGAAGTATTATGTCAATTTTATAAAAAGGTATCCCGTCTCCTTCCAGCATATCATTTAACTGTTTTTCTCCTAGGTAAGGACGGATGAGATCCAGGGAATATATGAGAGAGTGAATGTATATGCGGTGTTATGGGCCCCACCGTCATATGGATATAATTGTGCTTGAGAGGGATAATTGTACCTGGACGTCCAAAAGCATCTAGGAGAAGAAATGTTATTGTTAGCGCTGGATCAATACTTATTGTGGCCCAGGACCAATTTCCAACAGCGTGATTGACATGCACAGCATCCTGTGCTACCTGAGGAAAGCGATTACATTGTTTAGTTTGGAAAATAGGTCTACTGCACGCATAACAGTGTTGAATGGGTTGTTTTTATGAACACCATGAGAGGGTGTGGTTGGGAACGACAACCAGCATTAGAACAGATTTGGTGAGGGATTTATGTGATGCGATACAAGACTGTCATATATTGATGAGAGAAATCTTGGCCTCCCAGACTCTGAGAGTACTGATATGGTGACAACGGTTGTTGGCTGTTCAGGCAGTTTTACTATAAACAAAATCGAGGTAGACCACATCTGAGAATGATAAAGCAGACAGAACACCTGCCTAGCTAGTTAGATTTAAGAGGGAACCTCTATATGAAAGAATAAATGATTTACTTCCTGAAGCTCTTGAACTAATTAGAGTAATTTGGAATGATAACAGGTCTGCTGGACTTGGCCTTCTCAGACTTTTTGCCTTTCTCCTCCTATGTTTGCTGAATTTGATTTTTGCTGGCCTTAGGACTCTATGCACTTTACCTTTGCTAACCAGTGCTAAAGTGCTTGTGCTCTCCTTAAAATATGGTGGAATTGGTGTATACCTAATTGAGATATTTCATTTTCCTGTAAGCCCCTAGTAAAGTGGCACTACATGTGCCCAGGGCCTCTAAATTAAATGCTACTTGTGTGTCTGCAAAAGAAACAAATGATGGACAGAATGCTGAATAATGCAAACATTCACCCCCAGTCACAAAGATCTGGGTTTAATTCATCGTTCTTATGCTCACCATGCCACCCCAGTTTGGACCCAGCCCTATGCAAATCAGTCTTGACTCTGTTCCTCATGGGAACAGTCCAGCCCGAACTGCCAAGCCAGGTCCTCCCTGGACCGGAAACAAGGATCCTGGGACCGGTTTCGGGGCATCACCCCTCATCAGCCAGGCTAGCTTGAAACCAGTGGCACAGTGAGCATGGGATCCACGTCTAGGCATACCGTTCCCACTTAGGGTGACAAAAGCAAAAGCAACAAATGATGGACGGAATGCTGAACAGTGCAAACATTCACCCCCAGTCACAAAGATCTGGGTTTAATCCATCGTTCTTTTGCTCCCCACACCACCGTAGTTTGGACTCAGCCATATGCAAATTAGTCTTGACCCTGTTCCTCATGGGAACAGTTCAGCCCGAACTGCCAAGCCAGGTCCTCCCTGGACCAGAAACAAGCACCCTGGGACCGGTTTCGGGGCATCACTCCTCATCAGCCAGGTAAGTTTGAAACCAGTGGCGCAGTGAGCATGTGACCCACGTCTGGGCATACCCTTCTGACTTAGGGCGACAAAAGCAAAAGGAACAAATGATGGACAGAATGCTGAACAATGCAAACATTCACCCTCTGTCATAAAGATCTTGGTTTAATCCATCGTTCTTTTGCTCACCATGCCACCCCAGTTTGGACCCAGCCACATGCAAATTAGGCTTGACTCTATTCCTCATGGGAACAGTCCAGCCTGAACTGCCAAGCCAGGTCCTCCCTAGACCCGGACCAAGCATCCTGGGACCGGTTTCAGGGCATCACCCTTCATCAGCCAGGCTAGCTTGAAACCAGTGGCGCCGTGAATGGGACCCACTTCTGGGCATACCCTTCCGACTTAGGGCGACAAAAGCAACAAAGGATGGACGGAATGCTGAATAATGCAAACATTCACCCCCAGTCACATAGATCTGGGTTTAATCCATCGTTCTTTTGCTCACCATACCTCCACAGTGATCCAGCGCAATATTAGCCAATAACAATCATACACCATATACTCACTCGGGCCCATACATTCACACTACACTAATACTTACGCTGGGTGTCAGATGTACTCTTTTCTCAAAGTCCCTGCTACCAATTACCTTCTGATTGAAGAGTAATAACTTACCAATGGATCCTTTGCTAATTGGGAAGTTTAAAATGAGTGACGTTCATTATAGTACATAATCCTGAAATAATCACTGAGTCAGGAAGTTTTACAATGTTTATCTAAAGTTTTAGCAGAGTAAAATACAGAAAACACGGTACTTGATTGAAATACCCAAGAAAAAGCATAAAAATGATTTTGCTAATAAATGACGGTGTTTAAGGAAAAGGAGAAGATAGAGACAGCAGCGCAACTAAAGGTTGCAGTATAGTTACCTAAATGCGAGAACCAAGCCCCTTGGCCAAGGAGTTGGAAAAGATAGGACCCAGGAAGGATGAAGAGCAAAGACTTCTTCCAGGATCAGGACAGGACCGGTAACCTCTCTACAACGACGCCTGCGCCGTTCCCCTCTCTGATACTCGACTTCTCTCGATTCTCCCGTCTAATGGACTCCGCCGCCCTCTCCTCAGGACCTCTTCCGGACAGGAATTCAGTCAGCAACCGATCAGCTGGGCAGTCTGGAGTTGAGAGCGCTCTGGCAGTATGGACGCCTGTTCTTCGTGAACACATGCTCTTCTGACTAATTTACTAATGCTATATTCTATTATACCCTTCTACACCCATGTACCTCCCCTTAATGTTGCTAAAATATGGGACCACTACTTCTGATTGGACAGGGACAGGGGGTGGATTCTCGCACCATATCGATTTGGCCTAAATTGTAAAGCCTATTGTCTTTACGTTCCCTCCCCTTCAAATTAATACATTCGCTTTATTTTCCACCCGTCTCACGACAAAGGTTATACATTTTACAGGAGAAAAGTAACAATTTGTCCGCCGGATACATTGGGTACATCATCTTCGGCCAATAGGTCGTGGCCTTGGGAGACGTCCAAGTTGACTTCACTTGGCAGGCATACAGGACACATGCGCAGAACCCTCTGTCTCTCGAGTTTCAAGACACCAACCCAGGCCCAAGTTTACAAATTACTAAAAGTGTAAGAAGAAAATATTAAAATCACAAATAAAAGTTTCACTGTATACCCACTTTCCCTACTCTATTCCCATTTAATCATAATACTATCCTGCATTAGTAGCGTTAAGAAAACGACAATTTAATAATGACATGAGAGCAAGCTTAAGCATGTGAAAACATTTAGCGGCCATTTTAATGCACACTGCACAGAAGCAGAAGTTTCCCACCAAGCAAAGAAAGACGTCACACCATGTGAACAGGTTGCGACATGCGCAATGAAGTCCCGCGCTTTTAGCAGCCATCTTGGTTTATAGACAAACGTTATTCATTAGTAAAACACATAGGCAAGCGTCTATCCCTTCTGTGTTTGTGAATGCAAAGATTAGTATTGACAGTACAAATTTAATAAATTAATACTATGAGGAGGATTGCATACAAGCAAGTTTCATTTTTGAAACCTTGCTCTATCAATCCCTCTCTGATGGCGTTTCTGAGCCATCAAAATACTACCCTCAATCAGATGCCAACTTCTAGCAAATCGTTTCATTCTCATTTTTACTTTTTCTCTTCTTACAGTCTCCTTTTAATTTCTTGTATAAATCACTTCTCCATTCTTCTAGTTCGATTTCATCCAGTTACCTCTTCTTTCCTTTTCCTGTCACTTTATATGTTCCATTCTTTCTACAACATTTGCACCATATTGTTATTGCTAAAATTATTATTGCTATCCCTGCTAAGGGTACTAGTATTTGACCTATAAGTCCTTTCCCTATATTAGCAAACCGGGTTCCAATTGACGAGATACTATTTGTCAATCTTTCCCATACACTATCGACTTCCAGTGGTTTTAGTTCTTTCTCAAGTTTAGTTATGTTCTGAATATATGTTCCAATTTCTGTACTCTTATCAGGAATATAAGTGCAACAATGTTTCGTCTTCAATAATTTACAGACTCCTCCTTCTTTTGCCAATAGAATGTCAAGAGCAAGTCTATTTTGCATTACCATAGATCTAATCGCAACCATCTCTGTATTAATCATTAGAAAACCTCCAGCAGTATCCGTTGATAAACGATCAACCACTGTAGACAATTTGCATATTTTCCTTGAGTTCAGAATTATTCCCACTGACGGTATCAATGCACCAAATATATCACCTACAATTTCTGAAAAACTAGCTCTTTTACTACGTATTAATTCATTATTGTTTTCATTGCTTCCAGTGTTTCTTTTTACGTGGTATATCTTTGGAAAAACTATTCCAAAATAAGAACTTCCATACCATCTTGCAGGAAGCCTAAAGTAAGCCTTATTCCCGCATACATAATAAATTCCAGGAAAAACTGTATCTATTCCTCCTTTGAGTCCCCAACCTCCAATAATTAGAAAATTATGTTCACATTCACTGGTACCAATGAAAACATTGTTATAATCAGTCTTTAACCTATGAAGACAAATTTTCCCTTTCTTTACGAAATCCAGAGCCATTGCAGCTTGAGCTTTACCAGGTGTATAACTCCCTTCCTTCTCCACCCAAGGTGGCAACTGAGCCTTTTGCTCTGAAGCTTTCTTTTGAAAATCATGTCTTCTATCTTCTACTAAATTCAAAAATATCTTTTCTTCTTCTAATAAAGAACATGTTAGATTGTGTCTATGTGCATGTGTTATGTCTATCGATTTCATTGTTAAGAAAAACTCTCCCATAAACTGTGCGTCTTGACTAGTAAGCACTGGGTTCATATTCTTGCGAATCGGAACCTCTGAAAATATCACATCTAAGTTTGAATAATAATACTGTAGCCTACCTGTTCTATAAAATAAACTTGTTAATACACTACATGAGATGCCATATGTCAGTGGTAAATGATGGTATGTTAATCCTTCTGCTACTGATTCAGGTAATTTCATACAGACATAACAATTACTAACTTCCATTGTGTCTACATACTGAAACAATAACTTTGTGAAAACATTTAAACTAGTGTCGTTATCAGCTATTTCATGATGAATTTCTGCCTCATCTTCTGCCATTAATTCTACTCTACTGCCCTTCATGTTTGCTGTCCTCCCTTTAGTTTCATTATTTATCTTCTTATCTATTATCATAAGGTAAGGAATTGCTACAATCAGGACTAACCATACTATAAGCACCAATACTAGACTACATATGCAGATTGCACAGCATCTCCTACAACAATTTCGTTTTGGTCTCCCAGTAACTCTATCACCAGGCATTTTTCGACAAGGAAGATTTCTCTTCTTATCTCTTCTTCTTTTCTTTAGATGATTCTGTTGTTTAGTCAGGGTGGTCTTGTTTCTTCTTCGTATGTTAGTTCTGTACTGGTTCCTTCGCCACCACTGTCACTTGACTCTGAGCTTTCAAAATCTTCAAGAATGATATAAGTCCAGTCAGGACCCTTGAATTTGTTATTCACAAGTCTGTCTTTTACTTTTTCTTTTTCCTGACTTTTTCTCTTGTTCAGTTTGGCTTGTCACTTCAGGTACTTGTTCTGGATCTTCACTTCTGGTTGTTATGTGGTATTTTACTCTTTTAATGACACTTGGCCAATGATCTCCTTTTCTTGTTTTCTTTGTTGGCACTGTTTCTCTGTTTACGTCTTCAAAGATCTCGTTATTTTCACTGCTCAATACTGTTTTGTTTTCTTTGATTACTGCCTCTTTTGTTTGTTCTTTTTCAGGCCTGATTGGTTTTTTTTCAGTAGCTCCACAATGACTTTCAAGATGTTGGCTTTGTTCCTTTTTTATTTCTTTATGTTCATTTGTATTTACCCCTTTTTCTTTAGTGCATTCTTCTTGATCTAACTGCTTTTGATCAGGGCTTATTGCACTGTGAACTTCTGCAGCCTGAACTGATTCTTCTAAACCTGTCTTTCCCTGTGTAAAATCAATTAAATCTTCACTGTTTTTAGTCCAATTTTCTTTCCCTATCTGATTTAGTTCAGGATCTTTTACTATCTTTTCTTCTTGATCCTGAACTTCTTCTTCTTCACCTATCTGATCTTCTTCAATTTCTTCCAATTTCGCTTGACTTCTTGTTCTGTGGTATACTTCAGGAACTTCTACCACTGGTATCCAATCCTGACTTGTGCTCGGTTGTTCTCCGTCAGCTTCTCTCGAACCTCTAGCCTGAGATTCCTCAGCTGCGCAACCTTCAGCTTCTTCAGTGATTGGCGTTGTCTGTAGATTCTCTTCTTCAGGTTCTGGTACTCTCTTTGTGTGGCTTACGTGAATCCAATTAGCAAATCTTGCACACTTCACTGCTGTATTGGTGGTCAATATAACTTGACAAGGTCTGCTCCACCTGGGTGATAGACACGTTTCTCTGGTGTGATTCTTCACTACCACCCAATCACCAGGATTCAGATCATGTTCTAGTTCAGGCTGCCTGGAAACTCTGTCTTCTCCAACCTGATGAGAGACAGAACGCACTAGGTCAGCCAATCCTTTGCAATAATCCAGAACCATATCATCAGATATATTTACTAATTTGTTTGTGGGAACATGTGTTTGTCTCATTGCTCTTCCCATCATTATTTCATGGGGGCTCAATCCTGTTGTTCTGTCAGGTATGCTTCTTATTCCCATCAAGACAAGTGGCAATGCGTCTGGCCACTCTAATGATGTTGATGCACACATTTTTCCCAATCTTGACTTTATAGTGCCATTTAATTGTTCAACCACTCCAGAAGCCTCTGGGCGATATGCACAATGCAATTTCTGCTTGATTTGAAATGCTTCACAGATTATCTGGATCACTTCGCTATTAAAGTGTTTTCCTCTATCTGATTCCAAAGATACTGGGAAACCAAACCTAGGTATGAGCTCACGTAACAACAGTTTTGCAACTGTAATACTGTCATTTCTCCTAGTAGGGTAAGCCTCCACCCACTTTGAAAACAGACACACTATAACTAGTACGTATTTTAGCCCTCTACATGGTGGTAACTATATGAAGTCGAACTGGAGTCTTATAAATGGGCCCTCTGCCTTTCCAATTTTTCCAAACCCAATTATCGTTTTCCTGCCTGGATTATGCATTTGGCAAGTTAGACATCTCTGGCAAAGACTCTCTGCAACAGCCCTGAATTTGGGATTGTACCAATTTTGTCTGAACAGCCTAATCATTGCATCTCTCCCTATATGTGTGTCTCCATGATGTATTCTGGCCATTTGTGAGAGTAAACAGTCTGGCATGACTGGTCTACCATCTGCACTGATCCATACTTCATCTTCTCCTCTTTGGGAGCAACCCACTTTGATCCATACATTTTTCTCACTTTCATCAACCTCATCTTGCAATTTCTTCACCTCATTCCAAGTTTCAGGTGGCATATACAGCATAAGTTGGCAGCTGATTCCCATTCTTTCCACCCTCTTATTGACTGACGTTCTGGTTTTGGCACAATGTTGAGCCACCAAGTCTGCATATCTGTTGCCGACTACCACCCAGTCATCTCCTGATGGTGTGCGGCACATTTCACCACAGCCAATTCTTTTGGTGATTGTTTTGCTTCTAGTAATTCCCTTACAAATTGTCCATTTTTAATGGGGGATCCTGAAGAAGTCATGAAATCCCTCTGCATCCACAGTTGGCCAAAATCATGCACAACCCCGTAACCATATTGACTATCTGTAAATATGGTCACTCTCTGATTCCTCCCAATTTTGCAAGCTTTTATCAAAGCAATCAATTCAGCTACTTGTGCAGATTTTACTCCTGGTAAATAGGATGCTTCGACTATTCCAGTTAATTCACATACCGCATAGGCAGCAGTTAGTTTACCATCTTCATGTCTTTGACATGAACCATCGACAAATAGCTCCCTGTCTGGCTTTTTAAGAGGCTGTTCCTCTATGTCTGGGCGTGGTTTTGTACATAATTCTGTAATTTGTACACAATCATGTTCATCTTCTTCGTCATCTTTATTTGTTTCATGATATGGGTCCGGCAATAAAGTTGCTGGATTTATTATTGTACACCTTACCATGGTCACATTTTCAGCACCCATAATTATCCTTTCATATTTAGTCAGCCGACTAGGAGTAAGATGCTGAGTTCGGGTTCTTGTCAATAGAATCACAACTGCATGTGGAACATACACTTTTACAGGATGTCCCATCACAATTGACTCGCTTTGTTCAATGCTCAAACAAGTTGCTGCCACTGCTTTTAAGCATCCTGGCAACGCAGCTGCTACTGGGTCCAATGTAGTAGAAAAGTACGCTATAGGACGTCTGTCTAGTCCATGTCTCTGAGTTAGGACAGAAAGTGCACAGTTTTCTCTCTCTTGACAGAATAATGCGAATTCTCTTTTATAATCAGGCATGCCTAAAGCAGGTGCTGGACAAAGTGCGTTTCTCAATTTTACAAAAGCTTCTACACTTTCATCCTCCCACTCAACAGGGTCCTTTTCTTTCTTTTTCGTCATGTTAATTAAGGGCTTAGCTAACATGGAGAAATTTGGTATCCATTGTCGACAGTATCCTACTATTCCTAGGAACATTCGCACTTGTCTTTGTGTTACAGGCATTTGCATTCTCTTTATTAATTCTACTCTTTCAGAGGTTATTCTTCTTTTTCCCCTCTCAATTTGATGTCCCAGATATTTAACAGCTGTCCTGCAAAACTGTAACTTTTCAGGTGAGACTTTATGCCCTTCCTCAGCCAAAAGATTTAATAATGCTATGGAATCAACAACACAGTCTTCTCTGGTGGTCGACTCTACTAATAAGTCGTCGATATATTGAACTAAAACTGAGCTTCCTGGCATCACTAGTTTTTCAAGGCACTTTTTCAGTATCTGGTTGAAGATGGAAGGACTTTCTGTGTACCCCTGAGGAACACGATTCCACACATATACCTTGTTCTCAAATTTAAATGAGAAAAGATACTGGCTGTCTGGATGCAATGGTATTGAAAAGAATGCTTGACACAAATCAATTACTGTGAACCATCCTGCATTCCAAGGGATCTGGTATAGAATTACTGCAGGATTTGGTACTATGGGACAACAAGGTTCCACAATCTTGTTTATTTTACGCAGGTCCTGAACAATCCTATATTTTCCACTAGGTTTCTTTAGTCCCATGATTGGTGAATTACATGGGCTACTCATTACTTCTTTTAGAATGTTTTGTTTTACCATTCGATTGATTTCTTCAATGACTCCTGCTTTTACTTCTGCACTCATTTTGTATTGTTTAGTATTTGGGAAAATCGCACCTTCTTTTACAGTAATTTGAACTGGATCTATTTTTGCCATAAGTCCTGCTTCTTTTCCGGTGAAATCCCATACTATTTGGTTTACTGTACCTTTTAATTCTTCTGGCAACTCATCTTTTGTTATCAACGAAAACATTTCATCTATTTCTGTACCTTGTTTTGCAACCATAATTTTATATGCATGGTCCTCATCTGGTGTCTGAACTGCCACACCATCTGGCGTGCAGAAAATTGTACAGTTCATTTTGCACAATAAATCTCTACCTAATAAATTCACTGGGCTAGAATCACACACTACAAATTGGTGCATTTCTCTGAAGTTTCCTATTTTGACTTCCATTGGTTCTGTAAGAGGTGTTCTAATTCTTTGATTAGCTACCCCTACTACTTGGATATCTTCACCTGAGAGAGGAAGGTCTGGATGTCTGCTGTTCTCACAGTAGACCTAGTAGCACCAGTGTCCAAAAGGAAAGTAATATCATTACCTTTCACATTTCCTTCAACATATGGACCAGACTGATCTACCTGTAAGGATGCGCCAAGTATGCACTCCTTCTTCCCCTCTCCTAGGCACCGTCATGAGTCGTATTTACAGTAATTGTCCTGCAAAAGAAATTGTGATGTCATATAATCATTCTTACCACTCCCTCCTGGGTATCCAATGTCTGTACATGTTTTGCTCTGCTTACATTACCCTGAACAGGTGGAGGTGGTAATTGACTCTGGGGATTTACACCCTGCTGTGAATCATTCTGCATCTGTGGATTTAAGTTTTGATTTGGGCCATTATTATTCCGAATCTTTTTACATTCATCCTTCCAATGCCCCAATTTTGCGCATCCATGACAAGGAAACTTCTTTTTAGCTTCTTCTCTACTCATTCGTCCTCTAAATTTTCCACCATTTCCCGTATCACCACTCGTTCCAGGATCTTTTCCTGGATTTTCACTCGGATTTTCCAAATTAATTCCCTGCTTCTCTGCCATTTTCACCTGAGCCCACATCACTTTTTCCTGCAATTTCTTGTGTCTATCCTCAATATCGCCTCCACAATATTTTGCATATTTCAGAATCTCATCTATGGGCTTTCCCTGCCAACATAGCATATGCTGTTTAATCATCTGGCAAATCTCTGGCTTCAGACCGTAAACAAATCGATACACAAACTGACTCATGTTCTTGTCTCCAATGTCCTCAAATCCACTATACTGTTTAAACACCTGCAATAAACGCTCATAATAAGAATGTACTGTTTCACTGGCTTCTTGGGCTGTTCGATCTATTTTCACCCAATCTGTTTCTTTCGGTGGTATTTTCCCTTTCAGGTAAGTTATCACCTGCTGATACTTTTTCATTACGTCATTTGACGGGGCACCTGTTTTTGGATCTCTGGGATATTCATCACTAGGCCAATCGACTGTGATCTTACAATCTGTCCATAAATCGGCAGGTACCACTATGTCAAACAAACCATCTAAATCCTTCAACAATACCTTTGACACCTTCACAAACCTTTCAACCTGTTTGTACCATTCAATTGGTTTTTCTCTCAATTTTGGAAAATCATTCGTAAATGATAAAATATCCTGTCTGCTCCATGGGACATGTACATATCCTCCTCCCGCAACTTCTCGCATTGGATACATCTGGTCTGCTTTTCCTGCTTCCTTCATCACATTTTCTGATGCTGTTCTACTTGTTCGTGCTTCTTCCTTTTTCTTGGCCCACCTAGATCTCCATTTATCTAGATCTCCCCATTTTTGTAAAACTAACATTAATTCTCTTATTTGCAGTCTTCTTCCAGATGCATTCATATTTTCTAAATCTTTGTCCGCAAATTCTGCTCTATATGGTTTCTGTAATACTTTTGATCTCCCTATTTCGATTCCCATCTGTAGTGCTAAATTGGACAATTTTTCATGGAATATCTTTACATTTCTAGTGATACTCCTGCACAAGAATAATAATTCTTCTTCATCATAGGTATTCAAGCGTTCTACTCCTACATTTCCTGCTATTATTTCTTCTAATTCGACTTTCAATTTATGGATATTCAGTACTTTTGGAGGTGTGCACTGTTTAACTGACCCTTGTACCCATCTTTCTAGATCTTCAGGTGTTACTATGGTAGCACTTTTTGTTCCTGATGAAGTTACTAAACTTACATCTTTTGAACCTCCAGGTACATCTTTTCTGGGAGTACTATTTACAGAACCTCGAATAGGTAAATCCATGAGTGATATTGTGGATTCACAGTCACTAAATTGATCCTCAATTATAACTGGAGCTTCAGGTTTGGTGTTACTCACAGGAGTAGGTGTAAGTATCGGTTGAGGACAATTTCCTGCGTACCATATAATGGAACTACTGGACCAATTGTTACAGGTATGGTCAACGAATCAGGATGTACTTTTATCTGAGTTATTTTCTGTATTAATTCTGCTCTGTTCTTTTCTAGGGCTTCCTTTTCTTTGTCATGAAGTATTCTAGTCGGGGTGAATTCATGCATTACCTTTGGTTCCATTGGAGTTTGTGGTGGTGCACTAGGAGGGCATCCACTTGTCCCTTCCTGATATGGTGGGGGATTTCTTAACATTTCTTCCATAAATTCGTCTTCAGATTCCTCATTTCTCATTAAATGTTTTGTCTTTTCTGTACATTTGCCTCCTGATTTTTCTCCGTCTGTGAATAATGGATACAGTCCCTCTGTAATCATTGCCCTTCTCCATTGTTTCATCTGACCCTCTCTTGACTCACGTAAATATCTGGGGTAAAATCCTGGGTAACTCCTATTACTTCTAGATCTATCCCGCTCAAATGCCTCCGCAGCATTTTGTGACGTCAGCTCCCTCTCCGGCAACTGACCCTCCCTTTACAAAAAAATTTACGCAAACTTATTTTCTATATAAAGCTTAATTACATTTCAGTAACAACATAAAACATTCGCTATCGTGCCAGTTTCCACTAATTTTGAAAAGGATAGTTTCTTCCACACTTTAGTAAAACCTTTCCTTTTACTAATACATACACTACGAGTAAAACACTTCCGTCTACTCTTCACACAAGCTCCAGAAGTACCTGTTACTTCTCCAATGTTACCCTTACTAGGTGATATAACATCAAATTTTTATCAGCGTACCCTTTTTGCTATTACTCACACGCATAGAGTCCCTAACGAGTACTTGAAGTCCTGCTTAACTTCTCAGTACTATTTCTGCCTGACAGATAACCTCACTGCAGTATGGCTTCCACTTGCCACCCACTATTCTTTTTTTTTCCCCCGGGTTATTCTGGACAACATATAACAAAAACTCAAAAATAAGCGGATGTTAGTTCATAAAAAATACAAATAAAATTCTCATTACCCAATTAACAAAGAGTAACAAAAACCTTCCTCTGCTTACCAGAAAACTGATCCAGCGCAATATTAGCCAATAACAATCATACACCATATACTCACTTGGGCCCATACATTCACACTACACTAATACTTACGCTGGGTGTCAGATGTACTCTTTTATCAAAGTCCCTGCTACCAATTACCTTCTGATTGAAGAGTAATAACTTACCAATGGATCCTTTGCTAATTGGGAAGTTTAAAATGAGTGACGTTCATTATAGTACATAATCCTGAAATAATCACTGAGTCAGGAAGTTTTAAAATGTTTATCTAAAGTTTTAGCACAGTAAAATACAGAAAACACGGTACTTGATTGAAATACCCAAGAAAAAGCATAAAAATGATTTTGCTAATAAATGACGGTGTTTAAGGAAAAGGAGAAGATAGAGACAGCAGCGCAACTAAAGGTTGCAGTATAGTTACCTAAATGCGAGAACCAAGCCCCTTGGCCAAGGAGTTGGAAAAGATAGGACCCAGGAAGGATGAAGAGCAAAGACTTCTTCCGGGATCAGGACAGGACCGGTAACCTCTCTACAATGATGCCTGCGCCGTTCCCTCTCTGATACTCGACTTCTCTCGATTCTCCCGTCTAATGGACTCCGCCGCCCCTCCTCAGGACCTCTTCCGGACAGGAATTCAGTCAGCAACCGATCAGCTGGGCAGTCTGGAGTTGAGAGCGCTCTGGCAGTATGGACGCCTGTTCTTCGTGAACGCATGCTCTTCTGACTAATTTACTAATGCTATATTCTATTATACCCTTCTACACCCATGTACCTCCCCTTAATGTTGCTAAAATATGGGACCACTACTTCTGATTGGACAGGGACAGGGGGTGGATTCTCGCACCATATCGATTTGGCCTAAATTGTAAAGCCTATTGTCTTTACGTTCCCTCCCCTTCAAATTAATACATTCGCTTTATTTCCCACCCGTCTCACGACAAATGATATACATTTTACAGGAGAAAAGTAACAATTTGTCTGCCGGAAACATTGGGTACATCATCTTCGGCCAATAGGTCGTGGCCTTGGGAGACGTCCAAGTTGACTTCACTTGGCAGGCATACAGGACACATGCGCAGAACCCTCTGTCTCTCGAGTTTCAAGACACCAACCCAGGCCCAAGTTTACGAATTACTAAAAGTGTAAGAAGAAAATATTAAAATCACAAATAAAAAGTTTCACTGTATACCCACTTTCCCTACTCTATTCCCATTTAATCATAATACTATCCTGCATTAGTAGCGTTAAGAAAACGACAATTTAATAATGACATGAGAGCAAGCTTAAGCATGTGAAAACATTTAGCGGCCATTTTAATGCACACTGCGCAGAAGCAGAAGTTTCCCACCAAGCAAAGAAAGACGTCACACCATGTGATCAGGTTGCGACATGCGCAATGAAGTCCCGCGCTTTTAGCGTGCCATCTTGGTTTATAGACGAGCGTTATTCATTAGTAAAACACATAGGCAAGCGTCTATCCCTTCTGTGTTTGTGAATGCAAAGATTAGTATTGACAGTACAAATTTAATAAATTAATACTATGAGGAGGATTGCATACAAGCAAGTTTCATTTTTGAAACCTTGCTCCATCACCAGTTTGGACCCAGCCATATGCAAATCAGTCTTGGCCCTGTTCCTCATTGAATCAGTTCAGCCTGAACTGCAAAGCCAAGTCCTCGCTGGAACGGAAACAAGCATTCTGGGACTGGTTTCAGGACATCACTCCTCATCAGCCAGGCTAGCTTGAAACCAGTGGTGCAGTGGGTCTGCAGCACTGATTGTGTCACAAACTTAAGTAGTCCTTTAAAACTGCCTCAAGCGTGCCTTTGTAACCTGCGTGTGCAGTTTTTAAACTGCCATTTTGACCTGGCAAATAAACCTTTTGCCAGGCCCAAACCTTCCATTTTATTGCATGTAAGACACCCCTAGGGTAGGCCCTGGACAGCCTAGAGGGCAGGATGCAATGTATTTGAACAGTAGGACATGTACTTTCAAGCTTTACATGTACTGGTAGTGAAGAACTCTTAAATTCATTTTTAACTAGTGCAAGGTGTATCCCTCCCATAGGATAGCATTGGAGTTGACTTATTACATTTTATGTGTCATTTCCAAATGGGAAAGGATAACCAGTTCATTTCTGGCTTCTCGGGAATCAGAATTTAAAATCCTAATTTATGGTGAAGTTGGATTTTAAATTGCAATTCTTAAAATGGCGATAGAATGTTGGTGTTTTCTTGCCCTAGCCATTTAGTGCCTCTAGCCTGTGTCTGGTCACATGACTGGGTGTAGCTGATAGATGAGCTTTGTGTATTCCTCCTAGACAGCCACACACACTAGGGAGCTTAGGTGTGCCTGGATGGGCCATAACTGGTAGGATGGGAGGGAGGAGCTGGGCACAGCCCCACTTACACCGGAATAGACTGTGTCATGCCTCCACACAAAAGGCTGCATACTCCCTGCAGTTAGTCTGAAGCCAGGGCAGGGAAGGCTTGATGCCTGTGGACTTCAAATGGAAACCTTAAAAGATTCTCCCCAACTTTAAAGGCACAACTAGGTATAAATATTTGACCTCAGACACCAACTCTTCAATACCCTTCTGGACCTGTGGATACTCTGCCATGAGGAAGGACTGCTGTGCTGCTACAAGGACCTCCACTCTAAAGGAACTGCTGCCCTGCTGTGCTGACCTGCTGCCTGGTTCCCTCTTGACTGGGGAAAAAGAACAGGACCTGCAACTTCATTTTGAATTTAGGACCCCAAAGTGACTCTAAGGGCTAGTCTGCTGACCTCCTGATCTGAGCCTCAAGGACATAAAAGGCTCCCCAACCTGGACCCAGCTGCATCGAGTTCCTGAACCCCAAGTGGTGACTCTCAGGTCCTAGACCCTTGGTTTAGGATCTTTGTGACCGCTCTTCACACAGCAGCATCGACAGTCCACGAGGAACCGCCAATGCGAAGCTCCAGCCCACCCAGCCTGCTCTTCGCACCACGCCGACAACTGCCCGCAATGCTCTCCTACCTCCCCGCGACCCTCTCCAACTGGAACAGGATTCTTGGCACAAAACCTGAGAAGGTAAAGTCTCAGCTGGACTAATCTGGGACTGTATCCAACCTGCGCTCCAATGTGGTTGGCCTTAATTTTTGACTTTTTCACTCAGTCCAGCATGACAAGACAGCCGCATTTGTCACGTTCTGATTTTAGGCGCTATTCTGCAGTTTTGTTGTATAAAAATTCATAACTCCAGTTTTACTGATTGGATTGGGGTGAGGTGGATTGGTTTGAAGGGGGTTAGATTGGATTGGGCTGGAATGGAGTGAATTGGATTGGTTTGGGGTGGATTGCATTGGAGTGGGGTGAATTGGGATGGAGTGGGTGGATTAGCGTAAGGTAGATTGGATTGGTTTGAGGCAAATTGGAGTGGGCTAGATTGTATTTGGGTGGACTGTTTTAGATTGCAGTGGGGCAGACTGTTTTGGATTGGAGTGGGGCCGATTGTTTTGGATTGGAGTGTGGCATATTGGAGTTAGTCGGATTAGAGTGGGGCAGATTGTTTTGGATTGGAGTGGGACAAATTGTTTTGGTTTGGAGTGGGACAGATTGTTTTGGATTAGTGTGGGGCAGATTGGAGTCGGATATATTGTTTTGGATTGGAGTGGGGCAGATTATTTTGGAATGGAGTGGGGCAGATTGTTTTGGAATGGAGTGGGGCAGATTGTTTTGGATTTAAGTGGGGTGGATTTTGATGGATTGGATTGGAGTGAGGTGGATTGGTTTGGAGTAGGGTAGATTGGGCTGGGCTGTATTGGATTGGATTGGAGTGGGGTGGATTGTTATGAATTGGAATCGGGTGAATTGGGATGGAGTGGGTGGATTGGGGTGAGGTGGATTGGATTGGAGTGGGGCAAATTGGAGTGGGGCAGATTGTTTTGTATTGGAGAGTGGCAGATTGGAGTGGGGCAGATTGTTTGGAGTGGGGTGGGGTGTATTGGAGAGGGGCAGACTGGAGTGGAGCAGATTGTGGGGCAGATTGTTTTGGATTGGAGTGGGTGGATTGTGGTGGATAGGATTGGAGTGGGGTAGATTGGGGAGTGAGTGGGGTGGACTAGATTGGGGTGAAGTGGATTAGTTTTGAGTAGGGTAGATTGGATTGGGCTGGATTGGATATGTGTGGGGTGGATTGGATTGGAGTGGGTGGCTTGTGGTGGATTGGAGTGGGGTGAATTGGGATGGAGTGGGTGGATTGGGGTGAAGTGGAATGGATTAGAGAGGGGTGAATTGGGGTGGGGCAGATTGGATTGGGCAGATTGTTTTGGATTGGAGTGAGGCAAATCATTATGAATTTGACTGGGGCTGATTGGAGTGGGGCAGATTGTTGTGGGTTGGAGTAGGGCAGATTGTTTTTGGTTGGAGTGGAGTGGATTGTGATGGATAGGATTTGGATTAGGGTGGGCTGGGGAGGGAGTGGGGTGAATTGGATTGGGGTGGAGTGGATTGGTTTGTAGTGCGGTAGATTGGATTGGGCTGGATTGGATTGGTGTGGGGTGTATTAGATTGGAGTGGGGTGGATTGGATTGGATTAGAGTAGGGCGAATTGGAGTGGGGTGAATTGGGATGGAGTGGGTTGATTGGAGTGAGGTGTACTGAATTGGAGTGGGGCAAATTGGAGTTGTGCAGATTAAAGAAGGTGTTTTGGAGTGGGGCAGATTGTTTTGGATTGGATTGGGGTAGATTGGAGTCAGGCCGATTGTTTTGGATTGGAGTGGGCAGATTGGAGTGGGATGGATTAGAGTGGGGAAGACTGTTTTGGATTGGAGTGGGGCGGATTAGAGTTAGTCAGATTAGAGTGGGGCAGATTGTTTTGGATTGGAGTGGGACAAATTGTTTTGGTTTGGAGTGGAACTGATTGGAGTGGGACAGATTGTTTTGGATTGGTGTGGGGCAGATTGGAGTCGGGTATATTGTTTTGGATTGGAGTGGGGCAGATTATTTTGGAATGGAGTGGGGCAGATTATTTTGGAATGGAGTGGGGCAGATTGTTTTGGATTTAAGTGGGGTGGATTTTGATGGATTGGATTGGAGTGAGGTGGATTGGTTTGGAGTAGGGTAGATTGGGCTGGGCTGGATTGGATTGGGTTGGTGTGGGGTGGATTGTTATGGATTGGAGTCGGGTGAATTGGGATGGAGTGGGTGGATTGGGGTGAGGTGGATTGGATTGGAGTGGGGCAAATTGGAGTGGGGCAGATTGTTTTGTATTGGAGAGTGGCAGATTGGAGTGGGGCATATTGTTTTGGATTGGAGTGGGGTGGATTGGAGAGGGGCAGACTGGAGTGGAGCAGATTGTGGGGCAGATTGTTTTGGATTGGAGTGGGTGGATTGTGGTGGATAGGATTGGAGTGGGGCAGATTGGGGAGTGAGTGGGGTGGACTAGATTGGGGTGAGGTGGATTAGTTTTGAGTAGGGTAGATTGGATTGGGCTGGATTGGATATGTGTGGGGTGGATTGCATTGGAGTGGGTGGCTTGTGGTGGATTGGAGTGGGGTGAATTGGGATGGAGTGGGTGGATTGGGGTGAAGTGGAATGGATTAGAGTGGGGTGAATTGGGGTGGGGAACATTGGATTGGGCAGATTGTTTTGGATTGGAGTGAGGCAAATCATTATGAATTTGACTGGGGCTGATTGGAGTGGGGCAGATTGTTTTGGTTTGGAGTGGGGCAGATTGTTTTGGATTGGATTGGGGTAGATTGGAGTCAGGCCGATTGTTTTGGATTGGAGTGGGGCAAACTCAGAGTGGGCCGATTGTTTTGGATTGGAGTGGGGCAGATTGGAGTGGTGCAGATTGTTTTGGTTTGGAAGGGGCAGATTGTTTTGAATTGGAGTGAGGCAGATTGGAGTGGGGCGGATTAGAGTGGGCCGGACTGGAGTGGGGCAGATTGAAGTGGGGTCGACTATAGTGGGGCAGATTGTTTTGAATTGGCGTGGGGTAGATTGGAGTGGGGCAGATTGTTTTGGGTTGGAGTAGGGCAGATTGGAGTGCGAAGAATCATTTTGGATTGGAGTGGGGCAGATTGATGTGCATTGGAGTGGGGCAGATTATCTTGGATTGGAGTGAGAGGGATTGGATTGGAGTGGGTTGTATTGTGGAGGGAGTGGGATAGATTGGATTGGGGTAAGGTGAATTGGATTGGAGTGGCATAGATTGGATTAGGCTGAATTGCAATAGATTGGATTGGTGTGGGGTATATTGGATTGGAGTCGGGTGGATTGTGGTGGTTTGGAGTGAAGTGGGTGGATTAGGGTGAGGTGGATTGGACTGAAGTGGGGAGAACTGGAGTGGGGCGGATTAGAGTGGCACAGATTGGAGTGGGTCAGGTTGTTTTGAATTGGAGTGGGGCAGATTGGAGTGTGGCATAATGAAGTGGGGCAGATTGTTATGGATTGTAGTAAGGCCAATTGTTTTGGCTTGGATTGGGGCAGATTGAAGTGGGTGAATTGGAGTAGGTTGATAGCTTTGTATTGGAGTGGGACGGATTGGTGTGGGGCAGATTAGAATGGGGCAGACTGTTTTGGATTGAATTGGGGCAGATTGGTGTGGATGAGATTAGAGTGAGGCAGATTGGAGTGGGGCAGATTGTTTTGGATTGGAGTGGGGCAGATTGAAGTGTAATGGATTGGAGTGGGGCACATTGTTTTGGATTGGAGGGGGGCAGATTGGAGTGCACACATTGTTTTGGATTGGGGCTGATTTGAGTGGGGCAGATTGTTATGGATTGGTTTGGGGGCAGATTGGAGTGGGATATATTGTTTTGGATTGGAGTGGGGCAGATTATTTTGGATTGGAGTGGGGCATATTGTTTTGGATTGAAGTGGGGGGATTTTGATGAATTTAATTGGTGTGGGGTGGATTGTGATGGATTGGAGTTGGGTGAATTGGGATGGAGTGGGGGATTGGGGTGAGGTGAATTGGAGTGGGGCAAATTGGAGTGGGGCAGATTGGAGTGGGCAGATGGTTTTGTTTTGGAGTGTGGCAGATTGGAGTGGGGCAGATTGTTTTGGATTGGAGCGGGGCAGATTGGAGTGGGACGGATTATAGTTGGGCAGACTGTTTTGGATTGGAGTTGGGTGGATTGGAGAGGGGCAGACTGGAGTGGAGCAGATTGTGGGCAGATTGTTTTGGATTGGAGTGGGTGGATTGTGGTACATTGGATTGGAGTGGGGTAGATTGGGGAGGGAGTGGGGTGGACTGGATTGGGGTGAAGTGGATTGGTTTGGTGTGGGGTAGATTGGATTGGGCTGGATTAGATAGGTGTGGGGTGGATTGGAGTGGGTGGATTGTGGTGGATTGAAGTGGGGTGATTTGGATTGGGGTAGGTTGGATTGGAGAGGGAGTGGGATTGATTGGATTGGGGTAAAGTGGATTGGGGTTGCGTAGATTGGATTAGGCTGGATTTCAATAGATTGGATTGGTGTAGGGTGGATTGGAGTGGAGTGGATTGTGGTGGATTGGAGTGGGGTGAATAGGATGGAGTGGGTGGATTAGGGTGATGCGGATTGGACTGGAGTGGGGCGGATTAGAGTGGCGCAAATTAAAGTGGGTCAGATTGTTTTGGATTGGAGTGTGGCAGATTGGAGTGTGGCATATTGAAGTGGGGCAGATTGTTTTGGATTGGAGTGAGGGCAGTTGTTTTGGGTTGGATTGAGGCAGATTGGAGTGGGCAAATTGGAGGGGGTTGATGGCTTTGGAATGGAGTGGGGAAGATTGGAGTGGGAAAGAATAAAGTGGGGCAGACTGTTTTGGATTGAAGAGGAGCGGATTGGTGTGGATGAGATTAGAGTGAGGCAGATTGGAGTGGGGCAGATTGTTTTGGATTGGAGGGGGGCAGATTGGAGTGGGCACATTGTTTTGGATTGGAGTGGAGCAGATTGGAGTGGGGCAGATTGGAATGTGGCATGTTGTTTGGGATTGAGTAGGCAGATTGTTTTGGATTGGAGTGGGGTGGATTGTGGTGGAGATAATATTGGAGTAGGGTGGATTAGGGAGAAAGTGGGGTGGATTAGATTGGGTGAGACAGATTGGTTTGGAGTGGGATAGATTGGATTTGGCTGGAACACAGTGGATTGGATTGGTGTGGTGTGTATTGGATTGGAGTATGGTGGATTGTGGTGGATTGCATTGGGGTGAATTGGGATGGAGTGGGTGGATTGAGGTGAGGTGGATTGGATTGGAGTGGGGCGAATTGGAGTGGTGAAGATTGAAGTGGGTGAGATTGCAGTGGGGCCGACTGTTTTGGATTGGAGCGGGGCAGATTGTATTGGATTGGAGTAGGGAAGAGTGGAATGGCACGGACTGGAGTGGGGCTGATTGTTTTCGATTGGAGTGGGAGGATCAGAGTGAGTGGATTGCTTTTGATTGGAGTGAGGCAGATTAAGTTGGTGAGGATTAGAGTGGGGTAGACTACTTTGGCTTGGAGTGGGGCAGATAGGAATTGGGCAGATTGTTTTGGATTGGAGTGGGATGGAGTAGAGTGGAGCAGATTGTTTTGGATTGAGGTGGAAGATTGAAGTGGGCAGATTGTTTTGGATTGGAGTGGGGAGGCTTGGAGTGGGGAGGCTTGTAGTGGGTAAGATTGAAGTGGGGTCAATTTGAGTGGAGCACATTATTTTGGATTGGTGTGGGGTAGTTTGGATTGGGGCAGATTGTTTTGGATTGAGTGGGGCAGATTGGAGTGGGGCAGATTGTTTTGGATTGGAGTCGGGTATATTGATTTGGATTTGAGTGAGGCAGATTGTTTTGGATTGGAGTGGGGTGGATTGTGGTGGATTAGAATGGAGTGGGTGGATTGGGGAGGGAGTGGGGTAGACTGGATTGCGGAGAGGTGGATTGGATTGTAGTGGTGTAGATTGGATTGGGCTGGATTGCAGTGGATTGGATTGGTGTGGGGTGGTTTGGATTAGGGCAGATTGTTTTGAATTGGAGTGGGGAAGATTGTTTTGGATTGGAGTAGGATAGATATATTTGGATTTGAGTTGACAGATTGTTTTAGATTGGCGTGGGGTAAATTGGAGTGGAGCAGATTGTTTTGGATTGAAGTGGGGCAGATTGTTTTGGATTGGAGTAGGGTAGATTGATTTGGATTTGAGTGGGGCAGATTGTTTTGAATTGGAGTGGGGTGGATTGCGGTGAGTGGATTGGAGTGGGTGGATTGGGAAGGGAGTGGGGTAGATTGGATTGGGGTTAGGTGGATTGGATTAGAGTAGTGTAGATTGGATTGGGCTGTATTGCAGTGGATTGTATTGGTGTGGGGTGGATTGTATTGGAGTTAGGCGGATTGTGGTGGATTAGAGTAAGGTGAATTGGGATGGAGTGGGTGAATTAGTGTGAGGTGGATTGGATTGGAGTGGGGAGAACTGGAGTGGGGCAGGTTGGAGTGGGGCAGATTGGGGTGGGGCATATTGAAATGGGGCAGACTGTTTTAGATTGGAGTGGGAAAGATTGGCATGGGGCCGATTGTTTTGGATTGGAGTGGGGCAGAATAGAGTGGGGCAGACTTTTTAGATTGAAGTTGGGCAGAATGGAGTGGGGCATATTGGAGTGGGACAGATGGTTTTGGATTCAGTGGGGCAGTTTGGAGTGAGGCATTTTGAAGTGGGGCAGATTGTTTTGGATTGGAGTGGGAAAGAATGCAGTGGGGACGATTATTTTTGATCGGAGTGGGACAGATTGGAGTGGGCAGACTGAAGTGGGTGGATTTCTTTGGATTGGAATGGATCAGATTTGAGTGGGGCAGAATAGAGTGGGGCAGACTGTTTTAGATTGGAGTAGGGCAGAATGGAGTGGGGTAGATTAGAGTGTGACAGATTGGAGTCAGGCAGATTGGAGTCAGGCAGATTGGAGTGGGGCAGACTGTTTTGGATTGAATGAGGCAGATTGGAGTGAGGCATTTTGGATTGGAGTAGATTGTTTTGGATTGGAGGGGGAACGATTGGAGGGGGACTGATTGTTTTGGATTGGAGTGGGTGAATTACTTTGGATTGGAGTGGGGGATTAGAGTGAAGAAGCCTGTTTTGGATTGGAGTAGGGTGGATCGGAGTGGGGCAGACTGGAGTGGGGCAGATTGGAACAGGGCAGATTGTTTTGGATTGGAGTGGGGGGATTGGAATGGGGCACATTGTTTTGAATTGGAGTTGGGCAGATTGGAGTGTGCAGATTGTTTGGGATACGAGTGGGGCTGAATGGAGTGGTGTGGATTAGAGCTGGGTAGATTGGAGTGGGGCAGGTTGGAGTGGGGCAGATTGACTTGGATTGAAGCAGGCAGATTGGAGAGGGGCAGATTCTTTTGGGTTGGAGTGGAGCAGATTGGAGTGAGGCAGATTGGAGTGGGGCAGATTGTTTTGGTTTTGAGTGGAGCAGATTGGAATGGGGCAGACTGTTTTGGATTGGATTGGGGTAGATTGGAGTCAGGCCGATTGTTTTGGATTGGAGTGGGCAGATTGGAGTGGGATGGATTAGAGTGGGGAAGACTGTTTTGGATTGGAGTGGGGCGGATTAGAGTTAGTCAGATTAGAGTGGGGCAGATTGTTTTGGATTGGAGTGGGACAAATTGTTTTGGTTTGGAGTGGAACTGATTGGAGTGGGACAGATTGTTTTGGATTGGTGTGGGGCAGATTGGAGTCGGATATATTGTTTTGGATTGGAGTGGGGCAGATTATTTTGGAATGGAGTGGGGCAGATTATTTTGGAATGGAGTGGGGCAGATTGTTTTGGATTTAAGTGGGGTGGATTTTGATGGATTGGATTGGAGTGAGGTGGATTGGTTTGGAGTAGGGTAGATTGGGCTGGGCTGGATTGGATTGGGTTGGTGTGGGGTGGATTGTTATGGATTGGAGTCGGGTGAATTGGGATGGAGTGGGTGGATTGGGGTGAGGTGGATTGGATTGGAGTGGGGCAAATTGGAGTGGGGCAGATTGTTTTGTATTGGAGAGTGGCAGATTGGAGTGGGGCATATTGTTTTGGATTGGAGTGGGGTGGATTGGAGAGGGGCAGACTGGAGTGGAGCAGATTGTGGGGCAGATTGTTTTGGATTGGAGTGGGTGGATTGTGGTGGATAGGATTGGAGTGGGGCAGATTGGGGAGTGAGTGGGGTGGACTAGATTGGGGTGAGGTGGATTAGTTTTGAGTAGGGTAGATTGGATTGGGCTGGATTGGATATGTGTGGGGTGGATTGCATTGGAGTGGGTGGCTTGTGGTGGATTGGAGTGGGGTGAATTGGGATGGAGTGGGTGGATTGGGGTGAAGTGGAATGGATTAGAGTGGGGTGAATTGGGGTGGGGAACATTGGATTGGGCAGATTGTTTTGGATTGGAGTGAGGCAAATCATTATGAATTTGACTGGGGCTGATTGGAGTGGGGCAGATTGTTTTGGTTTGGAGTGGGGCAGATTGTTTTGGATTGGATTGGGGTAGATTGGAGTCAGGCCGATTGTTTTGGATTGGAGTGGGGCAAACTCAGAGTGGGCCGATTGTTTTGGATTGGAGTGGGCAGATTGGAGTGGGATGGATTAGAGTGGGTCAGACTGGAGTGGGGCAGATTGTTTTGGAATGGAGTGGGGCAGATTGGAGTGGTGCAGATTGTTTTGGTTTGGAAGGGGCAGATTGTTTTGAATTGGAGTGAGGCAGATTGGAGTGGGGCGGATTAGAGTGGGCCGGACTGGAGTGGGGCAGATTGAAGTGGGGTCGACTATAGTGGGGCAGATTGTTTTGAATTGGCGTGGGGTAGATTGGAGTGGGGCAGATTGTTTTGGGTTGGAGTAGGGCAGATTGGAGTGCGAAGAATCATTTTGGATTGGAGTGGGGCAGATTGATGTGCATTGGAGTGGGGCAGATTATCTTGGATTGGAGTGAGAGGGATTGGATTGGAGTGGGTTGTATTGTGGAGGGAGTGGGATAGATTGGATTGGGGTAAGGTGAATTGGATTGGAGTGGCATAGATTGGATTAGGCTGAATTGCAATAGATTGGATTGGTGTGGGGTATATTGGATTGGAGTCGGGTGGATTGTGGTGGTTTGGAGTGAAGTGGGTGGATTAGGGTGAGGTGGATTGGAATGAAGTGGGGAGAACTGGAGTGGGGCGGATTAGAGTGGCACAGATTGGAGTGGGTCAGGTTGTTTTGAATTGGAGTGGGGCAGATTGGAGTGTGGCATAATGAAGTGGGGCAGATTGTTATGGATTGTAGTAAGGCCAATTGTTTTGGCTTGGATTGGGGCAGATTGAAGTGGGTGAATTGGAGTAGGTTGATAGCTTTGTATTGGAGTGGGACGGATTGGTGTGGGGCAGATTAGAATGGGGCAGACTGTTTTGGATTGAATTGGGGCAGATTGGTGTGGATGAGATTAGAGAGGCAGATTGGAGTGGGGCAGATTGTTTTGGATTGGAGTGGGGCAGATTGAAGTGTAATGGATTGGAGTGGGGCACATTGTTTTGGATTGGAGGGGGGCAGATTGGAGTGCACACATTGTTTTGGATTGGGGCTGATTTGAGTGGGGCAGATTGTTATGGATTGGTTTGGGGGCAGATTGGAGTGGGATATATTGTTTTGAATTGGAGTGGGGCAGATTATTTTGGATTGGAGTGGGGCATATTGTTTTGGATTGAAGTGGGGGGATTTTGATGAATTTAATTGGTGTGGGGTGGATTGTGATGGATTGGAGTTGGGTGAATTGGGATGGAGTGGGGGATTGGGGTGAGGTGAATTGGAGTGGGGCAAATTGGAGTGGGGCAGATTGGAGTGGGCAGATGGTTTTGTTTTGGAGTGTGGCAGATTGGAGTGGGGCAGATTGTTTTGGATTGGAGCGGGGCAGATTGGAGTGGGACGGATTATAGTTGGGCAGACTGTTTTGGATTGGAGTTGGGTGGATTGGAGAGGGGCAGACTGGAGTGGAGCAGATTGTGGGCAGATTGTTTTGGATTGGAGTGGGTGGATTGTGGTACATTGGATTGGAGTGGGGTAGATTGGGGAGGGAGTGGGGTGGACTGGATTGGGGTGAAGTGGATTGGTTTGGTGTGGGGTAGATTGGATTGGGCTGGATTAGATAGGTGTGGGGTGGATTGGAGTGGGTGGATTGTGGTGGATTGAAGTGGGGTGATTTGGATTGGGGTAGGTTGGATTGGAGAGGGAGTGGGATTGATTGGATTGGGGTAAAGTGGATTGGGGTTGCGTAGATTGGATTAGGCTGGATTTCAATAGATTGGATTGGTGTAGGGTGGATTGGAGTGGAGTGGATTGTGGTGGATTGGAGTGGGGTGAATAGGATGGAGTGGGTGGATTAGGGTGATGCGGATTGGACTGGAGTGGGGCGGATTAGAGTGGCGCAAATTAAAGTGGGTCAGATTGTTTTGGATTGGAGTGTGGCAGATTGGAGTGTGGCATATTGAAGTGGGGCAGATTGTTTTGGATTGGAGTGAGGCCAGTTGTTTTGGGTTGGATTGAGGCAGATTGGAGTGGGCAAATTGGAGGGGGTTGATGGCTTTGGAATGGAGTGGGGAAGATTGGAGTGGGAAAGAATAAAGTGGGGCAGACTGTTTTGGATTGAAGAGGAGCGGATTGGTGTGGATGAGATTAGAGTGAGGCAGATTGGAGTGGGGCAGATTGTTTTGGATTGGAGGGGCAGATTGGAGTGGGCACATTGTTTTGGATTGGAGTGGAGCAGATTGGAGTGGGGCAGATTGGAATGTGGCATGTTGTTTGGGATTGAGTAGGCAGATTGTTTTGGATTGGAGTGGGGTGGATTGTGGTGGAGATAATATTGGAGTAGGGTGGATTAGGGAGAAAGTGGGGTGGATTAGATTGGGTGAGACAGATTGGTTTGGAGTGGGATAGATTGGATTTGGCTGGAACACAGTGGATTGGATTGGTGTGGTGTGTATTGGATTGGAGTATGGTGGATTGTGGTGGATTGCATTGGGGTGAATTGGGATGGAGTGGGTGGATTGAGGTGAGGTGGATTGGATTGGAGTGGGGCGAATTGGAGTGGTGAAGATTGGAGTGGGTGAGATTGCAGTGGGGCCGACTGTTTTGGATTGGAGCGGGGCAGATTGTATTGGATTGGAGTAGGGAAGAGTGGAATGGCACGGACTGGAGTGGGGCTGATTGTTTTCGATTGGAGTGGGTGGATCAGAGTGAGTGGATTGCTTTTGATTGGAGTGAGGCAGATTAAGTTGGTGAGGATTAGAGTGGGGTAGACTACTTTGGCTTGGAGTGGGGCAGATAGGAATTGGGCAGATTGTTTTGGATTGGAGTGGGATGGAGTAGAGTGGAGCAGATTGTTTTGGATTGAGGTGGAAGATTGAAGTGGGCAGATTGTTTTGGATTGGAGTGGGGAGGCTTGGAGTGGGGAGGCTTGTAGTGGGTAAGATTGAAGTGGGGTCAATTTGAGTGGAGCACATTATTTTGGATTGGTGTGGGGTAGTTTGGATTGGGGCAGATTGTTTTGGATTGAGTGGGGCAGATTGGAGTGGGGCAGATTGTTTTGGATTGGAGTCGGGTATATTGATTTGGATTTGAGTGAGGCAGATTGTTTTGGATTGGAGTGGGGTGGATTGTGGTGGATTAGAATGGAGTGGGTGGATTGGGGAGGGAGTGGGGTAGACTGGATTGCGGAGAGGTGGATTGGATTGTAGTGGTGTAGATTGGATTGGGCTGGATTGCAGTGGATTGGATTGGTGTGGGGTGGTTTGGATTAGGGCAGATTGTTTTGAATTGGAGTGGGGAAGATTGTTTTGGAGTAGGATAGATATATTTGGATTTGAGTTGACAGATTGTTTTAGATTGGCGTGGGGTAAATTGGAGTGGAGCAGATTGTTTTGGATTGAAGTGGGGCAGATTGTTTTGGATTGGAGTAGGGTAGATTGATTTGGATTTGAGTGGGGCAGATTGTTTTGAATTGGAGTGGGGTGGATTACGGTGAGTGGATTGGAGTGGGTGGATTGGGAAGGGAGTGGGGTAGATTGGATTGGGGTTAGGTGGATTGGATTAGAGTAGTGTAGATTGGATTGGGCTGTATTGCAGTGGATTGTATTGGTGTGGGGTGGATTGTATTGGAGTTAGGCGGATTGTGGTGGATTAGAGTAAGGTGAATTGGGATGGAGTGGGTGAATTAGTGTGAGGTGGATTGGATTGGAGTGGGGAGAACTGGAGTGGGGCAGGTTGGAGTGGGGCAGATTGGGGTGGGGCATATTGAAATGGGGCAGACTGTTTTAGATTGGAGTGGGAAAGATTGGCATGGGGCCGATTGTTTTGGATTGGAGTGGGGCAGAATAGAGTGGGGCAGACTTTTTTTAGATTGAAGTTGGGCAGAATGGAGTGGGGCATATTGGAGTGGGACAGATGGTTTTGGATTCAGTGGGGCAGTTTGGAGTGAGGCATTTTGAAGTGGGGCAGATTGTTTTGGATTGGAGTGGGAAAGAATGCAGTGGGGACGATTATTTTTGATCGGAGTGGGACAGATTGGAGTGGGCAGACTGAAGTGGGTGGATTTCTTTGGATTGGAATGGATCAGATTGGAGTGGGGCAGAATAGAGTGGGGCAGACTGTTTTAGATTGGAGTAGGGCAGAATGGAGTGGGGTAGATTAGAGTGTGACAGATTGGAGTCAGGCAGATTGGAGTGGGGCAGACTGTTTTGGATTGAATGAGGCAGATTGGAGTGAGGCATTTTGGATTGGAGTAGATTGTTTTGGATTGGAGGGGGACTGATTGTTTTGGATTGGAGTGGGTGAATTACTTTGGATTGGAGTGGGGGGATTAGAGTGAAGAAGCCTGTTTTGGATTGGAGTAGGGTGGATCGGAGTGGGGCAGACTGGAGTGGGGCAGATTGGAAAGGGGCAGATTGTTTTGGATTGGAGTGGGGGGGATTGGAATGGGGCACATTGTTTTGAATTGGAGTTGGGCAGATTGGAGTGTGCAGATTGTTTGGGATACGAGTGGGGCTGAATGGAGTGGTGTGGATTAGAGCTGGGTAGATTGGAGTGGGGCAGGTTGGAGTGGGGCAGATTGACTTGGATTGAAGCAGGCAGATTGGAGAGGGGCAGATTCTTTTGGGTTGGAGTGGAGCAGATTGGAGTGAGGCAGATTGGAGTGGGGCAGATTGTTTTGGTTTTGAGTGGAGCAGATTGGAATGGGGCAGACTGTTTTGGATTGGAGTGGGGCAGATTGTTTTATATTGGAGTGGGGCAGATTGGACTGTGTCTGATTGTTTTGGAGTGAAGTGGGGCAGATTGGAGTGGGGCTGATTGTTTTGAATTGGAGTGGGGTGGATTGTGGTGTATTGGATTGGAGTGGGTGTATTGGGGAGGGAGTGGGGTAGATTGGATTGGGGTGAGGTAGATTGGATTGGAGGTATGTAGATTGGATTGGGATGGATTGCAGTGGATTGGATTGGGGTGGGGTGGATTGGAGTGAGGTGGATTGTGGTGGATTGGAGTGGGGTGAATTGGGATAGAGTTGGTGGATTAGGGTGAGGTGGATTGGATTGGAGTGGGACGAACTGGAGTGGGGCAGATTGGAGTGGGGCATATTGAAGTGGGGACAACTGTTTTGGTTTGAGTGGGAAAGACTGGAGTGGGCCTGATTCTTTTCGATTGGAGTGGGCGGATTGCTTTTGACTGGAGTGGGGCAGATTGGAGTGGGACAGAATAGAGTGGGGCAGACTGTTTTTGATTGGAGTAGAGCAGAATGGAGTGGGGCAGAATGGCGTGGGACAAATTGTTTTGGATTGTGTGGGGCAGACTGAAGTGGGTGGATTTCTTTGGATTTGAGTGGGGCAGATTAAAGTGGGGCAGACTAGAGTGTGGCAGACTGTTTTGGATTGGAGTGGGGCAGAATTGAGTGGGGCAGAATTGAGTGGGGCAGAATTGAGTGGGGCAGAATTGAGTGGGACAGATTGGAGTGGGGCAGATTGGAGTGGGACAGATTGTTTTAGATTGCGTGGGGCAGATTGGAGTGGGGCCTTTTGGATTGGGGCAGATTGTTTTGGATTGGAGACGGAAAGATTGGAGTGGGCCTGATAGTTTTGGCTTGGAGTGGGCGCATTGCTTTAGATTGGAATGGGGTGTATTAGAGTGGTGCAGCCTGTTTTGGATTGGAGTGGGGCGTATTGGAGTGGGGCAGACTGAAGTGGGGAAGATTGGAGTGGGGCAGATTGCTTTGGATTGGAGCGGGGCAGATTGGAGTGGACAGATTGTTTGGGATTGGAGTGGGACTGATTGGACTGGGGCGGATTAAAGTGGGCAGATTTATTTGGATTGAGCGGGGCAGATTGTTTTAGATTGAAGCAGGCAGGTTGTAGAGGGGCAGATTGTTTTGTATTAGAGTGGAGCAGATTTGAGTGGGGCAAATTATTTTGGTTTGGAGTGGAGAAGATTGGAGTGGGGCAGACTGTTTTGGATTGGAGTGGGGCAGATTGGAGTGGGTCCGATTGTTTTAGATTGGAGTGGGGCAGATTGGACTGGGTCAGAATATTTTGGACTGAAGAGGGGCAGATAGTTTTGGATTGCAATGGGGCAGATCGTTTTGGATTAAAGCGGGACAGATTGGAGTGGGCAGATTGTTTTGGAGTGGGGGCAATTGTTTTGGCAAGTCAGCGAACTGACGTGTTTTTTCAAGAGGAGAATTATGGAGCACCTGGATTTATCCTTGCCTTACCACAGAAGAGATTCTAAGATATCCAAAGAAATTTGAGAAATTGCCATCTTGATTCCCTCTCTGCTTTGGGAGCCCACGGGCCCTTCCAGACCTATTGTTCACCACAGACACAGGTGGACATCGGTGCCCTCACAGTCCTGATGGAGACCCTACTGTAAGGATTTAGGTCACCCTGCACTATCACTGGGTCGAAACGTCGGCAGCTCTATTCTTTATGCCAATGTGGACAACAGTGCTTTTTTACTGCGCCAAACATAACATAATGGCTCTGTAAATTCATGTGTAGTCCTGTGTCAGTCTGGACAGGCTTTGTATGTAATTTTGATGTATATATTGTCACTGCCCTCCTCTTTTTCCACTAAACTCTCACTTTTGCACTTTGCTGCACCAACCCTTCTTTTTCCCTTCTCTGGAGCACCACTGCATAATTTATTCAGATATATGATGTGTTTTGAACATGCCAACATGTGTTCAATATGATTAAATAATGTTGAACAGGAATTGTCTACGAGTAATTTAAAAGATGCAATAATAAATCATTGTTTTAATTGTGTTCCACTGGGACCATTTTCTCCTGTACCTATGATTGGAGTGAGGCAGATTGGAGTGTGGAAGATTGGAGAGGCGCAGTTTGTTTTTGATTTGAGTTGAGTAAATCGGAGTGGGGCAAATTGGAGTGGGGCAGATTGGGGTGGGGTGCGTTGGGAGGATTGGAGTGTGGTGGATTGGAGTTTATTGGATTGGGGTGAGTCGTTGGATTGGAGTGGGTTTGTTGGATTGGTTTAGGGTGGATTGGATTGAGTGGGGTGGATTGGTGTGGGGTGAGGTGGGGTGGATTGGCGTGGATTGAAGTGGGTCGGTTTGGGGTGAACTGTACGATTATGTGTTGAGGCATCATTTCAGAAACTACACATAATAAAGAAACAATGTTGCTTTGCAATAAAATAATCCTCGTCTTTTGAAAACAGCACCCATGAGCAAAAACAAAAGAAAACATAAGCGCAAAATGAGAAAAGAAGACTTGGCAAAGTAAAAGAAAGTTAACTATACAAAAAAACTCTTTGCAATTTTGTTTGTCCTGCTGGGCACATCTTTGCTAGTCACACGCCTTCTGTTTGCAGGGCACTTCAAGTTAAACAGAACAAAATAGTACCTCAATCATGTCGGAAGCAGCCGACGGGCACTGATTAAGTTGAATCTATCAGTGCTTGATCCCTGCTCCACAGAGAGGAACGGACATTATGTTAGGCCTGCCTTGACGAATTACAAAGTTGTAAAGAAGAGTGCCACACAAGTCAACAAATGGTAAGCAACTGGTGGGCTCCAAGTCCTTTTTTGTTAACAACAGTGTCTCGCAAGCGAAACGCAGGAGCTGGCGCATGCTTTTCAGGCTGAACCCTAAAAGTGGTGATGCACAACTCGATTTTAATATATATTTCACTGAACATTCCAAAGTATATTGCAAATAATTTCTTTAGGAAATGGCCATCCATTTATTGGATTAGTGGTACTAGGTGGTGCTAAGCAGTGGGGGCAGGTAATTTGAGCAGGCAGGGGGCAGGCAGGTCACACATGCACATACATACATGCTCACACTCACCCATCAACATGCACACTGTTAGACCGGTCAGCCTTAGAGTGGTCTTCCCCCCAAACGTTTTGCCTTCCCCCATTCCACTTTTGCTGATACCGTTTTTACTGGCATTAGGACTCTACGCATTTTACCACTGCTAACAAGTGCTAAAGTGCTTGTGCTCTCTCCTTAAAACTTGGCGGAATTGGCTAATACCCAATTGGCACACTTAATTGACATGTACGTCCCTAGTAGAGTCATAAAGTTTGTACCCAGCACCTGTAAATTAAATGCTATTAGTGGGCCGCAGCACTGTTTTCTCCAGCCAATTAAGTAGCCTTTCTAAACATGTCCCAGGCCTGCTTCTGAAGCCTGTGTGTGCAATTTTAAACTGCCTTTTCGACCTGGCAAGACAAATCTCTTACTAGGCTCAAACCTTCCTTTTAATATATATATGTCAACCCTAAGGAAGGCCCCACACAGCCCAGAGGGCAGGGTGCAGTGTATTTAAAAAGTTGGACATGTACTTTTAATTTTAATGTGTCTTGCTAGTTAAAAACTCCTAAATTTGTTTTTCATTACTGCAAGGTCTACCACTCCCATGGGATAACATTGAAGTCACCTTATTATATTTAATAAACTGTAGCTTCCAATTGGGAGTAGGTAGACAGATCGAGTTTGGTACCAAATAATTGCAATTAAAAGCCCTCTTTAATGGTGAAGTCGGATTTTTAATCAGAATGTTGGAAAAGCCACTTTTAAAAAGATGGCATTTACTTGCCCCAACCATTTGGTGTCTGCTGCCTGTGTCCTTGGTCACATGATTAGGTTTAGTTGGCAGTAGGTCTTTGTGTATTGCTCCCAGACAGAGAGGAAAAGAAAAGCTGGGGGTTGGCATGATGGGCCACTCTGATTTAACAAGTGGGAGGAGCTGTCACCTACAGCACTTGCATATCACAAATGATCTGCCTGAGCACTTTCACAAAGAGGCTTGACACTAGTTTATTGTGATCCCAGACAATCAGTGGCCAGGGCAGGGAGGCAGGAAATTCCAAGCACCTTTGCGGGGTGGAATCCTCCGGAACCAGGATTTAAGGTACTCTTGTTCAAAGGGCCTAACTGGGTCCCTGTACTCCGGTTGGCCAGAACAGTAGAACTACAGACCTGGGCCCTTGGGCCTTTTATCAAATATGATAATATTATGTGTGGGCAATGAATCGCTCCTGTCTGTACTAGCCCAATCAGCTAAGGTCTCTCAGCAGGTGTAAAGACCGTGGAAATCGCCAGGATGAAACTGAGAACAAATGCACGTCTAAATGTCTATTCCATGACCATTGCTCTTTCACAGGAGTTGTGCTGGGTCAACAGAGAATCCGTAGGAAATGTTGCACACTAGAAACAGAAGGTCAAATGCACAAGGCAAGCACTTTCATGCCATTTGACTTCCGAGTGGACACCAGGCATAAAAATTGGACCTCAGACACCAACTCTTCAGTACACTTCCGGACCTCTGGACTCTGCCAGTAAGAAGGACTGATGTGCTGCTGAAAGGACTTCTCAAAGGAGGGGAGAGATAAGAGGACTATCCCAGAAGGGCTCGTCCTCCTAGTTGCGTATATCTGAAAAAAACAGAGAGCCTGTCTGTTTAATGTGTACTGACCCCGTGCAGGAGGCTTTTTTATATAACCCTCACCCACCAGGGTTGCCTCTTGGTCACATGCTTCATCATAGGTTTGCTCCCATTCCTCTGTGGAATATGGCATGCTGCGATCTGCGAGTTACATGGGAGCACTGAATGGTATGCTCCTAGTGATGAAAAGAATAGGAGTAGGAGGGGATTTTAATAGTGAAAGGTTCAAAATACCTGCCTGGCAGGAGAGCAATGCTTTAATCCGTCCTCCAGATGGTATGGTTAAAAAGTGGGGAGGTCCTGTAGGAGATCAGATTCAATCTGCCAGGTCGCAACCTCCTTCTCTAGGGAACGAAGTTCCCTTTACAGGGACATTAATTCATCATGCAGTATGCGCCTCACTCTGCAGGTGGCCACCAGACAGTGGCCCCTCACCACCACCTTGTGGGCATCCCACTCTGTGGCCTGAGAGGAAGCATTGGTTTTGTTTCAGTCAAAGTACTGTGTGATGCATGTCGAGAGCTCTTCCCTAAATGGGGGGTCTGCTAGTGCCTCGGTTTGTAGTCCCCATGTGGGAATACATGGGCAGGAACTATCCCATTGTAGCGTTGCCTGCAGTGGCCAATGATTAGATAAAGTGCAGGTGAGGTATTCCAACCGCACGAGCGTCTGATCTAAATGGGTAGAGTCCAGTATCAGGTCAATCCTAGTGTAGAGATCGTGAACCAGGGAATAAAAGGAATTCCTCCGGTCTATAAGGTGTCCGATGCACCACAGTGGCAAGTCATGAAGCCCCCTATCTGTGAACCATGACCCAAAGTAACGGGATACCATCTATTCGGTGCTCCATGCGACGGGAGGGTTAGATCGATCAAGTTTGACATCCAAAACGCAGTTGAAGTCATCCCCCCTCAAGCAGGGAGCTGCCAGATCTCAAAAGAGTGCAGGGGTAAGCGTCTCGAAGAATTATCTCTGATTGTGATTTGGTGCATAAATACCTACCAGCATCAAGGGCAATCCATCTAGTTGACCCTTTAGCACTACATACCTGCGCCCCCACGTCTGCACTGCAGTGCTCCATGATGTAAGGGACTCCCTGTGTGGCCCATATTAACACTCCCTGTGCAAATGCCGATGAGGTTGTGCCGTACACTTGCCCCGCCACCTAGTTTTGAACTTCTGTATTTCCGTAGCATTGAGGTCTGTTTCTTGCAAAATCACAAAGTGCGTACATTAGCATTTAAGGTGTGAGCGGATTCGGTAGTGCTTGGATGGGGTTGCCACGCACATTCCACGTCAGAACGTTGTATTGTCGGGTAACCATATCAGCTTGTGTACTCATGGTTCCTGTGAGTGGTGTCAGTAACATGTATTTCAACCATGGTGTGCCCCACAACCCTCCCTTGTCAAAAAATATACAAATGAGGCAGACAACCCCTCCCTGGTTGCGTTCTCCCCACCCACCCAGCAACATTCCACAGCTTTGATTAAACAAACATGTAATAATAAACATAACAGTGCTAATTAATACTCCCCAAGGCAGAGGACAAGGGGCAGAACTTGTTCATATGGAAGTCTCTTGGTGGGGCATGCAAGTTCAGAAGTTCTCTTACCTCAGAACAGCAGCCTTAAGTGAGTGATGCCGCATCCAGTCCCCTGTAAAACATACCGGCAGTGGGACCAGAGTGCCAACCACATCCGCAGGGGCCCCCTCCAAACTCAACGTGGTCTGTGTACAAACCTCAGGGAGAAGCGCTAGTATAACATGACTGCCCCTGCCAGTGTCAAATAAGAGTATTGAACAACAAAAAACAAGTGTAAGCAGGTCAGCATAGACTTTTCAAAGATCATCTCCTATACGCGGTGTAACCTCAGGACCCTTGGCAAGATCCACTGATGAATTACGGGAGCTCCCCGTGTCAGTATCAGAGTTCATTTGGTGCTCCGCCCTAAGGACAGCAAAGGAATTTGTGGTGTACTGGGTGGCTTCCAGCAGTACTCTTGCTCGCTCCTCTACCGCCTGAGTTTTAGTTGGTGTGGTGCTGGCTCTATCATGACGGCGGTGACAAGGGCGAGGTGTCAGTCGCACTCTCCTCTTGCAATGGTTGGGCCAAACCCTTGGCATGCATCCATGTCCAGATGTCTTCAGGTGTGGAGAAGATGTGGGCAGTTTCTCTGTGCATGAGCTTGAGTTTCGCCAGGAACAACAGAGTGTATTTAATGTTCTTGTTTCACAGAAGCTGTTTGACTATGGTGTAAGAGCCGCATCGTGTCTGCACTTCAGCCGTGAAGACCAGGTATGCGGTGATTTAGGCGTCCTCAAACTTCCAGGGCCATTTAGCCCAAAAGTGTTGAAGTATTACATCCCAGTCGCGGTAGCTGAGGGCCGGGCGATGATTGGTCTCGGTGGGGCTCCCGCAAGTGGCTGTCTACCAGGTATTGTATGTGCTCTCTCAATCGAGAAGAATGTTGGCACTTTGTGAGCCAACACTGTGTTCATCAGCCACTTCTCGATGAAAAGCTCAGTGCTCAGCCCTTCCACTTGTTCCGGTAAGCCCATGAAGCAGACATTATTGTGCCTGGAGTGCATTTCTACAATGCAGGATTGCCACTTCCGCACTCAGGAGATTCATTTGTACCTGCATGTCCTGGACATTAGGCCTCAGGGCAACCAGAAAGGATTCAGCTTCCCCCACCCTGTCAGTCAGCTTGTGATGGTAGGCATGAAGGAGATTGACATCCTGAGAAACTGTGTTGATCTTGGCTTTCATTGATGTGCTGGTATCCTGAATAGCCTGCAGGACCTTTTCAAATTGGATAGAGTGCGTATGCAGAGTGTCCATCAGTTGTTGCAGGGCAGCTGAGGTACAGTTTTTAGTGGCTGAAAGGGGTGACAAGTCTGGGTGTTCCTGTGGTAAAAGCTTGCAGACTTTGGGCTTCACCATCGTGCTGTGACGTGGTGCTGCGTGTCGTGGGTGAAGATGTGGTAAACGCTGGGTGCAGCTGTCAATGGTCTTGTGGGGCCAAAAGGGGCAGCACCCCGGCAGATGCTCGGAAAAGTCTATGCCTTTGCTGCCTAGCTAAGCCCTGGAAGGGCCATCAGAGACACCACAGCCTGCAGGTAGTAAATAAGTGCAGTCCGCTGGGACCTCAAGTGGGCACAGGACCTAGTTTTTGGCAGCAGGGTCTGGAGCAGGGCCTCAAATGTTGCTCCTGTGTCTCAGTGGACCAGTGTGGAAAATCAAATAACTGAAGAGCCTCACTGTGCTTCAGAGGACAGGTAAGGGGGAGCCTAAATTGCTCCTCTGTCAGGATAGGTGCAAGCTGTAGGGTCCGGCCCACACAGCAAGCAAGAACAGCTGCTCCCCTGGTGACCCCTGCGAGTCCAGCTGTGCACAGCAATGTCCCTCTTTGGTGGGTAGGGACACCATTCAGTCCAGTCTCTGCAGTAGCCATAACGGGCCTGTATCAGCAGGTTTGTCTCAGGCATTGGTAGGTCCTTGAGGTCTGCAGAGAAAGGCAGTGAAGGTGGGAGGGAGATTAATGAACCACCAACACCCAGATCACAGATCAATGTTGTAGTGCAGGCAGATTCCTGGCCCAGTCGAGCCTCACACTCACCGCCAATGTTATGATCCGGGTTGTGCTCTCATGTGCCCGCGTCCCCATCCACCCATGGCGCTGGGGGGCAGCGTTCTCTGTGCTGCTAGCAGCAGGTGGTCTTTGCGCGTCTCGATGCGGCCAATGCCCGCCACCTAAAGTAGGGACCCTTCCTTCTAGTGAGGGTAAGGGAGTTACACACCCAAGATAACCACTGCTCACCCCCTTGGTAGCTTGGTACGAGCAGTCAGGCCTATCTCAGAGGCAATGTGGAAAGTATTTGTAAATAACACACACAGTAACACAGTGAAAACACTACAAAGGGACACCACACCAATTTAGAAAAATAACTATTCTTTATCTAAACACAACAAGACCAAAACAAGAAAAATCCAACATACATAACTCAAAATATCACTTTTAAAAGATTTAAGCAATTCTGTCCATAGAACTCTATGGATGCGGTGATTTTCCACAAAGTTCCTGGATGTTTCAAAATCCACAAGGAAAAACAGCCACAGAGGAGGGAAGTATCGGAAAACTCAGCGATGAGTCGGTTCCTGAGCCCCTGGGGAAGCGATGCACCAGTTCTGCTGCACACAGGAGAAGTGTTGTGTCAGTTCCGGACTGTTATGGGAAGTGATGCGTGGAAATCTGAAGTCAGTTCTGGTCTGCAGGAGATGCGTTGGAAAACTTGGTGTACAGGTGCGATGTGTGAAAATCTGGATGCGCTGGAGGTCGATACGGCGGCGGCAAATAAGCGCTGTGTCGATTCTTTCAGCCGCGGACCAGTGATGCATCGATTCTTTTAGCCACACAGCAGGGTCTGCATTGGAGTCAGTGAGGTGGTCTCGGACGTCTGAGGCACGATGCGCTGGACTCGGACTGCAGCGATTCTTCGGGCCACAAACAGGTGCTGCATGGATTTCTTAAGCAGCACATCGTCAGTGCGTGGAAACTTCTCCCGCACAGCGGTGTTGCGTCAGTAAAACAGGCACTGGAAGGGCCATGGACCGATTTTGCAGTCTTTTGCAGCAGGAACACCCTTGAAGGGCCCAGAACTGGAATTGGCACCACTTGGCAGGTCAGACTCCCAACAGTGGAGTTCAGGCATGCTGCAGGTGAAGTCTTTGATGGCCCTGAGACTTCCAACAGGAGGAAGCACACCCATGCCCTTGGATAACTTTGGAAAAGCAGGATTCAAAAGCAAAGTCCAGTTCTTTCACAGCCCATGAACAGAAGCAGCAACTGCAGACCAACCCAGCAAAGCAACACACAGCAAAGGGGCACTATCCTCCTGACAGCCCTTCAGCTCTTCTTCTCGACAGAGTCCTCAATCCAGAGGTGAGGTGTTCTAAAAGTCTGGGGTTATAGGTCCAATTCTTATACACCTTTTGGCCTATGAAGTTGGCATACTTCAAGGGAAAGTCTTTGCTGTCCACAAGATCCTGCCTTTTCCTGCCTTAGCTCCAGACACACTTTAGGGGGGCAGAGACAGCACTGTGAGAGGCTAGGCACAGCCCTATTCAGGTGTCAGTGACAACTCATATCACCACTCTAGCTTAGTAATGCCCATCAGCCTGGTGATGGGCCATCAGGATATGCAGGTCACACCTCAGTTCCCTTTGTGTGACTGTCTACAGTGAATGCACAAACAACCCAGCTGTCAGCCTAAACCAGACGTTCATTCCACAGGCACGCAGAGGCACAGGATGGTAAAGCAAGAAAATGCCCACTTTCTAAAATGGCATTTTCAAACACACAATTTAAAAACCACCTTCACTAAAGATGTATTTTTAAATTCTGAGCTCAGGGAGCCCACATCCAAATCTATATCTCTTCCTAATTGAAAGTTACACTTGTAAGATCTTACAAGGCAGCTCCAATAATAACCTATTAGAGAGAGAGTCCTTACAATAGTGAGAAACGAAATTGGCAGTATTTCACTATCAGACATGTAAACCAGACCAGTACATGTCCTTCCTTTCACATCCACTGCACCCTGCCCATGCGGCTACCCTGGGTCTACCTTAGTGGTCCCTTACATGTAGAAAACAGGGAAGGTTTGGGCCTGGCAAGTGGGTGCACTACAAGGTCGACATGGCAGTTTAAAACTGCTCTCACAGACACTGCAGTGGCAGGCCTGAGACATGTTTGCCGGGCTACTCGTGTGGGTGGCACAGTCAGTGAGTGCTGCAGGCCCACTAGCAGCATTCGAATTACAGGCCCTGGGCACACACAGTGCACTTTACTAGGCACTTACCAGTAACTCAAAAATGGAGATACAATCACAATTACCCTTTACACCACAGAGCATATGCACGTTAGCACTGATTAGCAGTGATAAAGTGCCCAGAGTCCTAGAGCCAACATAGCAGGTCAGAAAAAATAGGAGGAAGAGGGCAAAACATTTGGAGATAACCCTGCAAAAAGGGCCAGGTCCAACAAGGCTGTAATACAAACTGCAGCAGTTGTGTAATAATATGGAAGTTATACACCAAATTGCTAGGGAACTCAAGGCTTCCAACATACACAACCTTGTTATCATGACCACCAGCTAGTTCCCTGTACAGCAGTCCTGAGAGTCCTGAACCAATGGTTTATGCCAATTACCTAATTAGTGCAAAAAATAAACAAGTTGCCATTAAAAGCTCCTTTCTAGTTGTCACTGTACCACCACAAAATGAGAGCCGAAACAAAAACCACGCTTTGTTTTGTTCCTTAAACATCTGCTCAATTATCCTCTGCTGCCTGACCCGCCTTGTCCTCGGCTGCTGGCTCTGGCAGAATTTCTAAGAAATCAGAGACAGGTTTTAATACAGGGTTTGCAGAATTCCATGTATTACAGATTGATAATGACAATCCAGGTATCTCACTATCTCAGTCAATGATGGTGAATTCAACTTGAACACATCATGGGCCAATATGAAACGCATTTCATATTGAATTCTTTTCATTAATTAATTTTAGTTCCCTTTCCTAACAAATGTATTGACTTTGCGATATTTCAATGTATGCTTTTGAAAAAGCTTGCCACTGCGACCGTTAAATTCTTCTGATGACGAAGAAGGAATGAACCTTACAACACTCTTTTATGTAACTACTATTGGAAATAGGAGTAATGATGTAACAAGAATTGTGAAAAAGAACTGACGTTCACTCAATTCTGGTGATTTTTATATATCTGAACAATTGATTGTGATAAAGCGGGATTCTTATCTTATCTCACCATCACTAAGAATCCTCAGGTCGCCAGGATCTTTTTACCTGCTGAATAGTGTGAAGGGAAGAAAGTCTAATTCGGTTATGCAACAATTTAGGATCCAGTTTACCTTAAAGACTACTGACTCCGAATTCAGTTTCGTGGTTTTATTACAGCCAAGAATAACTGCACATGTAAGCACCTCAACACGAGGTTAAAGAAATAGATGGGCACTAATACAAACATCATCCTACGCAGGAGTCTTATCCGACTCAGAATAAGAAGAATCGTTAGCTCCAGAAGTATTAAACAAACGATAACTGCTCCAATCTCTATATTATTCTTCATTTATCTAAATAAGCGTAAAATCATTAACTGTCCCTACTCTATTACTAGGGTGACATACCTACTTAACGAATTTCCCCAGGCAAGAGTAAAAGAAAAAGGTGTCAGCTGTGAAGGCTTCCTAAGAAGCACACTCACTTAGCGTTTCGAGCTCGTTCTAAGATGTTCCTTCCTAATAGATCTCTCTCTTGGCCCTTCTCTCTGGTCTCCTCTACCTCCTCTTCCTTCTCCTCCCTCGCGGCACTGTCCCTAATACAAAATCCACATACAATTGAACACGCCCTTATCACGCCTCTTCTGCCAGGTCTTCCTTCTCGTACTTTTCCATCGAAACTCTTACTTCATCCAGGACGGTTACAACGACCTTGAGTCCCAGGCACCTTCTCCGCTGAAAGTATCATCCCTACATTCCAGTATACTCCCATCTCAATGCCTCCCACCACCCTAACTCCTAAAACAAAGAGCCAGTCTTTCACTAACGAGGCATGTGTCCTTGCACCTGCAACAGAAGATACATTTCAACAGATTTTCCCTCTGTACGAATCTACCAACTGTGCCCAGAGAGCCTTTCCAAGAGAACACCTTCTCTGCCTACAAAATAAGCTAACATAAGAACGAACAGGCCCTTCTTTCTGGTCTCTATGTAAGTCAGGCCTTTACACAATTTAAACACATAATTCTTAATCACTTCTATAAGCATTGATTCATTACATTTCATATGCGAAAATCAACTACATGTGCAACTTAATATGGTACACGTTTAAACTACTGCATCTCGATTACACATGGGCTAATTCATTTATGCATCATTTTAAACACATTTCATATAAGCATTACAATTGTATGATTAAAACAGCACAATTACACTTCTATTTACTCTAATAACTGCGGTTTAGAACTACATCTTACTGGCCATTCATTGATATGTATCTGGATATATGCGGGTGCGAACTAACGATGATTATGATGCACCCCTACAACTTTTTCGAGAGCATGGCGCTCTATCAGTTCCCCCCTTTGATGACTCATGTCATCACACTTTCACAACTCTCTTGGAGAAAGAACCGACCTAAACAGAACTTGTTGCCATTCTCCCCTGTCGGAATCTCTCCAAACTCTTAATATTTCGATAGTGACTGTCCTGCAGTCTAGCCATTCTCGTCTCATTTTCTCTCAAGGCCCTCTCAGCTCTGCCTGCTCGATACCACTTGTATGCTCTGATCAGACCCCACAGACAAATCACACCAACCACCACAATAATGAGAGGTCTCAGAACATAGCCAAGGAATCCCTTTCCCAAATTTGCAAACCAGCTCCCTACTTGACCAAATCCCTTGCCAACTTTCTCCCAAACTCCCTCTTCAGTCAAATCCACTATTTTCGTATGGATCGTAGTGATGTTACTTATATATTTCTCCAGATCCTTGCTGTGGTCTGGTATATAAGTGCAGCACTCTTGAACCTTCAACCTTTTACAGACTCCGCCCTCTTTTGCCAATAAGACGTTCAAAGCAAGACGATTCTGTAAAACCATTGTCCTTATCGACAACATCTCTCCATCCACAAGTATCAATGACTTTGCTGTATTCATCGATAACTCATCAACCACAGTCGCCAATATCCGGATCTTCACATCATTCAAAATCACTCCCAAACTTGGTATCATTGCTCCAAAGATGTCTCCTACTACAGCTCCTGCACTTGCACCTCTCTTCACTCTCGAATGCTTTCCACCTTCCAAAAGCTCCAAATCCTCAGCATGATAGATCTTTGGAAATATTATTCCCAAGTAACAAGTACCATACCAGTTCGCTGGCAGTCTCACATAAGCATTCCTTCCGCACACAAAATACACCGTAGGTATCACTTGTACAGGGCCTTGTAGAAAATTCTTGGCTGAATCTTCCATGGTGAAAACATGATCACACGTACTCTGTCCCACAGGGACCTTTTCATGATAGGTCTGATAAGGTCTCACACACATCTTTCCCCTTTGGCCCATATCCAATGCTATAGGACCATAACTTCCTTTTGTTCGGTGCAATCTTTCCTCTTCGGTCCAATCTGCTGGACTATCTCCTGTGTCTCGTGTCTGTGTTAATTTTCTATATCTATCTTCTTCCTGATCTACAAACTTCTTCTCTACATCTGACAATGAGCACGTCAAGTTATGTAGGTGAGCATATGCTGTATCTAATTCCAAAGACGGTATGAAATACTTCCTAAGCCTATCTTCTGACTTATAATAGTCGTATTTATTCAAATGCTTGTAAGCTGGAACTTCAGGAAGCACTGCATCGTAATTGGAAAAGAAATACTCAAACTGACCTCTTCCATAAAATATACTAAGCAACAGACTACATGAAATCCCATACGTCAGTGGAAGATGGTGATATCTAATACCCTCATCCACTGAAGCTGGCAACTGCATACACACATAGCAATCTTTCGCATCCATCGCATCTACATACTCATATAGCAGCTTGGCATACGCATTAAGTTTAAAATCACTTCTAGACAAATCTACATGCAACCTACGACTCTCTTCTATTAGCAAAGCTCGGTCAGCTCCTATGTTTCCCTCCTTTTTGCTAGGTGTAGTAGGTGTAGGAGTTCCTGGCACCCGCTCCACCGCTAGCTCGTGTGGAACTACATATGAAACTACAACTACTATGATTATAGAAACTATCACACCCCCTATAAATGTGCCTACAATCAACTTGGATCTACGACGTGGATCTCCAGCCTCCATGATCCCGAAAGTTCTCAAAAGTTCTTAGTTTCAGCAATGAACACTCAAAAAGTCTCCGTCTTCTTCTCACGTGACTTGCTTAACCAGTTCAAGAAACACTTAGAAACCTCTGGAAATCCCCTTTTCAACAACAGTGTCTGATTTACATAGTCCAGAAAAAGACTTCCCTAAGTTTTTGTTCCTCTTCGGTGGAAAGTCCCTAAGTTTATTCTTCTTCCACTCGGATCTAGGTTACCTTCTTCTTTAGGCTTTATCTACAACAGTTTATACTCAATCCACAATAAGGTCAGTTGCAAGCGCTTTTAGAACATGATACAAAAGTTCAAGACGAAGAATTATCATTTCATGTGAAGGCGGCTCAAATCCAAAGGACGGAAATTCGAGTCGATGCAGAACCAATTGTCGGATTTTACTCGGAAGCGGAGGATTCGGAACCGTGAGGGTCAGGATTCCTTCGACTTCGAGCCCTGGCACTAACAGCACCACTTTCAACACCACGTTCGGGCTCTTGCTGACCACCTGCACGGACCTCAGCCTCCCCGAACTCACTACTCCCTGCGTCAGTCGCTGTGTAAGTCCACTCCGGGGTAGCGTACCTCTGGCAAGGTATTCTCGTTCTTTTCGACCTCCTCCGACCCTCTTGAGCCTGCTCTCCATCACTTGCTTCTGATTCAGATGTTTCGGACACTGGAGCAAGATCTCTTTCGGGTGCCAACTTCAGGTTCAGTCGCCTCTGTCTCTCAGGCCAAGCCTCCTCGGTTCTGGTCGTTCTTCCGCTTTCCCCCACTATACCCTGTGCACCACTTCCTCCTTCTGCTGAATTTGACTCTACTCCACCCACAGCAACACCTCCGTCATCTGAGTCAGAGTCGGGGTTCTGGTTGTCGTAACCCCCTTCAGCTTGCCCTGGTGCACAACCAGCTGCATCAGCGACCCTCACAGCTTGACTTGTCCTCTCATGTGGCCCTGCCACATCAGTTGGATTTTCATTCACGAGAGGAGCTGTTTCTTCCGAGGGTGCTGAAACTCTGCGGGTATGGGAAGCATGCAGCCAGTTCGGCAATCCTCCACACTTCACTGCTGTGTTCGTTACCAGTATTACCTGGTACAGGCCTCGCCACCGAACGTCCAGACAGCTCTTCCTCACGTGCTTTCGAACAAGCACCCAGTCTCCTGGACACAGGTCGTGGCACAGATCACTCGAGGCCGGGACAGCTGCAGCTTGTACTTGCTGGGACACAGAACGGACCACATCAGATAGTCCTTTACAGTAATCGAGAATCAAGTCATCAGTGATGTTTATCAAAGCTGTAGCTGGTACTGCTGGCAACCGCATTGCCCTCCCCATCAAGATCTCATGGGGGGACAACCCAGTTCTCCTGTCGGGGACACTGCGAATACTCATAAGCACAAGTGGCAGGGCATCAGGCCACTTCAGAGACGTTGACGAACACATTTTTGCCATCCGGGCTTTCAAGGTCCCATTAACCTGCTCCACTATCCCAGAAGCCTCTGGTCGATAACTGCAATGTAGTCTCTGATCGACATTCAATGCGGCACAAAGTAACTTCATGATTTCACTGTGGAAGTGTGTTCCTCTATCCGATTCCAAAGAGGTTGGAAAACCAAACCTCGGGATGAGTTCCCTCAACAATAACTTAGCCACTGTGAGAGTGTCACACCTGCGTGTTGGGTAAGCCTCCACCCACCGTGAGAATACACACACCACCACTAGAATGTACCTCAACCCATTGCACTTGGGCATTTCCACAAAATCTAGCTGCATCCTATTGAAGGGTCCTCCTGACCTTCCAATGTGACTCAATGTGACCACAGTCTTCTTTCCAGCATTCATCTGTTGACACGTAACACACCTCTGACAAACTGCTTCAGCAACCGCACGAAATCGTGGGTTATACCACGTCTGTCTAAACACACGCATCATTGCATCTCTTCCAAGATGTACCGGCCCATCTATTAGTCTCGCCATCGGGCTCAGCAAATTCTCTGGCATTACCGCCCTCCCATCACTGGAAACCCAAACATCCACATCCCCTCTTTCACATCCTGCTCTGACCCATCCATTCCGTTCTTGGTCTGAAACTTCATCCTGCAGGCGCTTGAGTTCCTCCCAAGTGTCTGCCATGGCCAACATCATATTGAGCTCGGTTCTTTCTTGGCTCTCTCCTGTGTAACCCCCTGTAAATATGCATCCTTGTTCTGCACAGAAACGGGCAACTTCGTCTGCATAGTTATTACCCAGAGTGACAAAATCATCCCCCTTTCCATGCGCAGTGCACTTGACAACTGCGATTTCCTTCGGACATTGCAATGCATCTAACAGCTGTCTTACATGTTCTCCATTCCTAATGGGTGAACCAGATGATGTCAAGAATCCCCTCTGTGACCATAACTGTCCGAAGTCATGAACCACACCGAACCCATACTGGCTGTCCGTGTAGATCGTGATTCGGATTTGATCAGCGGCCAAACAGGCACGAGTCAAGGCAATGATCTCAGCTACCTGCGCGGAGTGTACTCCTTCTAGGCAAGCAGCCTCAACCACTCCTGAAATAGTGCATATGGCAAACGGTGCTCTCAGCTGACCAACACTGTCTCTTAAGCATGAACCATCGACAAAGAAAATTTCATCTGGGTCAGTCAGTGGTTCATCGACAATGTCAGGTCTCGGTTTGGTGCACAGTTCAGTCACATCAAGACAATCATGGTCTGCACAATCTTCATCATCGGTATTTGGTATAGGCATTAATGTCGCAGGGTTTAAGACAGAGCACCTTTTCAGAGTCACATTCTCTGCGGCAAGTATGACTTGCTCATACCTCGTTAACCTGTTATTCGTTAGGTGCTGGGTCTTTGTCCTGGTCATTAACAATTCAACAGAGTGCGGTGCATAAACTGTTAGAGGGTGACCCATTACAATGCTTTCACATCTTTCAATGCTGACACCTGTTGCAGCAACGGATCTGAGACATCCGGGCAACGCAGAAGCTACTGGATCTAAAGTAGCTGAAAAATTGGCAACTGGTCTACAGACACCTCCATGGTTCTGAGCTAAGACTGCTAATGCACAACCTTCTCTCTCGCAACAGAACAGTGAGAAAGCCTTATTGTAATCAGGCATTCCCAAAGCTGGTGCAGAACACAACCCTTCTCTCAGTCGTAGGAATGACATCAAGCACTCCTCGTCCCAGGGTACCGGATCGCTCACATCCTTGTGCGTGAGCCGCTGCAAAGGCTTTGCTCTCAAGGAAAAATTTGTAATCCACTGACGACAATAGCCGACCATTCCCAAAAACATCCTGACTTCCCTCTGAGAGGTGGGCACTGCCATGTTCATTATTGCCTCAATTCGGTCTGGTGACACCTTCCTCTTGCCTTTTTCTAATCTGTGACCCAAATACTGTACTTTGTTCAGACAGTACTGCAATTTGTTCGGGGACACCTTGTGTCCATTCTCTGCCAGGTGATTCAGTAGGGCTATCGTGTCTATCCTGCAAGCATCTTCTGTTTCTGATGCCACAAGTAGGTCATCTATGTACTGCACAAGAACTGAGTTCTGTGGCAATACGAGTCTCTCAAGATTCTTCTTCAAGATCTATTTAAGGTCGATGAACTCTCTGTATACCCTTGAGGGATACAACACCACGTTAACACGCGATTTTCCAGCCGGAAAGCAAAACGAAATTGGCTTTCCTCGTGGAGCGGTATCGAGAAGAATGCTTGACACAAATCAATGACAGTAAACCACTCTGCTTCGTATGGGATCTGAAACAGTATCACTGATGGATTCGGTACCACTGGACAACATGGGACAACTATCATGTTAACCTTTCGCAGGTCTTGCACGATCCTGAACTTCCCGCTCGGTTTCTGTAGTCCCATGATAGGTGAATTACATGGGCTACCTCTTATCTCCTTCAGAATGCCTTGCTTGATCTTAGACTCAATTACAGGTCTAATCCCTGCAATCGTCTCGGGTGACAGATTGTACTGGGGTGTCCTAGGGAATTCGGCATTCTGCTTAACCTGAATCTGTACAGGTTCAACCCCCTTGATCAGTCCGATCTCTTCTCCCATAAAGTCCCACACATCTTGTGACACAGAATCTCTCAAATCCAGTGGAAGTTCTTCCACTGTCACCACTGGATACATTTCTATACACAGATGCTGATTAGCAACTTTAAAGGTAGCATCATCATTCTTCGTCTGAACCTCCACTCCCCTTGGTGTGCAATAGATAGTGCAGTTCCATTTACACAATAGGTCTCTTCCTAACAGACAAACTGGACTCGTATCACACACCACAAACTGGTGTTTAGCTTGGAAAGAGCCTATTCTTACTGGGATCGGTTCAGTCAATGGGCTAGTTATCTTCTTGTTTGACACTCCAACCACTTGGATCGATTGTCCTGAGAGGGGTAGGTTGGGGACTACTGCTGATCTTACAGTAGACCGGGTAGCACCAGTGTCAACCAAAAGTGTGGTAGGATGACCATCAATGTCTGCCTCCACAAAAGGTCCTCTCTGGTCTACCTCCAAGACTGCTCCAAGTGTGCAGTCTTCCTCCCCCCTCAGGCACTGTCAGGCTAACGGGTCTGGACTGTACTCATCATACCCTTCGAAAAGGGGCATCTGCTGGTAAGTCCGCACTCCTTGCGGAATTCTCGGTGGCCGGGGGACCTGCACCTGTGGGTTGTACGTCCCCCCTTTCGCCGATCTGGGCCTTGTCACAGTGTTGACTACCTCCGGCAAGGGTGCCTGAACCTCTTCTACCTCCTGCTGCACCTGATTGGCTGGGTTCAAGGGACACTCGCGCTTCCAATGTCCAATCTGATGACAAAGATGACACGCAGTGGTCTTTTTCAATGTCGCCACATCCATCCCCGTCTTGGGATCGATAGGTTTCCCTTTTCCCTGATTTTGCCCATTTTGGTTCTCTTGGTAGTTTCCCTGTCTTCTTCCCAGTGTCCCTCCGCTAGGCTGGACCTGAGCTGTTTGCATCTGAACAAGCATCAGTTTGTCCTTTAGCTTCCGATGCTTTGAGTCTACTTCATCACTACAGTACCTCGCATACCGCAAGATTTCATCTACCGGCTTGTTCTGCCAGCAGATCAAATGGTGCTGTATCATGAGGCTAACCTCTGGTCTCAATCCCAAGACAAATTTTGAGACAAACTGTCCCATATCCTTGGGATCTAAGACATCTAGTCCCATATACTGTTTAAAAGCTTGCAGGAGTCTTTCATAATATTCATGCATTGTCTCCTTGGGTTCCTGCACAGTTCGATCTATCTTAACCCAATCGATGTCTTGAGGCGAGATCTTCAACTTCAACCATGTAATGACTTGCTCAAACTTTTTCATAACAATAGGTGACGGACCATTTGTAACAGCGTCCCTTTCAGGCTCAAAGGTCGGCCACTCAACTGCAATTTTACAAGCTGTCCACAAATCTCCTGGTACTACTATATCAAACAAAGTGTTCAAATCAATCCACAATACCTTCAAAATTTTAACAAAACGCTCGACCTGTTTGTACCACTCTACGGGTTTTTCCCTCAGCCGAGGAAAATCATTTGTAAACGCAGCCAAGTCACCTCTACTCCATGGCACATGCACGTACCCTCCGTTCTGTACTTCTCATAAAGGATTATTCCCTACGCCCATCGTACCTCCCCCCGGGGGCAGCGTTTCCCCTACAATCTTTTTGGCTAACTTCTTCTTTGACCACCTTTCCTCCCATTTGTTTAGCATTATCCATATACGCATCCCTACAATCAAGTCTTTAGTATGCGTCCTTAATCCTGTGACCCTTTTCTCCTCCAGCTCTTGATCACTATATTGCAACCTATGGGATCCTTGCAACAATTTCGTTTTATTCGTATCCACCTCATATTTCTTAGCCAATTCTGTCAATTTCTCATGTGCGGCCCTCGCTTTCCGAGTCACATCTTTTGCTACAAAAAGCAGCTCGTCTGGCTCATAGATCTCTATTCTCCCCAAAGGCAGGTTCCCACTAATCATTTCGTCTACCTCCGCCTTTAGTCTCACTACATCCAGCAACCTTGCCTTCACTGCACTCCTCAAAGTTTCTCGACAAGCCGCACCATTCCGCTCGTCATAATCACTGCTTTGTTCTCGTGGCCTGCTCTCTTCTATTGTATTCCTGGAACCGGGTCTGTCTCCTGAGTTGTCTTGCTCCATATCTCTTGGCATCCTATCACTCTGATTCCTTACAGGTGGTACCCACAATCTCAAAGCTGATTGGGACTCGACCAGAGACCCTGGTCTTACCGGTCTCACATCCACCTGTCCACTAGAGTCTGCGGTGGCTGGCAGTGGCGTGCTCGCTTCTATGGGCTTCGGAGAACGGACCATTTCCTCCTCCACGCCATTCCCCCCAACGCTGATCCCCTCTCTCCCTGTCGTCTGCATCAGGCTCCCTTCACTTACTCGATCTGGGTCATACACCGATACTATAGGACCGATGGTAACAGGTACCGTCAGGGAGTCCGGCAACCGCATATTCCCCATGGAAGATTGGGTTCCCACTCCCTCCGTTCCTGTGGAGATTTTTCCCACTACTCTCACATTTGTCTGATTCTGTGACTCGCCCGTCCTTCCTGCCACAATCGAATTTCCTTCGCTATATTCTGGATTTAATGGAGGTGGTCTCTCTGACAGCAGTCTGTCTAACAAGCTGTCATCCGTATCACTATCATCTTCCTCTGCACTCCTTCCCTGCGTACCTCCCGTTTTCTCTATCAACGGATATAATCTATCCCCCTCGATTGTTTCCACTCGCCACCTTTTCTCCAGTGCATCCCATCTCGCATCTTGAAATGCCCTGATCGACTTCTTCACCCTTTCCTGGCTTCTGTCTCTCTTCCTGTCGTACGCTGCTCTAATCCATGCATGTAGTGCCTCAAACTGTGTGGGTCTGGGTAGTGGTCGCAAGGAAGACATCACAGATTTCAACTGATACAACACTTCCAACCTGAAAGTACCATAGCGTGGGAAAGTCAATTCTCCTTCTCCTTCTGTTATTTTATACCAATTCTCAAGCCAAATTATAGTATGTAATCCTACATTCTTAGCCATTTAATGTGCTGGCGTGTCCTCGGGAGGGGCTTCCTCTCCACCCCGAGTAACCACATGTCTATCACCTCTACAGAGTTCTCGTAAAACTTTAAAACATTTCATGATGAAGCAGATTTCCGTTCGCGCACAAGATTTCGTTTTACTTCCTGACTTCAATCCACCAATGCCAGCGCGGCTCACACCAACCGGCCTATCGCAGCGCGACACTGTCTGACGTCAATCTTCCTTCGCTCGCAGCGGTTCCCCTCCTTCGCAATTCACGCTTTCTTGCTCGCACGTGTCCCAATCACACTCTGAAGTAACTGTCTGTCCTACCGGACAATCACCTCTCCGACTGTCGGTCCACCAATGACCGAACAGCCTCTCGAAACTGTTGACCTCAATCTGGCAACTGTCTGTCCGCGAACGACCGGACAATCACCTCTGACACAATCGATAGGATCCAAACGCTCAATGTTCTGCACACAACAACCTACGACCAGCGTCGGTTATTCACATACTCACACATATGCTCCCTATCTTCCGTGGGTTAATCAATGACGTCTCATGACTCCCACAACCTCTGGTCAACAATCTCAGCTCTGGGTGTCTTCTACACCACAATATCTCTCGGCCCCGTGCGCGCTCACGGTCCGATCTTCAATCACACGACTCTCATTCCAACTTCGCAAGACATCACACAACAATTAAACACCGCAATCTAGCAAGCATCACCCTGTTCATACTCACTCTACCGCAAACTGCTACTTTCGCCGCACCGTCACTCTCCGTCAGTTTTCAGCGACGGCCGTCGTCCTCCAATCGAGTGGATCCTCATCACTCGGGCTCTAAGGGGCAAATAATCTCTTATCCTAGTCTAGATCTCCCCTTACTATCAGAGGAAACCATCCTACTCTGCTACCAACTGATAAAGCGGGATTCTTATCTTATCTCACCATCACTAAGAATTCTCAGGTCGCCAGGATCTTTTTACCTGCTGAATAGTGTGAAGGGAAGAAAGTCTAATTCGGTTATGCAACAATTTAGGATCCAGTTTACCTTAAAGACTACTGACTCCGAATTCAGTTTCGTGGTTTTATTACAGCCAAGAATAACTGCACATGTAAGCACCTCAACACGAGGTTAAAGAAATAGATGGGCACTAATACAAACATCATCCTACGCAGGAGTCTTATCCGACTCAGAATAAGAAGAATCGTTAGCTCCAGAAGTATTAAACAAACGATAACTGCTCCAATCTCTATATTATTCTTCATTTATCTAAATAAGCGTAAAATCATTAACTGTCCCTACTCTATTACTAGGGTGACATACCTACTTAACGAATTTCCCCAGGCAAGAGTAAAAGAAAAAGGTGTCAGCTGTGAAGGCTTCCTAAGAAGCACACTCACTTAGCGTTTCGAGCTCATTCTAAGATGCTCCTTCCTAATAGATCTCTCTCTTGGCCCTTCTCTCTGGTCTCCTCTACCTCCTCTTCCTTCTCCTCCCTCGGGGCACTGTCCCTAATACAAAATCCACATACAATTGAACACGCCCTTATCACGCCTCCTCGGCCAGGTCTTCCTTCTCGTACTTTTCCATCGAAACTCTTACTTCATCCAGGAGGGTTACAACGACCTTGAGTCCCAGGCACCTTCTCCGCTGAAAGTATCATCCCCACATTCCAGTATACTCCCATCTCAATGCCTCCCACCACCCTAACTCCTAAAACAAAGAGCCAGTCTTTCACTAACGAGGCATGTGTCCTTGCACCTGCAACAGAAGATACATTTCAACAGATTTTCCCTCTGTACGAATCTACCAACTGTGCCCAGAGAGCCTTTCCATGAGAACACCTTCTCTGCCTACAAAATAAGCTAACATAAGAACAAACAGGCCCTTCTTTCTGGTCTCTATGTAAGTCAGGCCTTTACATAATTTAAACACATAATTCTTAATCACTTCTATAAGCATTGATTCATTACATTTCATATGCGAAAATCAACTACATGTGCAACTTAATATGGTACACGTTTAAACTACTGCATCTCGATTACACATGGGCTAATTCATTTATGCATCATTTTAAACACATTTCATATAAGCATTACAATTGTATGATTAAAACAGCACAATTACGCTTCTATTTACTCTAATAACTGCGGTTTAGAACTACATCTTACTGGCCATTCATTGATATGTATCTGGATATATGCGGGTGCGAACTAACGATGATTATGATGCACCCCTACAAATTTTTCGAGAGCATGGCGCTCTATCAATTGTGTTTAAACGAACCCCGAATGTTTGTGACAGTTTGGTGAAATTTGGTTGAACCTCAACAAAGGACCTGGAGTCAGTGAATGCTGAGGATGAAGTCTAGCTTTACGTTGTTTTAAATGTGGACATTTCAGGGAGGGGTGAGATAATGGATGCAAGGAAGTAACACAAACCCCTCCACGTAGGCAGGCCATTGGCCAGGAATATTTGGTTTGGGTGGCCTGGCCCCTGTAATGACATCAACAGACGGTTCTGAAGAGGTAACTTTAAACATTATGCTGTATTAACGTGATTTTAAAGCAGATAAGGTGTTTTCATTTGCTTTTTTGGTTATAGTATATACTTCCATGAGGAGGTTTGTTGAACATGTGTGACAAATGACGGCATTTAAAGCAAGTTAAATAAAAAATGAATAAAATTGTAGATCATAATTTTACAGGGTGAGGCAGGATGGACAGGTTTTCCACAAGGAGTTTTAAGGAATATTAATCTGCAGTGGTGCATATATAGCACGTAAGATCAGTAACCCTGATAAAAATGTTTTAAGGTAACTTTATGGATTCCACCACAGTAGTTTGGACTAAATTGGAAGATGATGCATCACAAAGCTTATAGGAGCATTTACAAGAGCCAGCTAAATTATGTAGCAAAAAACGTGAATTATGCTGCACATATCTGGTAGTATTATTTTTACCCTTTGAGCTAAAAACTATTTTTGTGAAATATGCAAATCGTGAAAGTATGTAGCAAATTCAGTGCCAAAAATCGTAAATGTATAATAATGTTGTAAAAGTTGCAGCCTCAGATCTGCAAAACTCCACTGGCCCTTCCAATTGTCTTATTAAGTCTTTATTCATGAACTGTAAAACTAAACATTTTAATTCCAATCAGTGCTTGCTGTTATATGTACTTTGAATCAAACAGGTTTATCTAACTAACCCACCAAAATACATAAGGGGTAACATGAGTTATATGGTCCTTTTTTACCACTGCAGGGTTCCGACATTTACAAGCCACTCAGCCTTCAACATTGTGGTTGATAATGTCGCCACAACCCATCAATACCAATATTGGACCATATTACACGTTTACCCCATATACATGCAAGCAAAATAGGAAGCAGGGAACTCTGGGTAGTTCCCACGTTTAGGTGGAAGGAAGCTCCTTTGTATGGAGCACCCTTAAAAACTACCGACACTCTGGATCTGCTCACCTCAAATGTCTGTTTTCAAACAGTTTTTAAGCATCGGATTAGCATAGTGACATTCACGACAAGCTAAAAAGTGACAAAGCCTTTTGCCATTTTTAGAGCAGTCTTCACGCATAAGATTAGCTAGTGCCATCCATGCCAATATAAAAAAATTACAAAAGTCTTTTACCACGCCAGGCACAGTATTACAGCTTTGGATTGGTAAAATACCATCCCCGGCAACCTTAAATGAATAAATGCAACCCCTGACACGTGTTTTGCTCTTGTTAGAGCTATTCGCTTCCCCCTTTCTCCGTCTCTCTCTAAAACACCATCTGCCATAGTATCTGTGTTCTGGGCATAATTTGCCCTCAGACCCCACACCTACGGGAACTGTAGTCTTGGTCTAACATGACTCAGGAGAAAAGATACAGTGAGTTGGTGACTGACTCCCATGTTTCAAGTTATCTGCTTCCATTCTCATCCAGCGCATGCACTATAGTCTGGATTCAGTGACCAGCGCTTAGTCTTAGTGCTTAAGCCCAAATAGGAGAGTATTTCTCCAGTCTTTAGAGGGCACCTCTAACATATTGTGTTTCAGTCTGGTGACTAAACCACCTTTTTCCTTTTTGTAGTACACATCTGGAGTGTTGTTTCAAGTTATAAGGTCCACATATGATTTTTTTGTCCATTTCCAAAGATCACCTCTGTTGCGTTTTGTCTCGGGATCATCTGAAGTATTGTTTCAAGCGCCTCAAAGGGTGCTTGGAGCGATGGATGGATGGTGACAACAGACAAAACAGAATTCTTTTTGTATGGTGAATGAATGTTACATTAATAGATGCTTAATCATGGTTCATGATTTGATGGGTTATGGACAGCCATCTGGTATGCATTTTGGGCCATCAGTGAAATAGCACTGCCTCTCAGCACAAACTCCATGGTTCACGAGGCTCTCTCTGCTCACTGTGACTGTACCGATACCACTTAGTTTTAGTATTACTATTTGCTTACTGTATCTTCAAGTGCTCTGAAGTGACCGCAACGGAACATGTTAGAGCTACGTAAAACAACTAATTAAAATAAAATTGTTGTGTCCTATGACGGAGCAGAGTTCTGGGTTTCAGCAGACCTTACTGTACACTGCGGCAAATGAAAATGCCATGTAAGGTGACCAGATGTCCCAGATTTGCTGGGATAGTCCCTTTTTTCAATTACATCTGTCCTAGTGTCCTGACATTTTTCACTAAATGCTTTTGTGAGGTCTGAGTAGCACAAACATGATGTGTCTCAAACATCTATCAAGCCTGATCTCATATTCAGCAAGGTACGAAGACAGGTATCCCTCTACCGCAGCCCTACCTAGTTTCCCAGGTCTGTGTGTGACTAGCTGGTCCAGTCTAGGTTTTTTCTTTGCATTCTGGTACTTTTAGTCTTGCTGATCCTATTATAAAATGAGGGCTAGAAGTCCCAGAATGAAAAGACAAAAGCTGGTGTGGAGCGCCTAGTCATATCTGGACCCGGTAAACCTGACAGCTATGGTACGAGCAGAGCTTCTGTCTTTTGTAACCATTGCTGCAAAAGAAAGGGTAAAAGCTGAGCCTGTCAAACATTTGTGTCTATGTCTTTTTAACTAATCCCATTGCAATGATATTTTTGTTTCATTCAATGTTTACAGAGTGTTAGATCGCTGGTGAAATTGGCTAAATGTGAGCACACAGAAAGCCAGCTCAGATATTATACTATTCCAGGCTCAGCAGATCCCCTTAGCACAAGTTCACTTACAACCCCATATGGCTGTGCTGAAATTAGCAATTTTAAATCGCAGCCCAACATTTCCATTTCATTTTACTATTTCATTGCCGCAATAGCAATGTCTCTGGAGCTGTGTAATACCATAGTGCTTTCAGTGACTCATCTTTCTATTTCTATGCTAACACATACTGTCTGTCCTGGTGTTAAGAACATGGTGATACTATAATTAGCAGAAAAAAAATGTGGTCTACTCCCACTGAGAGAGTCAATACCAAGATCGCGGCAGGCAAACTCAACATACTTGTGCAACTTTTCCCTCACCTAGTGCAAAGGCAAGATCAAGTCAGCGCTTAATTTGAGCCAGTGGTTGCAGATTGGGCCCACCAGCACCCTTTTTGGGGACTGGCACTTATTTTTCCTCAACAGATTTCAATCCAGGGCAAGAGAAAGAAAAATACAAAAGTGCGAAAGAAGGATGAGGAGAAAGATGGAAGAACAGTAACAAGGGGAGAAAAAAGGGATAAAAAGAACCAACAAGAGTGAGACCGAAAGGTAGGGAGTGCCGGCTAGAGGATAAAAGACATAAGATACAATCAAGACTACACAGCCTTTCTTATTCAGCACCCCAACCATTGATAATGCCGGCTGTGGGCTTTTGAGCAAAACTTTGGGCCCCGAAATTTATTAGCTTACAAAGTATGCCCTAGATTGAGCTAATATCAAATAATAAATTTTGCTACACTTGTATAGCTGCTGTACCCACCAAATACTATAGCTTCTGAGCACTTTGAAGATGGCACCAGTTTAAAAAACAACAGAGTAAGCCATGGTGGGACTGGACTTCGGCAACCAACTCAGTGACACTACTTGCCGCTTCTGGTTGTAGTGGTGAGAAAATAGATGTGGGTGAGCCACTGAAAGTTTGAGCCAGATTTGTGCTGGATGACCTTTATTGTAGGTTCTATCAGCCACCCCTGCTCCAAGCCAGTCACCATGAATTAAAGTCAAAGTATTAGCCTTTACTGTAAAACCGGTGAGATAAACAAATTCCTATCTTGTGGCTAAAGTTAAACTACCCAGCATGAGATCAATCTAAGCTTTCTCACCTGACCAAATGATGTGATTCTAGGCAAAGACTTTGTTTCACCATGCCATTTTTTTCTTTATTATCTCTTATCAAAAAACCTTCATATATGTGAGCTCAGTATGTGTGCTGTACAAAAAGCTATTGTGTTTGATTGACTAGACTATAATGCTGTTTTACACAAAATAAGAATATAGGGCATACTTGAAAACTGACTTACTTCTTAGGGGTCGATTCCGATGTCGGCCGGAAGCGCACCTAACAGTATTCGTCCGGAAAAAATACCAGCCGAACGCGTGTTTCCCGACCGACTCGAACACTCTACCGAACGAACAAGTACGATGCGCATAACAGCCCAGATTCCGAGCGAGCCGTACTTACCCATTCCAGCTCCTGTTCCCCGCCCGAGCCGGATCCGTAAACGCCGAATCGAGTCGCACGGAACCAAATACACAGCACCTTCCGGCCGGACTAGTACGATGCGTCTTCCGTACGTGCCAAACTCGTCGCTACGTCCGGCACGTATGAGCATCCGGGAGAGCTGCACATAACCTCCGATTCGCGCCACAAGACGATCCACGGCGACGAGACGAACAAGCCAGCGACTAGTACGAGTCGAAGCCACGAGAAACCCGAACGAGATGACCCAACCATGAATCCCATCGCGCAGGTCCTACCAATACTCTACATCTATTACCGGGACCGGTACGGACACGTACGTCGCAGACGGTAAGTCAAACACCCACAACACAAACAAACGACACGTACCCGAAATATGTCACACACACATAGGGATGCACAAATGACGTACACTAGCAACAGCAGAACCATAGGGGTGGGATGGCCATCACCAATGCCATACACACCCATAGGGGGATGGATGCCTACCACTAACACCACCCCCACTCATGGGGGGCTGGATGCCTACCACTACTACCATCCCCACTCATTGGGGGCTGGATGCCTGCCACTACTGCCATCCCCACCCATAGGGGGATGGATGCCTACCACTAACACCACCCCTACTCAGGGTGGGCTGGATGCCTGCCACTACTACCATCCCCACCCATGGGGGGCTGGATGCCTACCACTACTACCATCCCCACTCATGGGGTGCTGGATGCCTACCACTACTACCATCCCCACTCATGGGGGGCTGGATGCCTACCACTACTACCATCCCCACTCATGGGGGGCTGGATGCCTACCACTACTACCATCCCCACTCATGGGGGGCTGGATGCCTACCACTACTACCATCCCCACCCATGGGGGGGCTGGATGCCTACCACTAACACCACACCTACTCAGGGTGGGCTGGATGCCTGCCACTACTACCATCCCCACCCATGGGGGGCTGGATGCCTACCACTACTACCATCCCCACTCATGGGGAGCTGGATGCCTACCACTACTACCATCCCCACTCATGGGGGGCTGGATGCCTACCACTACTACCATCCCCACTCATGGGGGGCCGGATACCTACCACTACTACCAACCCCACTCATGGGGGGCTGGATGCCTGCCACTACTGCCATCCCCACCCATAGGGGGATGGATGCCTACCACTAACACCACCCCTACTCAGGGTGGGCTGGATGCCTGTCACCACTGCCATCCCCACCCATAGGGGGCTGGATGGCTGTCACTACTACCATCCCCACTCATGGGGGGCTGGATGCCTACCACTACTGCCATCCCCACCCATAGGGGGATGGATGCCTACCACTAACACCACCCCTACTCAGGGTGGGCTGGATGCCTGTCACTACTGCCATCCCCACCCATAGGGGGCTGGATGGCTGTCACTACTACCATCCCCACTCATGGGGGGCTGGATGCCTACCACTACTACCATCCCCACTCATGGGGGGATGGATGCCTGCCACTACTGCCATCCCCACCCATAGGGGGCTGGATGCCTACCACTAACACCACCCCTACTCAGGGTGGGCTGGATGCCTGTCACTACTGCCATCCCCACCCATAGGGGGCTGGATGGGTGTCACTACTACCATCCCCACTCATGGGGGGCTGGATGCCTACCACTACTACCATCCCCACTCATGGGGGCTGGATGCCTACCACTACTACCATCCCCACTCATGGGGGGCTGGATGCCTACCACTACTACCATCCCCACTCATGGGGGGCTGGATGCCTGCCACTACTGCCATCACCACCCATAGGGGGATGGATGCCTACCACTAACACCACCCCTACTCAGGGTGGGCTGGATGCCTGTCACTACTGCCATCCCCACCCATAGGGGGCTGGATGGCTGTCACTACTACCATCCCCACTCATGGGGGGCTGGATGCCTACCACTACTACCATCCCCACTCATGGGGGGCTGGATGCCTACCACTACTACCATCCCCACTCATGGGGGGCTGGATGCCTACCACTACTACCATCCCCACTCATGGGGGGCTGGATGCCTGTCACTACAACCACCCCTACTCATAGGACGGGTAATGCATGACACAACTAGCATACTCCCACATAAGGACTGTCTGTAAATTACATCCCACCCCCAACACCATGACAAGCGTGTGTGGTCTGTGTCAAATGCATACAACACTGAACATGACATTGAACATACAATGTGACCCCCTAACACATGTGTCACACATAATTGTGTGTGTGGCCTACACAATGCAAGCAGACCATGACCACTGTGGCAATGGGGCCCAAAGCCCCATCACCACAGTGCCCAAAAGGTAAGTGTGTGCTCCATAGCTGAAGCACTTTTTGAACAGTGTGGCAATGGGGCCCAAAGCCCCATCACCACAGTGCCCAAAGGTAAGTGTGTGCTCCATAGCTGAAGCACATTTTGAACAGTGTGGCAATGGGGCCCAAAGCCCCATCACCACAGTGCCCAAAAGGTAAGTGTGTGCTCAATAGCTGAAGCACTTTTTGAACAGTGTGGCAATGGGGCCCAAAGCCCCATCACCACAGTGCCCAAAAGGTAAGTGTGTGCTCCATAGCTGAAGCACATTTTGAACAGTGTGGCAATGGGGCCCAAAGCCCCATCACCACAGTGCCCAAAAGGGAAGTGTGTGCTCCATAGCTGTAGCACATTTTGAACAGTGTGGCAATGGGACCCAAAGCCCCATCACCACAGTGCCCAAAAGGTAAGTGTAGTCCTGGTAAAAGCTGCAAAAACAAAACTGGAGGGATTATTCCTGGCCACACAACACCAAACACTACAGTGGCATTGTAGTGCTTGTGTCCCATAGCAACATAGATTGTGTGAGGCAAGCAGTGCAGTGCCAATGACACATCGTTCTGGCCATGTGCACACAAACATCAGCCATGGGGGCCCACATTGTCTACATTCACAAATAACACAATGACAGAAGTGAGCATCCTAATGCAGACACACATATCTGCACCAATGGACACACAAATGTAGATATCCTGTGGAGACTGCAGATGTCAGGTGAACAAATACCATACCATGGCAGCAATGGGACATACTAACCATGATCAATGTGCTGACTGATGACCTAGCAGTCCCAGGGCCAGCAGGGGAAAGCCACCAAACAACATACAGCCAATGGCAAACTAAAGATATGCCAATGCAGTGGTGCAAATACACAAACAGGCAGACTCACACTGCATATCATACACAACAGGTGAGGGGGGTTGTGTGCCAGTGTCCCCAGGCAAACACACAACACCTGAGGAGGCCAGATTCACAAATACACAGATGTCAACACAGTCACATACAAAAGTAACTCATGGATTGGATTCCCCTATGTGGGCATACAGGCATTGTGAGTTGAGAGGGAGCCCAAATTACACATGTCACACAAGCTTGTAGGAACAGCAACAAACACAGCAAGAGACAGAACCACCACAGCACTCCCCCCAGGGACCCCACATTGTGGTGACACTAGCCTGCATTACAATCACACTGTGATGACAAAGGTAGATGTCATCCACACTGTGAACCACAGCCATGTGTCCGGAGCAACAAACTACCATCACACCTATACAAGCACAAAGCACTCAGCATGGCCTGCCAGCCAAGGAAAATATGGAGGTAGTGCCCCAGCCGTGCAACAACTCACATTTGCACACACTCAACGCCACACACCTTGAACTCCACCAATGTGCAGCAGTGAAGCTCACATGGACTGCTGACATTGCACATGCACCCATGACAATCCCAGGGGTGGTGGGGGAAATAAGGTGCAGAAACACATCACACATGGCCAGGCAACAATACTTGTGAATGTCTGACACACTGCACAGTATGCCGTACATGGGCATGACGTGAAATCCACCCCAAACAATGGGATCCTGGCCATAGTCACACACCAATGAAGAAGCCAAGCTGACCCACAAAGGACACACATAGACAACTTCCAACATTGCAGCTCTGACCCTGAGGAGTGGCAGCAGTCACACACACAACGTGTCACAATCACTGAAAGCATACACAAACAGAAAATCACATTACTCGTGTAACCAACAAGTGCCAAGAGGAATCCTGACTGTGTCCCATCTGCGTTTGCCCACATCCCCAGCCCTGACAACAAAGACAACTAGGGATGACAACCTCATGAACATTAGTTTGCCATGCACCCACATCCCGGAGTAACCAGGTCCAAGATGCTGGATGAACACAGAACAACTCAGCAAGCATCACAAACAGGAACATCCATAGGGACACAGCCTGTGTAGGAAAAGGAGAAGGGAACACGCACAGACATACCTACACAACACACAACATGGGCACAGCCTATATCACGGAATCACGCACTGCCATGAGGGCACTCCACTCCTTTGGAAGGTCAGCTGTGCCAAACCTTGTCTGTGCATGACTCAAACATGTCAGCAGAACACTCGGTCAGTGAGTCAACAACTACAACACACTGAAGGCTCTGCTCATATCAGCCTGGGCACAGGAGTGTCACGTCAGTCATCTGCATACACCCAAGACACATGTCAAGCAACTTGCACTGTGTACACAGATGAGTCCTCCAAATTTGATGTGCTAAACTGCATGTCCATTGGAGACGGGCACACAGTCAGGGTACTAGGAACATTGGACAGTGGTAAGCCCACCAGATGTGCATCAGTGTAGGACAAAGATGGTAATCTACAAATGCTAAACGTACATCCCTGTGTCAAATGCTGAACATTACACCCTCAGACTGCAGCAAAGGATGCTATAGATCCAGACTAGATTAGGACACATATCCCATGGACCACATGGAGCCCATCACAGCAAAACTTCATTTACCTGATCTGAACACTATTACAACAGCAAATGCATGATTCTACACATCTACATCATGTACCTCCAAAGATTAACCACAAGTAAACAAAAAGAGGCTTTATTCAGCAAGTGTGCAACTCAAATCAAAAGTCCAAAATAAACTAAGGCCAATGGCCAGTCCAAATATACAGTCCCAACAGGGTGATGTGTGACAACTTGTCAACAATTGCTTGCCTGCACAGGTACGGACAGGGGACATCCCCCTTGGAGGGGCATACGAGGGGCAGGCCAGGCACCTCAGGGACAGGATCAGGGGATGCCAGAAGGAGGCAGTGAAGGGGAGGTGGGTGCAGGAGTGTCACCGGCAACTGCAGTGGAGGTGTCTGACTCAGGGGGCTGGCACCACCGCAGGGCTCAAGTCAGATGGAGTTGGTGCTGCAACCACTGCAGTGGGCTGGTCAGATGGTGTGGACTGGGTCCCCAATGCAGTGCCCGAGTCAGACGGGGTGGTTGTGGACTCCACCGCAGTGCATGACTCCAAGGTAGTGGAAGGGGGGCAGAAGAGCTGGGCAGGACAGAGGGGGGACACGGTCTCCACACCAGTGGCACAAACAGGCAGAGCGTCTGGTTTTGGGGTGGAAGAGCAAGTGGCAGGGGGAGGGCCTAAGCAGTTTGGGGATGCGGTATCGGTGTGTGGGGAACCTGGGGCAGGGTGTGGCGGTGGAACCTGTGGAGTGGTGGCCTGGGGGATGGAGGTGAGAGACTGTGTGGTTGACTTGCAGGGCGGTGGTGGGGTCTTGCTCTTCCGGGACCAGGGGGGACTTGCGGGTGGGGGGCTCACTCTGCCTGCGCCTGGGGGAGGTTGTTCGGGGGTGAGGGGCACTCCCCTCTGTGTGGGTGGACTTCCTCTTCCCCCGGTATGCTGGATCAGCGGGATGGGAGGGGAAGAGGCCGAGGTCACAGAGGAAGAGCTGCTGATCAGGTGGGGTTGCAGGTGAGGCAAGGGAAGGGGTCTTGGAGGGAGAGGATCTTGAGGATTGCGGAGTGACTGTGGTTGCCTGTGTATGTGTGTTCCCCATCCCCTGTGTCTGTGGTATCAGTCCCCTGAGGATGCTTGTGTGCACGTCTTGCCTTTCTCTTGGGTGTGTCTGTGCTGCTCGTGTCTGTGTGTTTGGGTGACTGTGCAAGTGTGCATGTGCTTTGGACAGGTAGGGGGGCAGGAAGTGTGGATAGGGCAGAGGTGGGAGGGGTGAGGGACTGTCGGAGGAGGGACACTGCTGCCATCAGGGAGCAGTCCATGGACTTATTGCTCCTCTGTAGGGCAGACATACCCGTTGAGATGTCCTCCATGAACGACACCAGCTGTGTCAACAGACTGGTGTGTGCATGGAGGACACTCAGCATTGCTGTCTGCCCAACATGGAGCTGCCGAAGGAGGTACACAGACTCCTCACTCAGGGCAGCAGGGGACACAGGGGCAGGGGGTGCGGTGCCTGGCACGAAGGAGACACGCTCCCGAGTACGGGAGCCTCCATGGACCTCAGGAATGGGAGCCAATCGGAGGGCGGTGGTGGTGGTGGTGGCGGGGCCAGACAGACTAGCTGGCCTTTGGTGGCTGCTGAGACCCGCCTCCACAAGGGAGTCATCCTCTGAGCTGCTGTGGTCCTCAGCTGAGGTGGATGGTGCTGAGGACTCCTCGGTGTGGCTCCCCTCGCCCTCCGTGCCACTGGGTCCCTCTGACCACTCGTCCGATGCTGACTCAGTCTGGCTCCGCTGCTCCTCCTGGTCCGTGGAGCTGTCCCCTCCTGTGGCCGTGGATGTATCTGCAAACAATTAGGGAAACAGACAAACATCAGTCACCTGCACTGACCGCACACACCACAGTAAGTACAGCACATTACAGAGCAAGCCCTGGCATCCTTAGTTGAACATTGCCTAAAGTCCTCACACAGATTCGGGAAGCCAATTGTCAGTCTGATGGTCAACCATGGGACTCACACCCCTCCTGCCCTTGCACCCATCTGTCTGGTGCCTGTCTGATGGTAAGACCCCAGTGTGGACACATGCACCGCCTACACAGTTGTTGGACATTGCAGGGAACACGGTGAAGTATGTGAACATGCACACATCACATCTCTTGCCACTGAGTCAGTGCAGGTGTCCGGATAAAGGGATGGCCAGAGTTTAAATAGAAATGCATGTGATGCATACCAGCACCAGACACCATGATGCACCCATGTCCGGATAGTCAATGCCACAATGGGGTGCATGTTGCACATGTCACTCCCCTGCAGGATCAGTCTCAGAAAGTTTAATGCCATGACACAGGAATGCGTGCAAAGTCATACATTACTGTCTCAAGTCACATGGCCATGGCAGCCAGCCAACAACAGTCTGCACTGTGTCACAATCCGAGGGCATGGGGAATGCAAGTTATGTGACTGACAAGTGCACATGTCCATCCCCCAAATACCACATCATCTGTACTACTATTTGTCCACGTCATACCAACTTGACATATGGGGGACATGAAACACAACTCTCTGAACATGAGCACCTCACGGTGTGCTGTGAATGACAATACAGCTGCCTGAAAGTCACAGTCGCAAACACCTGTGTGCACAGTCAAGTGATCAGACACCTATAAGTCACAGAAGTATTGTCTATCATGGTCACATCTCTGATGGCATGCTGAGCCCTAACCGATAAACATACCAGTAGTCCTGACAACGAAGACACAGCACAATGAGACAGAGGCAGACACCTGAGGGTACATTTCACTGATCACAACATGCCAGATGATACACGGGAGTGGGAGTACAGAGTGTATTGCATGCCCTGGAGTAGGCATGACTGTCCAGCTCCACCTGTAAGAGGGATGAGTCCTGGACAGTAGGCAGGTGGCTAAGCATGTGTGACACAGTGGATACACATACTCCTGAGGCCCAAACATTGTTCCCACCAGCAGCATCGGTGTGTGCCAAATTCCCCAGGGACATGTGGTGAGTCAGAGCAGCAAGCGGACCACATATCAAAGTTACACCCAGATTACATGTCAGAACTTAGGCATTGTGTAAGCAATTGACCCACCCATGAATCGCACAACATAGTCATGGCAACAAATGCTGTCCCCCACCTTCAGCAAAGCAAAATGCAATGACACAGTCCCCAAATGACACAATTTCCTGGCTATAAGGGCCACACATATGCGTATCAGAGGAGAAGTGGGCATGTCACAAATGAGGGACATGGGTCCTGGACCACATGACTGATGTACTGTGGAAGTTTAACCAGGCTAGAGGAGGGCACATAGCATGTCAGACAAAGTGCACAGTGCAGTCATGGACTCACCCCCTCCTTGCTGCTGTCTGTCCTTCAGCTGCCCATCCAGGTCAGGGAAGACCACCGCCAGGATCCGGAGCATGTGGGGGGTCAGGGTCTGGTGTCTGCCCCTCCTGCGAGGAGGTGACAGCTTCAGCTGGACCCTTGCGATCCTCCAGGTCCAGCTACGAAGGTCCTGCCACCTCTTCTGGCAGTTGTGGATCCTGCGCCTGTAGACCCCCACGGATCTTACTTTCCGGGCGATGGTCAGCCAGATTTCCTGCTTCTGGTGGGCATCAACCTGTGAGGATGACAAAGTGAAAAGGCCATTACTACACATGCAACATATACGTGCATCACACAGTTGGATATACATGTCTCAATCACAGGGGCATATGATGTACACAGGCAGTGCAACAATGGCTATGAACAGTTTGCCAGCAGTCACTACATGGTATCATTGCATGGGAAGTAAACCTAGTTGGAATGCACTGTTACTGCACTGTACCAGTTCAGTGCATGTAACTACACACTTTGGGGTGTGACAACTACTCAGTGGGCATGCTAGCCAGTGGTATGCACACTGAAAGTCCTGCTAGTCAGAAAACATGCACAATTAGTGAGGCAGTGGACAGCACGCTCACCTGCTCCCCTGGTTTCCCATACAGCTTGCTGTGCTGTGGAAGGAGGCTGTCCAGCAGGACCTGGTTCTCCTCAAGGCTGAAGGCTGGGGCTCTCTCCACAGTACGTGCCATTGCAGGAGCCAGAGGATGCATAAACAGCAGCAGTGTTGGTGGCAGATGTCGTCCTGGAGCATGTAGTGCAGGCAAGTGAGCTCTCAGGGGAACAGCCAGCATTATATGTGTGCTGCAGAGGCAGATACTGTCCCATGTGTCCAAAGTGATAGGTCCAAGTCGTTTGCATCTTCTGAATCTGACCAATCCATGGAATAGCAGCACTAATACACGCCCACAGCATCCTTCAAATCTTCAACTTCATGACACCCATGATTTTGCAACATTGTTCTGGCTGGCCAACTGAATTCACTGCATCAGACTCGTTGGAGCTTCGAAAACGCGTCCGTTGCCATGCCAGGCCCCAGCCAATGTGTGCGCACCGTTCGGTCCACTGCTGTACAACGCGTATTTCGGGATACAACGCGTACCCGCACACATCATATGCAATGGGCCGGCCGGGCACACCGATCGGTCCATTGCTGTACAGCGCGTATTTCGGGATACAACAGATGCAATGGGCCGGCCGGGCACACCGATCGGTCCATTGCTGTACAAAGCGTACCCGCTCACATACAATGCAATGGGCCGGCCGGGCACACCGATCGGTCCATTGCTGTACAACGCGTATTTCGGGATTCAACAGATGCAATGGGCCGGCCGGGCACCCCGATCGGTCCATTGCTCTACAACGCGTACCCGCTCACATACAATGCAATGGGCCGGCCGGGCACATCGATCGGTCCATTGCTGTACAACGTGTACCCGCTCACATACAATGCAATGGGCCGGCCGGGCACACCGATCAGTCCATTGCTGTACAACGCGTATTTCGGGATACAACAGATGCAATGGGCCGGCCGGGCACACCGATCGGTCCATTGCTGTACAACGCGTATTTTGGGATACAACAGATGCAGTGGGCCGGCCGGGCACACCGATCGGTCCATTGCTCTACAACGTGTACCCGGGATACAACGCGTACCCGCTCACATCATATGCAATGGGCCGGCCGGGCACACCTATTGGTCCATTGCTCTACAACGCGTACCCGGGATACAACGCGTACCCGCTCACATCATATGCAATGGGCCGGCCGGGCACACCGATCGGTCCATTGCTCTACAACGCGTACCCGGGATACAACGCGTACCCGCTCACATCATATACAATGGGCTGGCCGGGCACACCGATCGGTCCATTGCTGTACAACGTGTACCCGCTCACATACAATGCAATGGGCCGGCCGGGCACACCGATCGATCCATTGCTGTACAATGCGTATTTCGGGATACAACAGATGCAATGGGCCGGCCGGGCACACCGATCGGTCCATTGCTCTACAACGCGTACCCGGGATACAACGCGTACCCGCTCACATCATATGCAATGGGCCGGCCGGGCACACCGATCGGTCCATTGCTCTACAACGCGTACCCGCTCACATACAATGCAATGGGCCGGCCGGGCACACCGATCGGTCCATTGCTGTACAACGCGTACCCGCTCACATACAATGCAATGGGCCAGCCGGGCACACCGATCGATCCATTGCTGTACAATGCGTATTTCGGGATACAACAGATGCAATGGGCCGGCCGGGCACACCGATCGGTCCATTGCTCTACAACGCGTACCCGGGATACAACGCGTACCCGCTCACATCATATGCAATGGGCCGGCCGCGCACACCGATCGGTCCATTGCTCTACAACTCGTACCCTGGATACAATGCGTACCCGCTCACATACAATGCAATGGGCCGGCCGGGCACACCGATCGGTCCATTGCTGTACAACGCGTATTTCGGGATACAACAGATGCAATGGGCCGGCCGGGCACACAGATCGGTCCATTGCTCTACAACGCGTCCCTGGACAGCTCACACGCATATGTCACCATGCTGGTCACTGGTGAACCTATGCCAGCCACCTATACTTTCCAGGGACTCAGGGGCACACCTACAACACCACACCCAGTCCACACTGTATCTAAGGCATGTGTGGCAGCATAACCTTATCTGTGTATGGGGGAACATGTGGTTTTTGGGGTGGCATTTGGGGGCAGACACACCCAGGCTGTGCACGTGTTCATGGGGACAGGGTCCTTTGTGTGTTGTGCACCTGACCACTGTGGTGTGCAACTTTTCATTTTGGAGCATGTGTCATGGTCACATTTCCAGGTTGTGTATGTGTATGACATGTCACATACCCCCAGGCTCACATGTGGGAAGGCATGTACGTCACAAGGTGGCCCATTGCCACAATAGTGATGTCCCTCCGCAGTCTGTGTGCATGTTGTGTTTCACATGTCTCTGACTCCATGTGCACAATGGGAGACAGTCTCCACATCCACGTGGTTTGTGCATGAACTTTGATGTTGTGTGTGTCACAGACGTCCATGTCTGTCCTGCAGAGGCTACAGGTGCCACTACCTGTGGGTGTCATGTTAGTTTTTCTGACGTGTACATGATACGCAATGTCATGCCAGTGTCCATGTGGCAAGACAAGGTCCCTGGGAATCTACCTGTCAATGAGCTGTGATGCCTGTGGAGCATCTGTCCAGACATGTCACTGTGGTATGTGTGTGGGACGTGAGAGCAGTAAATGGGTACTGTGACACAGCCTAATGGTTTCCCATAGCACACCCTGGAACCTGTTGTCAACACTTGTTGAACAGAGATGTTAGATGATGTCCATGTAGGTGCCATATATGTCCAAACAGAATGACACACACATCAAGTACTTGTGTTTGTTAATGATGTATCATGTGAAATTGAGTATGGTGAACGGCACATACTTGGGGTGACTGACAATCTTGCTTTCTTCACCTATGCACTGCAGGGCTCCTGCTGTCCATCGACCATTCCCAGACCTGGCAACGATGGCGGAACGAGACAGCATCCGACGGTACCGCTTCACCAGGCAGCAGATTGAGGATTTGGCTGTGCGGTTGGACCCACATTTGCAGCCTGGCCGTCCGTATCCTACAGCGCTCACCCCCAAGGTGAAGGTGATGGCAGCCCTACACTTCTTTGCCACCGGTACCTTTCAACACACTGTGGCGACTGCCGGTGGGATGTCACAGACTATGTTCAGCCGTGTGCTACGCGATGTTTTGGGGGCAATGTTGATATACCTGAACCAGTACATCTATTTCCCAACACATCAACGACTCACTGACGTCAAGAGTGACTTCTATGCCCTGGGGAGGATGCCACATGTAATTGGCTCCATTGATGGGACACATGTGGCTTTGATACCACCACAGGCACATGAGCAGGCATACCAGAACCGTAAACATTACCATTCGATCAATGCTCTGGTGGTATGTCTTGCAGATATGACCATCACACATGTGTGTGCCCGTTTCCCCGGTTCTGCACACGATGCCTACGTGATGAGGAGTAGTCGCATCCCGAGGATGATGTCACAGATGCCGAACCAGCGTGCCTGGCTTGTTGGTGTGTACTGACTTTGTACCATTGTGTGTGTTCTGCTATGTTGTTTTCCGCACACATTTTCAAATCGGCTAATGTGCAATTGTCTGTCTGTAGGTGACTCGGGATACCCCAACATGCCGTGGTTGCTGACACCCCTCAGGAACCCTGTGACACCTGCCCAAATGCGCTACAATGAGGCACATGGTCGGACGAGGAGGGTGATTGAGCGGACCTTTGGTCTCCTGAAGAGCCGCTTCCGCTGCCTGGACAAGACAGGAGGGGCCCTCCCATATGCCCCAGCAAAGGTGTGCAAGATTGTCATCGTCTGCTGCATGCTACACAACCTGGCAGTGCGGAAGGAGTTGCCTCTCATCCTGGATGACGATGACCAACGTCCGCCACCTGTGGAAGATCCTGGCTGGGTCACGATGCCAGTGATGATGATGATGATGATGGTGATGTCCGCACACAGCTCATCACCAACTTCTTCAGCTGAATGTGAGTCTCCAGAGGGTTGTAATGTCAATGATTTGAGTTTGCATGATATGTGTGTGTGGTGCTCTGGTGCTGTTTAAGTGTGGCCATGTGCTACTTGACTGGATGCGTGCAGCAATGTGTCCTTGCAGGTGGTCTGTACTGCCCAACAGTGTTGACATGCTAACTTGGTTTTGTGTAGTTATCTCGTGACATGTATTAGACATGAGTATTGCCGTTCTGTGCTGTTCTTCAGTGGTTTTGACTGTGTGTCATGTCTGTCCTTCACAGGGTGCTGCCGGAGTTGTTTGATCAACTTGGATCCCACGAATCCATGATTCTACTTCCAAGGTGGAAGCAGTCGTTTCCCTACAGGTGATGTGCTCCACACCCCTGGACTTTATTTCTTCTACAATTGTTGACTGTGTGGCCACTGCCACGTGGGATTACCTTGCATCTGTAGTGGAAACAACATGTTGCAAATGTGTAATAAACCTGTGCTTCACTTTGGGATGTGCGTTGTCTGTGGTCACACATCTGACTGACATTTGCTTACTGCACCTGTAGTCTAGTTGACAGACTGTGAATAGGTGGCGTGTCTGTGCATTCCACTGTATTTAGTTGCAACATCAGTATAGGTGATGAGTCTGATGGCCCTGGTGTGTATGTGTTGTGTGGCCCTAGTGGTGTGTCTCCCTCATATGTGTCATGTCGCCATGACTGACATGACGGTGTTGGACTTGCTGTAGCAGTTAGCATGCACAGTGTCATTTTTCTGATCACCATCTCCATGACAGAGAGCACGTTGGAATCACAACAGAGGCAGATATGGTGTATTGGTGAGTTTATTTACATACAGGTGTGAGAATGGTGCACAGGATGGTGGGTGCTGTACATAGAAATTGGAATCCAAAGTTCCCATGTGATTCGGAAGTCTTGGTAGCTGAAATGTCCAGAGTAAAGTCCACAGTCATCTGATGAATTTGGCCAACTAGAGCTCCCCATGTCATGTGGGAGAGTTGGGTTGGCTTCGACAGGGCGTGCAGTTTGCACACAGAGGAAAAGTTCCAGAACAGGTGTTGGCTTCCTGGGGGATGTAGATGGCCATCGGCCTCTCAGTTTGGCCTCCTCGGACGGCCCCTCTTCTTGGGGGAGGGGGGACCCTCGGGTGCAGGCTGCGGCGGTGCAGGGGACTCTCTGCCAGAGTCCTCCTCCCTCCCTGTGGCATTTGCAGTTGTTTCAGCAGCAGATGTTGTGGGCACACAGGGAGGTGAGGCCATGTTGGTGCTGATCTGGCGGAGGCATGTCAGTATGTCCCTATGCACCGCTGTCAGTTGTTCCAATGTGTCCCACTTGGACTCCATGCCAGACATGTGTGTCTCGACACGTGACATGTGGTCTCAACACGGGACATGTGTGAGTCCAAGCGGGCATGATGGGCAGCCTGCTGCTGTTGTATGTCCTTGAGGATCCCCACTACCTGGCTGACCTCTCCGGTGCTAGTCTGGTACGCATCCGCGATGCGTGCCAGTTGTGGGTCATCATGCAGTCCAGACCCCTCTGCAAAGAGCGACCTATGTCTACCACCCCTGGCGACACGTGCAGGACCTGCGGTGGCACGCACAGGTGACCGTGGGCCCACTAGGGTGTTGTTCCTGGGCTCGTTGTCACCAGCTCCAGTTTGGGTCTGGGTCCGTGCGCTGTTGTCATCTGTGGTCCTTGGTCTGTCTGTGTTGGCAGGGGTGGCCTGTGTGTTGGCAGTTGTTGGAGGGGTGGGTGCAGGGGGTGCAGATGTTGGTCCTGCTGGTGCTGCATGATGACTCACACCGGAGGGTCCAGCTGGTTCTTCGCCATCCGAGGAGCGCAGAGGCTGATCCACACCAGTGAGCTCAGTGTTCCCCGGAGCCTGGGACAGGGACTCCTCCTCGTCTGCTGCTGTGTCCCCATCATCACCTGTTTTGGGGAGAGACACAGATTGTATGTTATGTTTCTACTGGCATCAATTGTTCAAACACCTGACAGTTGTGACTGTACCTCTGGATGTGGGCCTGGACATTGCATTCTCCTAAATTGTGACAGTCAGAGAGTGATATTGGTGTAGCACATTGTCTTGCCAACATGTGGCATGTCAATGTGAATGTTGAGGTGTGTGCATGACCAGCATTGGTGGTATTTGCTTGCCATCCGGGCCTCCTTCTCCCCCCAGCCCAGTTATCCCACCATGAAGTGTGCTTTCATTGCAGGGAGTGCAAGTTGTCTTTCAGGATGTTAGTCGGTGGTGTCCTGCTGTTGGTTGTTGCACAGTTCCCAGCAGGGCCTTGTGCTCCCCCAGCAGTACCCAGTGCCAGCCATCTTGTGAGTCCTTTTCCACTCCCTGTGATGTGAGCATGGTTCAGGGTGGTGTTGATGGGCCAATTGTGAGGCTGACCAATATCTGTGACTACCACTCCCATCATGCTATTGCCTACACCCCCTTCCCAGCATGCCCATACTTCCTTCCTTTTGAGTGGACTTCACTGTGTGTGAGTGTGACAGCAATGGCAAGATGGCTGGCAGTGTGGTCCTGTTGTTTGTTGGTGCCCAGTTCCCAGCAGGGCCTTGTGCTCCCCACAGCTGTGGCCAGTGTCAGACATCTTTGAAGTGGCTTTTGACTCCCTGTGAGGTGTGCATGCTTCAGTGCTAACTTGCTGGGCCATGTGGGTGTGAGATGTTGATCTGTGACTACCACTCCCATCATGCTATTGCCTCCACCCCCTTCCCAGCATGCCCATCCTTCCTTCCTTTTGACTCTGCTTCCCTGTGGGATGGGGTGCCTGTGCTGACAGGATGGCTGGGAGTGTTGTCCTGGCAGTTGTTTGGCTACAAGTCCCAAGAGTGTCCCTGTGCTTCACACAGCATAACCCAGGGTGGTCGTTCTTTGTGGGATCTTCAGTTAGGATGTGAGGCATTGCATTCTCCCAGGTGGGTTATGTGGAGTTAGTGTTGAGGGGGTGTGTGAGTGGAGGTGCTTGTAACTATGGTCAGTGCTGTGAGTCCTCCTTCCCACCCAGCCAGATATCCCACCATGGAACGTGCTTCCATTGCAGGGAGTGCAAGTTGTCTTTCAGGATGTCAGTCAGTGGTGTCCTGCTGTTGGTTGTTGCACAGTTCCCAGCAGGGCCTTGTGCTCCCCCAGCAGTACCCAGTGTCAGCCATCTTGTCAGTTGTTTTCCACTCCCTGTGATGTGAGCATGGTTCAGAGTGGTGTTGATGGGCCAATTGTGAGGGTGAGCAATATCTGTGCCTACAACTCCCATCATGCTATTGCCTACACCCCCCTTCCCAGCATGCCTATACTTCCTTCCTTTTGAGTGGACTTCACTGTGTGTGAGTGTGACAGCAATGGCAAGATGGCTGACAGTGTGGTCCTGTTGTTTGTTGGTGCCCAGTTCCCAGCAGGGCCTTGTGCTCCCCACAGCTGTGGCCAGTGTCAGACATCTTTGAAGTGGCTTTTGACTCCCTGTGAGGTGTGCATGCTTCAGTGCTAACTTGCTGGGCCATGTGGGTGTGAGATGTTGATCTGTGACTACCACTCCCATCATGCTATTGCCTCCACCCCCCTTCCCAGCATGCCCATCCTTCCTTCCTTTTGACTCTGCTTCCCTGTGGGATGGGGTGCCTGTGCTGACAGGATGGCTGGGAGTGTTGTCCTGGCAGTTGTTTGGCTACAAGTCCCAAGAGTGTCCCTGTGCTTCACACAGCATAACCCAGGGTGGTCGTTCTTTGTGGGATCTTCAGTTAGGATGTGAGGCATTGCATTCTCCCAGGTGGGTTATGTGGAGTTAGTGTTGAGGGGGTGTGTGAGTGGAGGTGCTTGTAACTATGGTCAGTGCTGTGAGTCCTCCTTCCCACCCAGCCAGATATCCCACCATGGAACGTGCTTCCATTGCAGGGAGTGCAAGTTGTCTTTCAGGATGTCAGTCAGTGGTGTCCTGCTGTTGGTTGTTGCACAGTTCCCAGCAGGGCCTTGTGCTCCCCCAGCAGTACCCAGTGTCAGCCATCTTGTCAGTTGTTTTCCACTCCCTGTGATGTGAGCATGGTTCAGAGTGGTGTTGATGGGCCAATTGTGGGTGTGACCAATATCTGTGACTACCACTCCCATCATGCTATTGGCTACACTGACTTCACCAGCATACACAGAATTCCTTCCTTTCAGTGAGCTTCCCTGTGAGGTGGTGTTCTAGTGGTGGTTAAATATCTGGGAGTGTTTGTTGGTTCTATTTGTGCCACTGCCTTGCTGTATTTGTTATTAGGTTTGTACATGTCATGACACAGTTACATATCACTATGAGATGGGAGGTATTGTGTTTGTCTGACTAGCATTCACATCTTGGGATGAATATATTTTGGTTGCTGTGTATTTGCTAAGGGTGCATGGTTTGCCTATCCCCTTGACTGTGATGTGTGTGTGTTGTCACACCATATTGTGTATATTAGTTGTGTACTCACCAGGCTCTGGGATGTCTGTTAGTCCGTATACGCTCACTGGTGGTAGGATGGCCCACACCTTCTCCTCCCAGGGCCTGAGGTATACTGGTTTTGCAGGAGGGCCACTGCCGGTGTGCTGGCTGAGGAGGTAGTCCTTTTTGAGTAGGTCCCGGACCCTCCTGCGCACATCATACCACCTGTTCTGGATGTCTTCCTTTGTGCGCAAACATGGTGATTGTGCGTTCACCCTGTCGACAATCCTCGCCCACATCTTGTTTTTCTGCGACATGGCGGTCTGTTGTACCAATGTACCAAACAACTGTGGCTCTACCCTCAGGATCTCGTCTACCAGGACTTCCAATGCACTATCTAGGAATTTATGGTTCTTCTTTGGGGGCATGGTGATGGGTGGTGGTGGTGATTGATGTGTGTGTGTGTGCAAGTGGTGGTGTGTGAGTGTAGGTTTAGCTGGGTGTGTGTGAGGGTGCTATTTGTAGGTGGGGTGATGGTGTGTGGCTTGTGTGATGTATGAGCTGTGAGTGTGTCTGTGGTTGCTGTGTGATGGTGTTCTGTGCTGGCAGGTCAGTGGAATTTGCAAATGATCATGGTAGGGATTTGTGGCCTTTATGTAGGTGGAGTTGGAGGTGTGTCCTTGTTCCATTTTTTTTTTCCTCCCTGTATTTATTGGCTTTGTGGTTGCTTGTTTGGCCCTTTTTTAAAAAAAAATTCCTTGGTGTTTTTGGTGCATGTAGGAGTCGTTCTTGTATCCGAGTAGGACGCTGCAGTTGTCTGGTGCGATCTTGTTTGACTCGTTCCCGCTGTGTGTCAGCTTGGTTTCATATGCGGCGTACGAGTAAGTCGCGGAGTATTGGGTTGCTTCGGCTGGGTTTTGTATGCGTGTCGGTCGTACGGCTTGTGCTCCGGGCGAGTCGGTCCTGTTTTGCACGCACAGCATCGTAGTACGCGGGTCGGAGTTCGCGGGTACGTTTCGTTCGGGTTCAATCCGGGTGCGTGTCGGTCGGTTCGTTTTGCGTGATTTCCCGGCCGGATGGCTTGTTTCCGTCCGGCTCGGTCAGTCGTTTTGTATTCCGTCCGAGTCTGTCACATGCATTTCATCGTACTACCCGGGTCGTACGGCGCCGGTCCGAGTCGGTCGGACTAAATTCCCGTACCGAGTCGGTCGGTATGTTTTCCGGCCCCCAAGTGTTTACTAATGGCATTGTCATCTGGGCACGGGTCAGTAGTGTTTTTACGTTTAAAAACTGTCAGTTTTAATAAATGCCTCTCAATCCAGTGATACAATCTTATACTTTAAAGGGGCATCTCTTCCACTTTCCAGATTTAAGAATGAAAGACAGATGAGAGAAAGAGATTCCCATCTAGCTTCTAAACTGCACAATGAAAAACTATGAAACCTGAGACCAATCCCGGCTTGCCCGCTTAACCAAACTTTGTCATTCTAGGTAAATATTTTATTTCCTGTGCCGCCTTTTTCTTCATTATCGCATACGAGAACAACTTCAAATATATTGTGCGCGGTACAAAAACTTCTTGTTAGATTTAATAGACCTTCATTTTGCTCCACTTATAATATAGGGCACACATGACAACTAACTTGCCTCTTAGAGTTTACTAATGGCATTGTTGAGTTGGAGAGGGCAGGAATGTTTTTAAGTTGAAGTTTAACACGTTTTTCTAAATGCATCTCAATGTAGTGATATAATCTGACATTTTAAGGTAAAACGCTTCAGCCTTCAGGAATTATTAAGTATCAAAGTCAAACCATTAACCTTTGATGAAAAACAGGAGTGAAAGACATTTACATCTAGTTGCTATTTATATTGCACAATGTGAAGTTATAAACCATGGGACCAATCCCAGCTTCCCGCTAGATAAATTATGTGATTCTAGGCAAAGGTTTTATTTCCTCGTACCTTCTTGTATACATTATTGCATGTGAGAACACCTTCAAATATGAGAGTTTAGGATGTATGCTGTACAAAAACATCACATGTTTGATTTAATAGGCTATGATGTTCCTCCTCATGAAAGTATAATCTAGGGTACGCATGACAATTGACTTGCTGCTTAGTGTTCACTAATTGGATTGCCTGGGCGGGGAGCAGCAATGTTACTAGTTTGAAATTTAAAACCATGAGTTTTAATAAATTCCTCTCAATGTAGTGATATATTCTGATAGTTTAAAGGTGAAACAGTTGCGTTTTCAGCATGTTTAAGAAATGCACGTTTCTGAAATTTGAAGATATTTATCATATTTTTTACATCACTGCAGATATTTTCATGGCTCTCTCCTTCTGCTAATTTATTGGCTCGCCACCTTTTATGAGAAAGGGGTCCTTTCTCGTTTTATGTGTTCATGACTTACTTGAAGAGCAGCAGATGATATTTGCTCACCAGTCGTACACTACTGAGGGCATGTACGATGATTCTTTGCTCGGCTGGAGTGCCCTCTCTACCCATATCTGCCCAGGTCACTGGAGCTCCAAGCAATACCATGCAGGTGCAGAACAGGGTGCTGCAATTACTACAATTACAGCTCTTGTAGCCCTTAAGGGGTTTAGGCCAGGGCAGCTCCTCAGCTCTATGCCAGCAGAAAGCAAAGCACGGATGGCACATACTGTACGGAATGGGGGCTCTGGCACTGGTAGGCTGGTGGAAGGTGGTGAGCCTCACATGTGGGCCAGGCTGCAGGTGCATTAAAAAGCAGCACAGACTTTGGGTCCTCTAGCGAAACTAACAGAAGCTGCTCCTGAGCTCTGCAGCACACGTCTACAGGCTTTGCACCTCTAGGATGAAGATATAATTGCAGACTGGCAGAGTCGAGCAAGGGTCAGGGAGGTAACGCACCACAGCCCCTCCTCTGCCTCTCATCTCTTTTTATTCCATATTTGGCCCAAAGGGAAATACGTGTCATTGCACTGGCCCTCCTCCACTGTTGGAGGCTAGTTCCCATCCAGTCTGGCTCCTTACTCAATACCCAGAGAGCAAACTAGGAACAGGTCCCAAACAAAAATAAAAATCATAATGTGGCAAACAAACAAAAAGCACGAAGCAGGAACAATGCCTGTGCATTTTAGTGGGGCCACAGAAAAATTTAGGCTGGCCCGGGTCCGCTCGCCCCCCTCCCCATAGCTACGACCCTGCACCTAGGGCAGCCCAACCCGTCAGGGGCCCGCCAATCCTTCAGAGGGGCCCATTCCGCTTCAAGGCCAATTAATATCTGTAATATATGAGAATCTCAGAGGCCCGCCTCTCATTCTGAAGGGGGGGGTCACACCCTTTTACGTTATACCACTGAATGTATAAGTTGACTGCTAGCCACCTTTTCTGCAAGCTTGGCGGGTAAAGGCAGGAGTAAAATGCGGCAGTAGAAAGAGTGTCAGACTTGGCTGTGAACTTTTACAGGAGCGGAATGACAACTAGACCATGATTACACTAATGGGTCAATTACGATGTTTCTCGGAAAGGCTTAGAATGGGATTCGGAATCTCAGAATCCGATTCGGAACCTATGTTTCTGACCGATTCGTACACATTTCCAATCTACCTATTACGATGCCCGGAAACCGTTCGGGCTGTCCGATTCGGTTCCGAAAGGCATTCGGACAGCCCGAGTCTTTCGGTTCCGAATCGTACAGCTCTAGTGACATGGTTTCCGAGCGATTACGATGACCGATTCGGACAACCGTTCCGATTCGGTCTGCCTGACATGGAATGGCTGTTGGAATCTGACTTTGGGGGCCCGTAGAAGGCCTCCCTTCACCCTGAGGCCTCCGGTTGGGGCCAGTTGGGGTACCCAAGGGACCCCTTTTTACAACCATGCACAATGTGGCAGGCACCGGGTGCAAGGTTTTCCCCAACCACCCCTTTTTAGGTCTCGCTGAGCCAGCGCGCATGCGCTGCTCTGTGAGACTTTAGTAAGGGGCTTTAGAAAGTGCTCCTGAAAGCGGCCACCAGCGTGCGGTTACGCGCACAAGCGCGCGCGACGTGCACAGCACTTTTTCTCGTCGCGCGCGTGCGCACAACTCGTGTCACCACTCGCGTTTTTTAAAAATTTATTTTATTTCTCGTCCACGCGGCCAATGCTCTACTTCGTGGCCTCTCTTCTGTCTCTCATTCCTGCTAGTTCTGTATTTTTGTTTATTCATCTCCCCCCTCTCGTATTGATGTCCACCCATCTCTCGCCATCTTTGTCTCTTCCTGCGTCTTTTATTGTGCCTGCTCCGGTACTTCACATCCGTGTGTCTCCCATATTTCATCTGGTTTGCTCTCTCTTTCTCCTGCCTTATTCTCGGTCAGTTTCCTCCCACTCTCCCCATATCGTGCTCTGCCTTGATATCTCCGTGGCTTTGCTCCCCCCGTCCTTTTGCCCCTCTCTGTCTGTCCACCGTTCTCCGTAGTTTCTTCCTTTCTCCCCCTCCTGCTACTTCTGTATTTCCGTGTATCCCACTCTCTCCTCTGATATTGTTACTTTCTCCCTCTCTCTCCGTCTCCCCTGGCACTTCTCTTTCACCTGAATCTCCTGTCCCCCCTTCTTTGCTCTCTCTTTCTAGACTATTGTCTCATCTGCTGCTTCACTTCTAATGCTCCCTCCCACCACTTTGTTTCGGTCACTCTATTCTTCCCACCCACTCCCCAGGCCTCTCTCTCTCCCTCTCTCCCCCCCCCCCTCTCTCTCTCTCACTCACATGCATGGTATGTCGCGATCGAGAAATATCCACTTGCTAATTCATTCGTCCTTTTCAGGCAACAAGTCTACTCCATGTGAGGTGTAATGAACTGCTTGTTTGCACAAGCGGCCATGCATTGTAAAGTAAGCCTATCGCGGTGCACTTCACGTTACGAAAAGCTTTAGTTCGTTCATACCTTCATCCATTGATTCATCTGCACCTATGCAGCTCTTCGAAGAGCAGCTTATAAAAGAGATCGGACCGTAACGTGGTCATTCTTGTAACTGATCCCGCCGTATAATTTGAGGCGCTATATAAAATCCTTCATTAAATCATGGGCCTTTGTCTTGTAATTAACTCCCTGAAAGTGTACGGTCTGCATCTAATCGAATGTAAACAAACTTAGCACTCACTGTTACTATTCCTACTGCATAGTAAGCAGCACCACGCCAAAAGCGTTACTTTTTATTTATTCACTCAAATACTGTAGCAGGTCAGCGCTATCCAGAATGGAAAAACAAAATAGGCTGAAACAAACCTGTTACTATTAGTTGTAAGTGGTCCAGCTGTATGATATTTGGAGCTGTATTTCGCGTTTTATTCATTCATTTAGTCATATCCTGCGCCCAAAAGCTGTCCCCAGGCCTTGTCAGAAAGCACCGCCCGAGTGTGTAAACATTCGCTGCAGCCATCTCTTGAAGCCGACAGCTCTATCTGGGCTACCGCGCGAGGCAGAGGTCGGCCTGCAATGTAGACGATGGATGCTCTACTTTTGATTATCTGGGAGTGAGATTAACAGCTGATACCCGCCGTGCAAGGCCCAGCCTCTGCAAACCCCATCCAAACAGAGCACTTCCGGCTCTTCAACAGACGACGTATAGGTTGCCTTTTAAAACCGCGAGCCCATTTCAAGGCAAAACACGAGAAGGGCAATATCCACACTACTGGACCCATCAGTATTACAAGATCGGAATCTGGGTTTCATCCGGAGACTCTACCAGTTGAAAGCAGATGGACTTTCCAGGTTAAATATAGGATGAAATTAGACATGCGTTTCAGCATTTTTGTATGTTATTTCTTTTTAATACAGTTGTTCAATTATACATAATATCATCCTAATTAAATATAAGGTAACAAAAATGTTTATAACACTTATAACTTTTTTAATGTACTGTATAGCAGACACACTACGCTACACCATAGCTTAAACACACTGGCAAAGGCAATAACTCTCGCTAAACACTTATAAGGTCCCAAAGGCGAGACCAATTGGCTATGCCAATGCTTGTTTCAATGGGAGCCTGTGTTCTCGTTCGGAAGAGAGAGATTAAGAACTTGAGATGAAAAACTCTATTCGAGATCTAAAGAGGGGGGAAGTTGAGTGCAGCAGTGATAAACAAATCAAATCAAAACAAGCTTTATTCTATTTTTGTACGAAAATCATAAAAGCAAACAATTAATTTAAAAACATATTTGCATTACAAAATTATTATTATTATTTTTTTAAACATTGAATAACACTTAGGTGTCCATTACGATACCGGGCGGTAAAAATCCGCCATCCACCATAGCGGTAAAAATCCGCCCGCCTACACCCGTCTGAATACCGACCGAGCAATTACGATGCCGCGAAGCAAACACCGCCCGCGGCGGAAAAAAACCCAAAAATACCGACCGATCATGTCCGATTCCAAGTCCACCCGTCCGCCACAGACGCAAATACGCACGACAACCAAAAACCGCCCGCCCTGACGATCGAGACACCGCCCGTGAAATTAGGATCGCTCCGACATGAGCGCGGTAAGTACACAAATACACCGCCCGCCATCGTAAACAACAGAGATGGAAATGGACACGGCGGAAGCCCTGGCGGCCACGTCCCTGCACAGAAACCATCCGCGGACCCAAACAAACACACACAACATGGCCAACAAGTCCACACAGCAAGCCACGCACAAACACAGTACACATCCCGAAAACACCCCCCCCCTGGACAAACAAATAAACTACTAATCCCAGAACACCAGCCACAACACACCTGAAAACAACAGACCATCATGACACACCCACATAGGTAAGCACAAAAGCAGCCCCTTCACAGACCACAATCCCTTGCAACACTACAAAGCCAAGAAGAGAGGAGAGAACACAGCGACACAGCAAGGACAGCAGCACCCCACAGATACGCACCCATCACACCCACCAGCACCAGCACCACCAAACACCAGCACCACAAATGACCTGCACATCACACACCACACACACACACCGCACCAGCACCACAAACACCAAACCACACACCATGGCAGCACACCGAATGCCAAAGTTCACTTCCCCTGAGCTGACGGTCATGGTCGACGAGATCATCAAGGTGCACCCACAAATCTTTGGCAACCAGGTCCAACAGACAACAGTAGCCACCAGAAATCGGATGTGGAGCAGGATCGTAGACCAGGTCAATGCAGTAGGGAACGTGCCACGCAACCGAGGCGAAATCACCAAGAGGTGGCACGATATGAAAAGGGAGGTCAAGAAGAAGGAGGCCAAGAATCGGCAGCTGGCTGACAGGACTGGCGGAGGTAATCCCGCGCTTTTCAAGACCTACAAGGCGTGGGAGGAGAAGGTGCGAGGCATCATACATCCGGAGAGTCTCACCGGAATACCAGGGGGAGTGGAGGCTGGTAAGTACAAACAAATGTATACCAGCACACCGCTATGTACTCACATGCACTACCACTATGCCATAGCTCCGAGGGACAAACACCCCCATGTCCAGTACACAATAGACAAGACATCACTCACACATGCAACAGACACTACCACACACTCAGCCCAAACCGACCAACTAACAAAACCATGGAGGCATGTGTACAGTCAGCCAGCACCGCAACTCCCACCAGGTCCCCTTGTACTCCAAAAGTGCCAGAAGGAGCACTCACCACACCCACACCCATGTGTCAGCCATAGCTGCAGTAACCGACAAGTAACAGGTAAGTAGCCGGAACACAAAGTCAGTGGGTGGGAGGGGGGACAGCTGAAGTACAACACACACCAGGCCCCTAGTCCGACAGCGCAGCAAGGTGGAGCACACCCCACACCTATGTGTCAGCCACTGCAGTGCACACCTTCAGCCGACAGGTAGATATCTCACCCTACATGGAGGGGTTTCTGTGGGTGGTAAGCCAGCACCACAACTCACAACACCGCCCCCACTCCCACAGACCAGCAACATGGAGCAACCCTCCCTCCCATAACCATGTGGCATCCATAGCATTGCGCACTCAAAAAACAACTTGTAGGTGGAAAACTGTACAGGGCGGGGTGTCTGTAGGCATGAGGACTGTATTACGACTAACACATGGGACATGTCACGTAGCAGGGGAACACGCAGCACTGCTCCCTGTCACAATCATGTCACCAATGTGCACACGGACATGTATTACAGAGTCATACCCCACATGACCCATCACAAACACAGCAACACCTAAGGAGCCACGTCTGCATGCACAAGTCCCACTGGAGCACAGACCCACACGGCGGGCACTGTGCCACTCATCACACACATCAGCAACACCATCGAAGTCTTGACCATGTAGTCCTTACTGCCTGTTACCCACACATCGTACAACAACGCCCATGTAAGTCCAACCTGCCTAGAAGTAACAGCGTGGGACCACAATAATGCACATACACACCACTGGACCCATGAAACACACAGGCACACAATGCACATTCAACATATCATCATTCTCACCTGTCAGCCCCTGTGTCATGAAAGGTATGTCATCCGAACAGCTGGCCCTCATACAGTAGTTATGCAAAGATACCTGCCCATGACAAATAATGTGCCTGCAGTGACTGAAGCGCACGTCACACTGTGATTAACAACATACATAATATAGTCAACACCCCAAGAGCACTGCATTGCTGCACATGGCCGAGGGTAGCACGCACACCAAGGAATTGGCCCATCTGCAATACGTCGTGTGGCACACAACCATCACTCACTCACTACAATGCTTGCAGTGTAATGTCCATAAATGATAACAGTGAGCAGATATGCTGGGGATGTCAGACATACACACACCTTTGTCTCTGCACTGTCATGTAGCCAAAACACATGTCCCGTTCTGCACCCATATGTCACAGTATGTACTCCAAAACCATATTTCACCTCAAAAGCGTTGGGGCTGTACCCCTTTTCCCATCTGCGTTTCTAAGCGTTCCATTTGAACCCCAAAACCATATTTCACCTCAAAAGCGTTGAGGGGCTGTACCCCTTTTCCCAACTGCGTTTCTAAGCGTTCCATTTGAACCCCAAAACCATATTTCACCTCAAAAGCGTTGAGGGGGCTGTACCCCTTTTCCCATCTGCGTTTCTAAGCGTTCCATTTGAACCCCAAAACCATATTTCACCTCAACATCGTCGATGGGTCTGGAGCCCGCATACACCCGAGCCACAAAATGTAGGAGTATAGCAACACACACCCATCGGCATTGCTAATCCGTCCCATGCCACATGTTCACATCACACAGTTCCGTTGCCTTGCCCACGCATACACACATCGTACATCCACACACACGCCTCTGGGAAACCTGTGCACGACAGTGCACGAACTGTGAATGTCAGACAACCAATACATACTTTGCTAGGTGCAACACATTAACCTATCTCATTCTCCCCACAGGTGCCGAACTGCTGGACGCTGGAGAGGGAGACAGCAGCCAGCACAGCCAGTCCGCAAGCCCCCGACCCGGACTCACGGATGTAGAGGAGCTGGACACCTCCTCGGACGTGGACCACCCAGCAGGCCCATCTGGTGTGGCAGGGCACAACCGCTCCCCAGGGCCCCTCCTACCCACCAACCCATCGCCCAGGGCTGCTGACCAGTCACAGACCCCTGCTGCCACGGTCGTTGCGGCCACCACCACCGCCGCAACCACCACCACCACCATCGCCGCAACCACCACCACCGCTGCAACCACCACCACCACTGCCGCAACCACCACCACCACGTCATCCCTGGCCACAGCCCCAGCGCAAGGGGTGGCCCGGCCATCGGGGTCCACCCTGGGAGCCAGAACGAGGACCGTGGTGAGCAATGTGGCTAGTGGGCAGGTCAGTGGCAGCAGTACTGTTAGGAGGAGCAGGGTCAGGCCAACGCCATCTGTGCCTGGGAGCCAAGGCCAGCCGCAAATCGACAGAGTCCTTGGGGCCTATGAAGAGGCCCAAGGAGAATGGGCCAGGTCGGCTAGCGACACGCGGGAGGTCCTTGGGGTGTTGAGGGCCATGAACGCCCATATGGGCCAAATGGTGGCCCTCATGGGCCAGCTGGTGGTGGTGTCGAGGGCACAAGCAAGGCCAGCAACACCACCTCCGCCACCACCTGCTGTGGCACAGGGTCGTGCAGCATCGCGTTCCCCTGCGTCCACAGCGAGTGAGCACTCCTCAGCCACCACCAGCAGCCCACCAACACACCCCCCCTTCCAAACGTGGAAGGGGCCGTCCGAAGAGGAAACAGGTGTCCAGAGAGGACTTCGCATGCACCAAACGCCAGTGAGTCAGCCAGCCACCTTGACCACCTAGTGCATTGACTTGTAATACGATCCTACCCCACACTGCCATGTGAATGGCATGTGTCTGTTGGACTGTGGACATAGGACTAAATGGGTACACCTTGAGCATCACGCAGCCATGACGTCAACTCATAGTCACTGCACGCACCACTTTTGTCAACACCTTGCACACGATAACATGTCACTGCTGAAAATAAATACACCTTGATCACAATCTGCTGTCTGTGCCCTGTGTTTATTCAACGATGTGCAACCGCCACCATGAGCAGAAATGCATCTGCTGTGTGGTATGTCGATGGGACAGGAGAGGCTGTAGGGACCTAGGGGTGAAAAACAGAACAAGAGTACATTCAATGAGTGTGTCACACACTCATCACACAGTACTTGTCACTAACTACAAGCAATGTACACACATCTCACAGAGCAACAGGGCACAATGCAACAGCCACTGTCAGTGGCATACTAACCTGGACATGGACCATTGACACACAGCACTCAGTGAACAAAAGGCCTCTGTGACAGAGCACACATACACCTGCACAACTACAGCTACTTCAGCCGTCGTAAATGGACACTCACCGTCAAGTGAAGTAGCGGGCGATGAGCTGCTGACGCACAATCACAGCTTCCTCCTCTCCACTGTCCTCGTCACTGGACCCGTCCTGGTCTGCAGGCTGGGGCCCTGGATGATCACCGTCATCCACTATTAGGGGATCTGCTTGCGAATAGCCAGATTGTGCAGCATGCAGCAAGCCACTACTATCTGGCACACCTTCTGTGGGGAGTACGCCAGTGCGCCCCGGTGTGGTCCAGGCATCTGAACCTGGACTTGGAGGCCAAAGGTCCGCTCCACCACACGTCTGGTCCTCCCATGTGCCTCATTGTAGCGGTCATCAGCTGGGGTCCGAGCATTACGTAATGGGCTGAGCAGCCAAGGCCCATTCGGATAAGCAGAGTCCCCTGGGTGTGAGGAATACCGAGATTAGTTGCAATTCCAACTGTCCCCAAGACAGCATCGCACAACAGCCACGCTACACAAGTACACATACTCACCAACAATCCAAGCACGGTCCGGTTGCAGATTGGTCATCAGACGTGGTAGGATGCTGTTGCGCATGATATGCGAGTCATGGGCCGATCCTGGAAACTTCGCACACACGTGTGAAATGACCATGTCCGCAAGGCACACCACTTGCACATTCAGGGAGTGGGTGTGCTTCCTATTCCGATAAATGTGCTCCATGGCCTGTGGTGCTACAAGGCCAATATGGGTGCAATTGATTGCACCAACAACGTGGGGGATCCGTCCAAGGGCATAGAAATCACCCTTCACTGCCGCCAATTCACGTGCCCTGGGGAATCTGATGTACCTGTTCCTGTACAGCATCATAGCTGACAGTACATCACGAAGCACCATGCTGAACATTGCCCACTGTGTGTTGGAATGACCCAGTGGCGAAGAAATGCAGTGCAGCCATCACCTTAGCCGTGGGGGTAAATGCAGTTGGATACACCCTGCGAGGACGGAGTTGGGGTTCCAACAAGGCACATAGGCGATGCAGGGTGGGTCGGTCCAGACGGAATTTCCGGATTACCTCCACATCCTCCATGTCTGACAGCAATTGGTAGGGGCGATGTATGTTTGGTCTCCTCCTAGGAAAGATGGAAGTGGACACATGTGAAAGCAACACGCCACAGGGCATTTCCACATACACAAATGACTGACCAAGCAATTGAATCCCAGAACAGCTGACAAGTAGGGACAGCACAGCCACAATACACTTGCACAGGTCCCCTGCCAATTGCAATGGGCAGTGACACACACCATTGCTATGAGCATGCACATGGGGATTTGGGCCTTAATAACTTGTAAGGCATGCTTATGGTATCAGACTGCATATTTGGCAAGCGGCAATACCACGGCAACATAACTGGCTGCTGTGCATGACACTGCTTCCGAGGCTGGGTGAGTATGGCACACACCAACAATGCTATGGACACAGGCTGAGCGGCCAAAACAAGTGGGACCGGTAGCACGAGGGGATATGAGACAGTCATTGATGTCCCTACTGCACCCTATGTACAGCACTGTATGGATCACACCTCCAGAAACATTGACAGGTGTACACATTGACAGCTCCATGCCAACACGGCTGTGTGATTGCCAATACACATCACAAGTGACACGTAACGTTGCACGTGCCAGGTGGCAGATGTACATAGTGAAAGATGGCATGTGTGTGCATATGCATATCCCATGCTCCCATGCCAATGTGTACATGATGATATGCTAACAGACATGTGGAGGCTGGGCACTGGCCGTCACTGCCTATGCACACAGCATGTTGTGGCCCTGTCCATTGTGGACCTGCTCCCACACACAAATCATGGCCACACCTGCAGATGCATTGCGCACATTATACTGTGTGGTGCACATGGCATCAGCGGACTGTACCCGCCATGGGCCAGGCCCTTGCGGCCAACTCCAATGACCCTCGCGGTTGCACCCTGCGTGTTCCACTATGGAGGTAAGCGTCCCGGGCCAGCTGGGAGCAGGCCATCGTCTGCAATTGAAGCTGGCAGACATGGTACACAAATTGCAGCAGCTTGGACCCACTGAACCTGCCCCAGGGGGCTATATGAGTGTGGGAGTGTGACCGGCATTACCACAGCTACCTGGGATTGCAGCCTGGCATCCCTCAACAACACCTGCTGCTGCCACCTGTCCACCTTCACGTCGATGACGCTGAGGATATGTCCAGGTCCACTCACCAGCGAGGAGCTGGAGATCCTGGATTCCGAGCTCCACGCACACTGCACATGGCTATTCCTTGAGAAAGTTGTGTGAGAGAGACAACTGCAGTTTGTGTGGGAGTGCATGTGGGGGACACACATGTCGTTGATCCGCAGCACTATGAGTCAGAGCCTGTGGGGTTCAAACATGCACTGCTCACCATGCTGACTGCAGGTGGCAGTGGTATGTGAGCTCTCGGGCGCTTTGACATGTCTGTCCCTCCCGAGTGGTGGTATATGGCAACTTCATGTCAGACATCCAGTGACACAGACAATTGGCAATGCAGGTCTCAGTGCACTTTTTGCTCGTGTGAATGTCAGGCTGGGGCCATGCTGCCCTTCTCAGTCCCAGCAGGCCTGGCCTGCACATTGACTGCACAATGCCAGTAGGTGACAACACAGACTGCCTAGTGGGTTACATGTGTCTCCTGTTCAGGACCCTCCGGATAAGCGCAAACTAAGCCCTGTCAATTGGACACACCATGCCTCGTGATAGGGATGTGTGTGAGTTAGTGGCACTGAATGTGACCTCCGTTGCGGGGTGGGGCATGCACAGGGCGAGTACGTTGATTGTTGCGCAGTGTTGGTCACAGTGGGTACACCCACACAGATGTGTTGTCTTGTGATATTTTGCTAGGTCCGCCTGACAATGGACAGTAGATGTGGGCAGACTACACATTGCACGATGTGCTGTCTATATGCATGTGCCTTCACACCAGGCACAGCTGCCCCTGCACATGTGACCCCTGCTGCCCTCAGTGCTGGGTCTGTTGAGCTGATGCGCCATCTGTGCGTGGGGCAGACAGCTCTCCTCACTTCCGTAATTGCCCATGACATCACTTTGCCGCAGGTGACATGTATCATGGAGGGCCCACATGTACGCGTGGGTAGACTACACAAGACTGTCCGATGGTTGTCACACCCAGTCAGTGCTACGAATGGGAACGATGTGGTGCTCGTACTCATTTATATGTGTCGAGTGTGCGGGTCTAGGTGCGGGGCTACATGCAAGACATGGGAAGTTCATCGGCTTATCTACTAGTTGCAATACACATGAGACACGTCTTTTTATGACCACATCAGGGTCATTCCTTAAACTAACTGGAAGTCAGACAGTCATATGTTACCCTGTACTCATGGCCTCCCCTCGCTCACCCAAATATGCGTTTGCACCTGAGAAGCCAGCGCATGCACAAGCAGCTCCAAGCTCGCCCCAGAGAGGCCAAGGAGTGTATGTGTGGGGCCAGTTGAACAAGTGGTCTGTCTCGCGGTATAATAAGTGGCGGGACGCCGTACACCTGCGTGGTGCCCCGAGTCGAAACCCGGGCAACATTGACAATGCATGACAGGCTCCGCAGTCCGGATACACCACCTGCAACACACAGAGGCTGTAGCTGCCCTAGCGGCCCAGGCCGCGTCCAACTGGAGCTCATGGACCCACACATTCACTCTTTGGCCTCTCTGGGGCGAGCTTGGAGCTGCTTGTGCACGCGCTGGCTTCTCTGTTGCAATGGCATGTAACGTGTGTGGGAATATAGGCAATGAGTGAGATGGTGCGAGCCACCTTCCGTGACGTCACTCCTGCTCGTGATGTGTGCGTCACCCCACTACTTCCATTTGACTTGTGCCATACTACATATTGAGGATGTGTTGCCTGCGTGATGTGACCAGGAGGAGCGCGCCATGACCTCTCACCCACCTTGCTCCACTGCCATCACGTGCCCTGGATTGCCTGTGCAGGTGGACAATGTTGGGGAAACACCTGGTCGACAGGGGATGTGAGTGCCTTGGCAAGGGCCTGGCGGACGCACAGCAGTATCCAGCATGTCCACAGAGGGTGGGCTGACGTCTACACCTGATGCAGCATTGATCGTGTGCCCGCCTGTTGTGCACACACGAGTTCACATTCATCCCCAGACAGGTGGTCTTTACAAATTCCCAGGAGAGCGGTGATGTACTGCTCCGGAATCCTCCCAACACAGCGTGTTTCAACATTGCATGTGCGCACCTACCCGTCACACCCACCCACCTGAGCCAAGCGTAACTCCCGCTTCACATGACACATGTGTGTCTTCCACAGTTGTGCTACTCATTTGCGTTGACATCCAATGACAGTGGACTACATGGTCATCTCACGACTGCCGTGTACTTCACACACTCTCATCCTCTCTCATTCGTACTCGTGGAATGAATAAGCAGAGACACATATTTACTTCAAGCCATGTATTAGGACTTATGTCCTCTGTGATGCAGTATAGTGGACACTACTGGCAGCGAAATGCATGTGGAGGATATACTCAGCATGATTACACATAGCATAGGGTGTAGGGGTACATGTGATTAGTTGTTGACTGTGGGATGTGGGCTTCAGAGTTACAACTGCTTAGCCGTTGCTGTGCTAATGTGCATTTGCTAATTACTGTGGGGCTGCTGACTTTGACACAGACAGTATACATGTTGCCTACCAGACCGCTTGACATCATGGGCACAGTACATCTCAGTTCCATGTTACAGGTTTGCTGCTATAGTTACTCATACACACGTGCGTGAGGGGTGTCATCAGGGCATGGGCCTACGTGCATGCAACGGCATCCCACTTGTTGTTGCAATGTGGTGGCTACTGGACATGACACAGTCACTGGGGTCATGTTGTAGGGGGATGCACTTGTTGTCCATGCAATAGTCCTGGCAAGAAAGTTCAGAGGGAGGTGAGGTGACAGCTCTCACATACTACAGCCGACCGATTACTGTCCACTGACCGGTGCATATGTTCATGGGCGCAGGATACATATTATGGCATAGTTGTACGTGCAGTGTTGTCCATGTGGTTGCCATTCACAAATCCCATGCCTCTGCCTCCCCCCTGTTCATGCAGAGTTACTGGATGTGATGAGGAACAGAGTGCATGTCCCGAAATTATCCGATATCATGGCAGTGTTGTTAATGATGTGGTGTTAGTTGCAGGTTGTATGGTATAGTTGTTGTACTGGTAACTGCTCAGTCCGTGCGGAACCAAGCATGGGTACGGTGTAGGACATCATTGTTCAATTGGGGGTATTGCATCGGGGTCCGATGAATTGACAGGTTGTCAGGTATGCGATACCTTCCAGCAGGGCTTCCATGGCATTGGTGGTATACATGGATGCCATCCAATGAAGCGGATGGTGGCTGTCAAGGTGTTGGTCGTAAGTTGTCCCTTGTAGGAGCCTGATGGGACATGTTGGATGACATTCGATGAAACTGTGATCCAGAATAAGTCGTGTGGAGGCACAGTGGTCCCATTGCAGTGTGGGTCCGATTGCAGTCACATACGCCATGCCCCCATAGGCTGAACAGATCCTGTCGTGGACGTCCAGGGGGTTGAACAGTTGTACCAGGTCCGCCATTGGACATGCCGGGTTGGAGAGACATAAATCCACAGGACAGTGGAAGGGACACCTCCGACAGTAGAAGACGGGGATGACGCAGCTGAACAATGCGATGCGGTAAGTTAGTCGGTAAGTTACGTTCAGCAGAGCCAGATTTTCACATCCCAATATCTGTATCAGGTTATGTTTGTACACCTTCATCTGTCCGGCGTAGTTGGGTAGGTGTGGTGCAAGTGCCATTTTGCTGCAGGGCGATGTGATGGCGTGCTCCGGCTGTCTGTGCAGTCTGCAGAGTGCAACCTCCGACGTTGCTGGGAATTCTGTAATGGTCGTAGGGAGGCAGGACTTGGGTTATAGTAGCTTGTGCGGAGGACACGGGCCCTCATCCCACATGCTTCTATGAATGGTCAAGGTCAGTGGTGTCTGACTCCTTCCAGATAACTTGCATGTGAACCACATGGGGAGTGGTATTATTTCTTTTTCCGTTCGAAATGTTCTTTCGTGTTATGCGCTATCTGCCCAGTGGACGGTTCCCTCTGCATGCCTGTGTTGGGCTTTTTTTGGGGTTATGACTGTATTGTCCTGCTTGAATGGTTGAGCTGTGGTTTCGGTGTGGGTATGGAAGGCCATTCAGTGCTATCTCCTCTCCCGTGTGTGGGCGGCCCGCTGCGTTTCCGCTATACGTTGGGCCTTGTGTGTGGGTGTTATAATTGGAGCCACCTGTTGTCGGTCCCCGGGATCTTTGATGTTACGTATTGCATGTCTTGGTATTGGGTGCAGGGTGGTATCGGTGTTTCTGTGTGGTACTGGCGTACCTTTTGCTGATGGGGTCCATATTCTGCTGGGTGATATTTCCGCCGCTGTGTGCTTCGCCATGTTTTGCACACAGGGGTGTGTCCTAATTTGGCGTGACATCACTGACATGTTCGGGTCAGTTGTGTGACGTCAGGTTGGCAACAGTGAATTACCGGTTGGGGACATGACTGTGGCAGGTCTGTCACGTGACATGTGCATTCAGGGTGGGGCTGGTGTGTGGTGTTTGTTGTGCCCTGTGTTGTTTGTGTGCGGCGCATACATGGCGCTGTCGTTGGGCTGTGCGTTGTGCGCATGTGTGGCTGCGTCTTCGCCGCTGCGCTGCGGGGCCGTGACGGGGACGTTAGTTCCTGGTCCCAAGTAGTGTGTGCCCGGTTGTTACGAGTTGTTTCAATTTGCCCGGTGTGACATTTGTGGGTGCAGTGGTACATGCAGGGGTGTCTGGGGGGGGCCATGTACAGTTCTTCCGCCCTTGCACTGTGTGCAGTGTTTGCGTGCCCTTGTTGTGTGTCTGCCTACCTGCGTCTCCGCAGTGCACTGACTCCTAGGTTCTGCATCAAGTAGAGCATGGGGAGGGCCTGCAGTGCTGGATTCATGCTCGGGGGGTCCGCCTCTTTGGTGTCCGTACTCAGCGATCGAGTTTCCGCCTTGGTTTCTCGTGCGGTGTCTCTTAGCCGTGGGAGCTGTTTGTTTGCGGCATCGTAATTTGTACGCCGGGCAGTACGTGATTTCGTCGGACGGTGTGTGTCCATTGGGCCGCGCCGCTACGTCAACGGGCGCACTTTGATGGCGGACGGCGTCGCTGGCTTACGGGCGGTGTTTGGCTGACTTTACACATCCTAATTGGGCGGGCGTGTGGGCCGCGGCGGGCGGACGGTAACTGGTGGTTTTTACATCCGACAGCACGGCGGTGGTGCTACCGCCCGGCATCCTAATGGGCCCCTTAGTGACAAATTATTCGATGACGCAAGATTTAGTTTCAGCAGTCAATACCATTTCATTTAAGTTACCCCAATACATTTTGAACAGAAATAGTTTTTCTGCATTTCACTGTGCTTTTTAAAAAGAGGTAATTGACTTTGTAAAACATTTGTTTTCTAAATATTGCAAGCTTTCAAACGCTGGTCTACATAGTGTTAATCCCCATAATCTTAAAATTGGTAGAATCCATCTCCTTCTTTGCATTAAATAACATTTGCAAAATAGAACCACATAAATTGTCGATTGTTGGGACTGCTTATCACATGGGCAGCTGCATAATTTAGCTGACCAATTGTTTGTTTCTGGGAAACTTATCAGGCTGTGAAAAATCCCAAATCTAAACCGGGTCAGTACAAATCTATCATAACCACTTAAAGCATATTTTATATACGGCTGAATACCGTAAGTGGTCAGTGTCAGTTGGTGTGATTGTACCGAAGGTTTGGTTGCCTCAAGGGTGAATCTATTTGCCTCCAGAAGTGTCATGAATTTTCTTTTAAAATCCTTTCTGGAGATGGAATTGATGGAACCGGGGGAGTTATAGTACTCGGAGTGGCCAAGGTCATACATAAAGTTTTTAATGTATTTTAAACAAGGGATCTTGGTTACCCGGTCCAGCTTGAGGCTATCGTTTCAAATATCGCGGTTAAAACTAGTTTTTGGGGAAGTCCAGATCCCATGCCATAGAAGAACTGGTTGGGCATTTATTATGTCCGAAATATATGGGACCCATAATTCAGCATGGCAGGTTGAAGTACTGCCAGGAACCGCCAAAAGGAATTTAAAAAAAGCATTCTCAACCTGCTGTATGGATTGAGTATCTCTGAAACCCCACACACCGGCACCATAAATTGCTGTGCTGACGTATTTCGCCTGGTAAATTTGCAGGAGCTCGACTGGAGGCCTTCTGCCCAATTTCCTTGCAAAATTGGCCAGTGCCCCAGTTGCTTTCATAAAGAGTAAGCTCCTGTTCTTAACCACCAGAAACCATGTCCCCTTGTGGTCAAATAAAATACCTAAGTAGGGAAATGTCTTGGTGGATTCCACCTTGTTATTACCAATAAACATACCCCTGCATTTTGAGCTGCCTTTCCCGCATTTCATTATGAAAGTTTTTGTTATATTAAGTCTCAGGTCCAGCTTATCCATATACTCAGTATAATTAAGTGCCTTTTGGAGTCCCAGTTGTGTGCGAGCCATCAGCACTGCATTGTCCGCGTACAGAAGGGCGGCTATGGGGCGGTTATTTACTTGTGGCAGGTCCTGGCACTTCTCCACTAATGCATGATCCAATCCATTTGTACATAGTGTAAATAAGAATGGTGCCAGGACACAACCCTGTCTAACCCCCCTCTCCACGCCAAATGGTGCAGTGCATTCACCCTTGACTCCATAGCGGACCCTAGCTGTTGCCCTACAGTAAAGATGCCTCAAAAACTGAATCAGTGGACCCTCCACCCCCATGCCTACTGGCACGTCCCATAGTTTATCATGTATTACGCAGTCAAAGGCTGCTGTGAGATCAACGAAAGCAAGATATAGCCTACCTTGTTTGGACAGCGTGTACTTCCCTAGTAAAATATTAAGATTAAGGCCTTGCTCCACTGTTCCTAATCCCTGACGAAAGCCAAATTGTACATCTGAAAGGATGTTTTTGTCTTCGGCCCAATCTTGGAGCCGATTAAGGACGATCCGCCCTGCTACTTTAACCAGAGTCTCCAAAAAGGATATTGGGCTGTAGCACGCTGGGTTCTGTTGGTCGCCCTTTTTAAAAATAGGTACTATTATTGCCTCTGACCAAGTCTGAATAAATCCGGTAGAGCAACATGCAGATAGTACCTGCTTTAGTAGTGGGCCCCATAATGGCAAATTTGATTTAAAAACGTCTATTGGCACGCCGTCTGGGCCGGGAGCTTTACCTCCCTTACTGGCATTTATTGCACTTATAACTTCATCAATGGAAAAATAGAGATCTATGGGATAATTACCTTGGGCGGTTGTTCCCAGTTGTCTGTGTTGGGAAAGGGTGCTGCCATCACTCAGATCCTGGTTATATACTTTAGAGAAATAACCCACCCATTGTCTTTCATCTATAGTGATCTCGATCATTGGTTTGTCGTGACCTGCAAAAAATGGGGCATTGACCGCTTGCCAGAATGCTGCGCTATCTCTGTTCAGCGTGGCTTCGTGTAACGTCGCCCACGCATTATCCTTTAGTTCCCTTTTGTGTGTTTTTAGGGCCTGGTTATATTCCCTTCTACAAGCTTTTATTTCGTTACTATCACCTTCTAGTTTGTGCAGGGCATGCTTTAGTTTGGTGTATGCTTTTCTGCATTTGGTATCAAACCATCCTTGACTAAAAGTTTGTGCTTTTTTAATCTCTATCCTCAAAGCATTTTTTATTTCACGAGTGAGATGTGCATAAGCATCTAGAATATTAGCATAGGAACTTGTCTCATCCAGGCAAGTTAAAAAGGAGTTTTAGCAATTAGTCACAATTTTCTTAATGTACTCTGTCGGTTCTATCTTAGACCACCGTAGGGAATAGCCATTTATTTTACCTAGAGCTATGTTCTGGGCCATGTGTACTTGACTACGTTGGAGAAATTGTGTGTTGTTTGGGAGAGTTAAGGTTATGCTCAATGGGAAATGATCACTCAAGGCATTCTTGTGAATGCTATAATTTATAAGTCTTGATGAATGCCGATTGGGTAAGATTATATAATCAATAATGGAGTTCATACATCTCCCATTGAACGTTTGACTGAAGGGAACTGTAGGAGAACACAAATTATTGGCAAAACCCATATCAAAATAAAATAAAATCTCATTTAAAAGGTCCCCATACATTGAATGAGGAAAATGGGGATAGGCATCATTTTCCTCAGATAGTAGCCCACAATTTCCTTCTCCACTTAATGGGCACAGACCAACGTTAAAATCTCCACCCCAGACAGAGATCATTTCTTTTGCATTTCCACACTGTAGTTTATTCAGATCGCTAATTAGTTTTTTCAATACTCCCCCAATCTGGTCCCTCGGGGCGTTGTAAAAATTGATCAGAGCCAAACCGTGGTGTTTATCTAGCTCTATAGTTACAATCTGATAGTATCGATCTGAAATCAACATGGTTATCTTAGATACCTTAGTCTGATTGGACACATAAGTACATAAGCCTCCCTTAGGTCTCCCATGAGTGGAAGGGACTGCGGCAGTGTGGTATGTCTTATAGCCGTTGATGTGGCTTCCCTCTGTCGCCCAAGTTTCCTGGAAGCAAAGGATATTAACTTTTCCAATTGACTCAAGCCATACTGGGTTTGTCAACTTGGTGCGTAGGCCTGCAATATTCCCCAAAAGTACAGTTATATTTTCCGTCAAGTCTATGGAAGACTCTCGCCAGACTGATTGTTCTATGGTCGTCGGTAGTGATTCTTGTGTCATGCCCGTCACTCTGGTATGTTTTTTCCCTAGTATAGGTGATGGAATACAAGGGCCTTTAAGAGTAGATATTAATCCTAATGGGCTATTTCCACAATCAGAGTTTATGCCCTTGTCCCAATTGTGGGCACCTTTCGGCTTGTGTCCATGCGCCTCCAATCGGGGATGTGAATCATCTAACCCACTAAGCGTATCACTTGTGGCTTGGGGATTGTCACCTCAACGTTATATGTATAGTAACCTTTTTCATGTGTATCCCTTCTATTCGTTCTTAGCCCCATGTTAGGAGGTGGCTGGTAAAAATAGCCCAGAGGTAGTACATTGATGCCGGCAGACGTTATACGCTTATTACCGGCTCTCCAGAGGATACTTTCCACTAGTTGTGGGGTTTTAAACGTTAGGACAACACAGTCCCCCGCTAAAGTTTCCCTGTCCCTGCTCAGTCAGCTAATTCTTCTTGCCATTTTGAATTCCATGAATAGAGCATCTGTTAGCCCTGTTTTTGCCCCCAACCAATGTAGAGCTTTATTTCTCAAAGAGACCCAGGATTCATTATCCTGTGTCGTCAATCTTGGAACATTAGCTAGGATTACTGTATATGGGGTAGCAGCTGGTGGTAGGTCTCGGCAATGTATATTGACTGGGGCATTTAATCGGGGTAAGGAAATAAATGGGACGTTAGTGATTGGCTGAACGAGACTACCCTCTTGCATATTGAAGCATTTCCTCTCGTTTTCTGGTCTGGCAATGGGGTGGTTTATAGGCTGGGTGGGTTTTTGAGAATCTAATGAGGACCCTAGCGGTTTCCCTATATGACGCCCATTGCCTTGGGTCCCTAGGCTATCCCTTGCTAATGTTAGAGAGGCCTGTGTGATGAGGTTTTCTGATCTATCGACCCTGTTTGAATCTCCTAGGCCTTCTTGGTTGTAGGGTCTACTGCCATGATTCCCGGTAAACTCAGCTCCCTGGAAATTATTTAGACTCTCTTCGATCCTGGTGATCCTATTGGTTATGCTACTTAGTGCCTCTCTCAAGTATGCCTCTAATTCTACAATTAATGTTGTTAGGTTCCCAAGATCATTGGAGAGGACAGTAGATGTTATTTTAGAGTGGGACCTTGACTTTTGCTCAGCATTAGACGTGATCAATGTTTTTGCGCGTTTAGTCATTTTTTTCCGGGATTTTACTAGCGAGGACCTGGGTTCCTTAGGGGTTACCTGGTTTTCTTTAGCATCAATCTCAGGCCTTACTATTTTCTGTGGGTTTCTTGGGTGTTTTGAAGGAGGTTGAGTGTCCAACTCCTGATTACTAACTGATACGTGTTCAGACATATTCTGGATACACACATTCTGTGATTGTAAACCCCCTGAGAGCCCGGAAGGGCCAGACTGTATAACTATTGTCTCGTTTTCCTTTACTAGCTCCCCCCATTTGTCCAAGTTCAAAGTCTCTTCTACCGTGGTGATCTGCTTTTCAATGGCCCCCATTGCCCCTGTAAGATAGTTCAATAATGTTAGGCGAGATGATCCTTTAGCTTTTAGTAGTAACGGTGGTGGGGGCTGATTTACAGTCGCCTTTCTTTTCCCCATCCTGGAACCTGTGTGTAAATTAAACTTCGAAGGGTCGATACAAAATGCCACTGTCAAATAAATATTGCCGTATATCAATGCAATATTCTCACTTTCAATATGATCGCAAGTCCCCAGGAAAACAGTCACGAATATAGGATGTAAGTAAATAGATGCTTTTCAAAACTTACGAGACCGGCCCAGCTCTTCCCGGGGGGCAGCTCGATGACCGGTTAGGGCTCAGCAAGCCTCGTGCTTGAATGCTGCTGTATCCACTTTATAGATTATTTGTCATTCCACTTGACTGCGCTCATCGTGAGGCTTTGAACCCACTTGCCCACTTGCCAGTATTTTCCCAGACTTAATGTTGTAGTCGGGCCATGGGGCCAAGAGGGAGGGCCCAGTCCAGCCTCCTCCGGGCTCTGACAGGCTAAGACGGGCCCGTCTTGGCCCGGGCGCGTCCGTTTTTATGGTGCTCCTGTGCCCATCAGAGCTCGTGGCCCCTCCTCACAGGACCGGCAGAGCTAGGGACTCTATTCAAAGTGCTGGAGTGCTGGCTTGATAAACAACAACTATAAGATCACATTCCTTACTTCAGAAGGAGATCATCATCTTTAGTCCTTCTTCACTCTCTACAGTTCATAAATCTTCAGTGCCTGTCAACACTAGTGAGTGTTAATTCTGTCTTAACTTGAAACAAAGGCCAGCTGTCTGCATTTCATTTGGTGCATGAATGGAGATGTTGACCTCAGCAAGATGGCAGTTGTTGGACCTGGCACTCTGCAGGGTCACCCTAGATTTGTGCATTCCTTTGCTGAACTCGTTTTTGTTGACCTTTAAGATCTGTGCAATTTTTCCCTGCTAGCCAGTGGTAAAGTGCCTATTCTCTCCCCTGGAAACATTGTAAAATTGGCCTACACCTGATTGGGCTATTTAATTTACCTATAAGTCCCTGATATATAGTACTGCATGTACCCAGAGACTGTAAATTAAATGCTACTAGTGGGCTGCAGCACTCATTAAGCCACCCACTAAAGTAGCCTTTCAAAACATACCTCAGGTCTGCCACTGCAGCCTGTACTGCAGTTTTAAACTGTCTTTCCGACCTGGCAAAATAATCCTTTTGCGAGGCCCACACCTTTCCTTTTAATACTTATGTCACCCCTAAAGTAGGCCCTGAAGGCTCATTAGGGAATGGTGCTTTTTATTTAAAATGTATGAAATGCGTACTTATGTTTTACATGTCCTGGCAGTGAAAAACTTCTAAAGTCATTTTTAGGTCTCGCCTAGCGCTGCAGCACAAAGCGCTGCTCGCTTTGCGAGACATGCAGTATATACTATAGTGTGGAAGCTTCGTGGAAGCTCCGCCCACTCTCTGGCCCATCTTTCTCATTGGCTTAGGTCCAAAATGATGCCTTCCGATTGGTTTTGGGCATTGTTAGTCCCTCCTCATGATGAGCATGTTGTCATTTTTATCCTTCCACAGCTATCGGCCCCTTTACTCCTGCACTATTTTCTTCCCTGTCTTCCCCCCCCTTCCGCAGTCCGTAACTTCTCGGACTCCCCCCCCCCTCCCCCTTCCTGCCTTCTCGCCCGCTCGCCACTGGTACTCTAGGGAGAGAGGTGCCCAGGAGCAGCAGCGGAAAAAACTTGCGGCTGCCACTCGAAGTGCAACGAGGAAAGCAAAACCGGGCGGGCCTCCCGGATGCACCGGGAGCAGCCCGCCTGTGGCCAAGAAAAATCAATCGGAGCAGCTCGTATCGGGAGACTGGCTGGCTTTCGGAAATACACAGAGGTGCCCAGAGCCGTAGATGCCTCTTTCAAGTTCGCGCTAAGTTGCACCTTTGCCAATGCTTCTTATTTTCTGCGCACCGTGCACGCTTTCACTTTCATTGTTGTTTCGCAATGGCGGCCGCCGTACACACCACTCGCGGGACCCTGCCCTTGAGCAATGGCAGCCGCATGCAGTACGGTGTCTGACTCTCGCCCATCCACCATTCCATGCTCTTCTCAGCTTCCCTGCTTCTGTTTTCGGCAAGCCCAGTATGCCGGCCACTTCAGGAGGAGCGCAGCGGCTCTTCAGTAAATCAGGTTCGTAGCACTACATAGGAAACAGATATATATATATATATTTCCACCTGATCTGATAAAGCACACAGAGTCTCCCATGTGTCAATTTGTGTTGTGAGTTATAAGTCCTGGGAAGCAAACTTTAAAGGACGCCTTCGCCCCTAAGCGTGCCTGCCATCTCCAGACCCGAGGTGTTTATAAACACATCAAAAAGCTCCTGTGCTTTCTGCAGCCCATGGTCGCTGCTCGCTTGTGTGCCTCAAAGCCAACCTTTTCCAGTAGCACCGACCCACTGCTTATGACTGGACAGATCACTATGTCGCCCGCGCACACCTGTGCCCAGGGACTCCCAAATCACTGCACGTACAGGCATCCCAGAGTAGCCATGGGCACTAGTGCCCTAGGGCTGCTGCTTGATGCGGTGGTGGCCAGGGTACCCCGTGCAGTCACGTACCCTTGCACCGGAAGGTCGACTACTGGCTCCGGAGCATGCTTGTTTAAATTGTGAGCACTAGCACTATTTTCTCCAACAACTCCTCCCACCCCTCGCAGCTTCTTTTCTTAGCCCTCTGCTCCTTGAAACATGCGGTTTTACAGTACGGGCTGAAATATTCAGCTATGCACCGCCGTATGTTGTTTAATATTTAGATAATTATTTTATTTATTGCAGTGATGTTATTGGGCTTACCGTCGTTTAAAATTAAACTTTAAATTACACTAGAAAAGGAACTGTTTCCGTTAGGAGCCTTGAAAAGCGCCAGCTGCGACACGACTTGAATCTAAGCGCTACAACATGTAAGGCAGTTTAACAGCCTCTTAAAAGCAACACAGAATACAGAACAGTGTTTGAACAGTCCGGGTTACAGGGCCCCGAACAAACCTCTAGGGCGATGTGCCCACCACAGCGTGGGGTGGAAGAGACTCGGGGCTTGCAATGGCGTGGGTGGCCAGGGTGGGACAGACACAGAGCTCGCCATGGCGCGGGCGCGACAGACCAGGGCTGGCCTAGTCATGGGGTGTGGCAGACCCACGGAGCGTGACAGACCCAGGGCTGGCTTCGTTGTGGGGTGCGACAGACCCAGGGAGTAGGGCAGGACAGACCCAGGGCTCACCATGGCATCCCACGGGGAAGCATTGATGCTGCAGGCGGAGGCGACCCAGCCATCTGCGACCTCTGTCGGCTGGGACTCCCTGTGAGATTAAACCGGGTGGATGGGGGAAGGGAAATTCCATGGAGAACCAACTGCAACATAGGTAGGGTGGAGAGTGCAGCAGAGAATGCGATGTTACATTGTCATAATGTAGTGATTTGTAGTTAACGCACACAGAGTTGTTAAATAATTCGACGCGCTCCATAAACTCTGTTTATATTTTTAACGTTCTAATCCGAATTATTTTTTATAAAACAGAAATCGTTATGATAAAAGAAAAACCTAACCTTATGGTTATCTTTCCCACATGTGCAGTGAACCGTGTATCGCAGTATGGCGCATTGGTAAACTAGGGTCTTGACTGCAATCCTGCAGAATTGTGTTTTGTGATAATATACATTATTCATATCACAAACAAGGCCACGGGTCCAAAGAAAAACGAGAGGTCAGACAAGTGACTGGGTGTACTCTTACACCCTAAGGGGAATTCCCTTTTCAGGACGGTTCCCCTCACACACCAGAGGTGTCATGCTTCATCATAGGGGTGCCTCCTCGCGTGGGAGACCTAGTCTCCACGCGGGCTACAACCCCCTCGCTGCGAGGGAGGAGCTCAGGGATGTTTTTTTTTAAAAGGGGGCGGGTGTACTAAAACCCTATGTGAGTCTGGTGTGGTGAAAAAAGTAGTGAAAAAAGTGCAGTGCTGGAATGTGAGTGATTAAAATTGGCTACGGGGTTAGCTATGCAGCAACTTTATTCAGCTACCCGGTGTCAGGATTAAAATCAGAATCAAATAGCTGGTAACGCAGGTGCCATCATTAGAGGCATCTGTGTTAGTGCAAGACCAACATGTTTCGGCCAAGGGACCTAAACTAGTGTTGCGGCCTTCTTCAGGGTCAATAGTTCAGCTACTGCAATAAATAAGTGTGAAAAAAACATGAAAAAAACACAAGTGCGGAATATAAAATACAATGGTGTAATACTGAACCAGTGATTCGGCTGTTCAGTATGTTCACCGCACAACCTGTGGTAGAGACAAAGAACAACATGTAACGCTTTCATACATAATTGTTGGTAAACTGTATCGTAAGCACCAAATGCAGTTGATCCTCCCATTTAGAAACACACTGAGACACATTCACATATTAGAACAATGTGTAGTAAACTATGATGCGTGACTCACCAATTTTGGTTTATAAAGTTCTCCACATCTGTCCCGGCATAATGCCATATGGTACATGCGCCAAAACCTGTCAGAGAAAGTTTGTAGCATTAAAAACAGAAAACCCCAAGAGAGGGAAGTGGAGAAAGAACACACTGACAGCAGTTGGAACTTAAAAAACCAGGGGGGGTTTCAGTGTGTCTGTCTTCTAGCAGTAGGGTGACTCTACGTGTCTGGGCAGACTCAATGCTTATGAAAAAAGAATAAGACCAGAGATGGATGTGCATGGCGTGGACAGCAGATGGTGGTGGTGACGTGTTCAATCCTCGTGTCGTCAGAAGTTGGACTCACTGGGGCCTCCCTGAAAGGAGGGTGGGGGGAAAAAGGGGAAAAAAGGGGGGGCTAGCCGAGGAGGCCAAGCGGGACTGGGGGGACCGTGGTCAAACATGTGTCTGACCTGGGTGGGGTGATGGAAGTAACAGCCATCCAGAGAGCTGTCAGGGCTGCCGGCGCTCACGGAACAGCGACCCCGGGTGGGGGTGCAGCAGGGGGGAGCAAGGAACCGGATAAAGCACCGTTGGGCTGACAGGTGCAGGAGCAATGATGAGCTCGCGCTGCCGGCGCTCACGGTGAGGCAACCTTGGGTAGGGGCGCTGCGGGAAGCGGCTAGAGGAAGAGCGTCACTGGGCTCACAGCGGGGCGGCACGGTGGAAGGTCGGTGTACTGAAACACCACCGGTTGTGGTGTCCAAAGACCAGGTGGCGCACGTCCGGGGAGCAGGGGAACAGGACCAGGGGGCCGCTGTTGTTAAATAGGCAGGCTGATCAAGTACAGCTGTAGAGGAACGGGTTCAGCTGTGGGAACACCGGCGGCCGGATGACCGCCAGAAGGGAGGGTGTTGTGGGAAATGTAGTTCAGGCGGCAAGCGCCGAGAAAAGGAGGTGTGCGACCGCAGCCACAAGGGGGCAATTGCCTTGGTCACAGGGCCTGGATGAACGTACAGTGCCCCTGCGGCGTGCAAGGGTTAGTGGGCTGGATGGCAGCTACCGTCCTGCCAGGAGGACCAGCCCGCAGCTGAGTTTCGCAACAGGGGCAAAAAATTCGAAAACTTGCCAAAACACTGAGTAACAATGGAACACACGGGGAGTTGCTAGTCGAACCCCAAGTGATCGCATACCCGTTGTTGGTGCAGTGGCACACAGCGGGGGCGAAGGGGTGGCCAAGTCAGGAAAAGAATGCATGCAGGGGGAACCCATCAGCAGTGGCCCTCACACTGAGCGCAAAAAGCAATGGGCGGACCGGGGGTGGTCTAGTGGGTGGTGATGTACGGCAAATGAGGGGAGCGATGTGGATGGTGTACAAGAGAGCGCCAACCAGGGGATATCATCATTAAGACCCACATCTGCGGTGCCCAACCTATACACCCATCTCTGTTGTAGTCTGAGGAGTTTGGTTGTCAGACCAGGGGTGGCTGAATTCAGATTAGGTTTGTCTAGGATCGTCCAGCTGAGCGAGTCTGCTCCATGCTTCATATCAAAAAAGTGTTTAGTGAGTCTCGTCATTCGTTTGGCACACCTGATCGTGCTTTTGTGTTCAAGGATTCTGGTGCGTACTTTCCTGGTGGTCATCCCCACATACCTCAGACCCCAAGGGCAGGTGATGAGGTAGACAACCCCTCACTGTTGCAGTTTGTGTGTTGTTGTAAAACCCAGGGTCTAGATGTCCCTATATCAATACTCTTGGTCACTTTCGTTTGGGCGCAGACAGCACATGACCCACATGGGTAGTGGCCCTGGACATTAGGTAAATTCCAGAGAGTATTAGGTCTTAGTGTACCTGTAGGTAGGGGTCGAGTGTGAATCAGACTATCTTTCGGATTACGACCTTTCTTGAACGCAAACAAAGGTTTTTCAAGGGTCAGCTGGCCCTTATTGAGGATGTTCCAATTGTGTGGGATTGACTTCTTGACTATGTTTGAGAGGGAACTGTAGGTATTTACACACACCAGTTTGGATGATGTTTGTTTGACACTTGGCTGTTCTAATAGGGCTTCTCGGTTGTTATTGAGGGCGCGTTTCGCCGATTTTCTAACTAAGGTAGCTGGGTAGTGTCTGTCCAGTAGGTTACTCTTTAGTCTTGCAGCATGTTTGTTGTATTTCTGTGTACTTGAACAGGTCCGTCTGAGCCTAAGACGGAACAGCCAAGTGTCAAACAAACATCATCCAAACTGGTGTGTGTAAATACCTACAGATCCCTCTCAAACATAGTCAAGAAGTCAATCCTACGCAATTGGAACATCCTCAATAAGGGCCAGCTGACCCTTGAAAAACCTTTGTTTGCGTTCAAGAGAGGTCGTAATCTGAAAGATAGTCTGATTCAAACTAGACCCCTACCTACAGGTACACTAAGACCTAATACTCTCTGGAATTTACCTAATGTCCAGGGCCACTACCTATGTGGGTCATGTGCTGTCTGCGCCCAAACGAAAGTGACCAAGAGTATTGATATAGGGACATCTAGACCCTGGGTTTTACAACAACACACAAACTGCAACAGTGAGCGGGTTGTCTACCTCATCACCTGCCCTTGCGGTCTGAGGTATGTGGGGATGACCACCAGGAAAGTACGCACCAGAATCCTTGAACACAAAAGCACGATCAGGTGTGCCAAACAAATGACGAGACTCACTAAACACTTTTTTGACATGAAGCATGGAGCAGACTCGCTCAGCTGGACGATCCTAGACAAACCTAATCTGAATTCAGCCACCCCTGGTCTGACAACCAAACTCCTCAGACTAGAACAGAGATGGGTGTATAGGTTGGGCACCGCAGATGTGGGTCTTAACAACAATATCCCCTGGTTGGCACTCTCTTGAGCACCATCCACATCGCTCCCCCCATTTGACGTACATCACCACCCACTAGACCATCCCCGGTCCGCCCATTGCTTTTTGCGCTCAATGTGAGGGCCACTGCTGATGGGTTCCCCCTGCATGCATTTTTTTCCTGACTTGGCCACCCCTTCGCCCCCGCTGTGTGCCACTGCACCAAGAACGGGTATGCGATCACTTGGGGTTCAACTAGCAACTCCCCGTGTGTTCCATTGTAACTCAGTGTTTTGGCAAGTTTTTGCATTTTTTGCCCCTGTTGCGAAACTCAGCTGCGTGCTGGTCCTCCTGGAAGGACGGTTGCTGCCATCCAGCCCACCAACCCTTGCACGCCGCAGGGGCACTGTACGTTCATCAAGGCCCTGTGACAAAGGCAATTACCCCCTTGTGGCTGCAGTCGCACACCTCCTTTTCTCGGCGCTTGCCGCCTGAACTACATTCCCACAACACACTCCCTTCCGGCGGTCATCCGGCCGCCGGTGTTCCCACAGCTGAACCCGTTCCTCTACAGCTGTACTTGATCAGCCTGCCTATTTAACAACAGCGGCCCCCTGGTCCTGTTCCCATGCTCCCCGGACGTGCGCCACCTAGTCTTTGGACACCACAACCGGTAGTAAGTGTTTCAGTACACCGACCTTCCAACGCGCCGCCCCGCTGTGAGCCCAGCGACGCTCTTCCTCTAGCCGCTTCCCTTTGTTTATTGCAGTAGCTGAACTATTGACCCTGAAGAAGGCCGCAACACTAGTTTAGGTCCCTTGGCCAAAACATGTTGGTCTTGCACTAACACAGATTCCTCTAATGATGGCACCTGCGTTACCAGCTATTTGATTCTGATTTTAATCCTGACACCGGGTAGCTGAATAAAGTTGCTGCATAGCTAACCCCGTAGCCAGTTTTAATCACTCACATTCCAGCACTGCACTTTTTTCACTACTTTTTTCACCACACCAGGCTCACATAGGGTTTTAGTACACCTGCCCCCTTTTAAAAAAACATCCCTGAGCTCCTCCCTTGCAGCGACGGGGTTGTAGCCCGCGTGGAGACTAGGTCTCCCACGCGAGGAGGCACCCCTATAATGAAGCATGACACCTCTGGTGTGTGAGGGGAACCATCCTGAAAAGGGAATTCCCCTTCGGGTGTAAGAGTACACCCAGTCACTTGTCTGACCTCTCGTTTTTCTTTGGGCCCGTGGCCTTGTTTGTGATATGATTAATGAGTGGGGAGGTGGCCCACGCAGGTCCTCAAATCTCCTCTAGCCCCCTTGTGTGAATACATAATATACATTATTGCCAAGAAACAAAAAATAATACAAAAAACAGAACCCTTTTGCCTGGGTATGCCTAGTTTACATATGCAAATTGTTTGACAAAAACAGTTGTGGCGCATAACCACAGAAAGAAGACCGTCTGCCTTACTCCCAAAATCTCTGCAGCCTGTCCTATGAAATGTGTCTCTCTGGTCTGTCCTCTGCAGCCTGTGTCTTTTGTTTGAAACTGCGATCCATCTTTTACACCTGTCTCTAATTTGTCCTCTGCAGTTTGTCTCTTACTGTGCCTGTCTCTGAAGCCTAACTCTAGTGCCTGCCCTCTGCAGTCTTTTTCTTCAGCTTGTCACTCAGGAACGTTTTGTGGCCTGTTTCTACAGCCAATTGTGTGAAACCTGTCTCTGTGGTCTATTCTCTTCAGTTTGTCTCTCTTGTCTGTTCTCTTCAGTCTGTCTCTGTGATCTCTTCCTTCAGTCTATCTGGTTTGCTCTCTTCAATCTGTCTGTTCTCTGGTCTGTACTCTACAGTCTGTCTCCCTGGTCTGTTCTCTTCAGTCTGGCTCTCTCGCCTGTCTCCCTGGACTGTTCTCTTCAGTCTCTCTCTCTGGTCTGTACTCTACAGTCTTTCTCTCCGGCTTTTCCCAGTGGCCCCTCTTCTGGAGCCGACTTCAGCAGTTTCCTCTACAGCCCAAGCTCAGCAGTCTGTCTCTGCTGAGAGTGACCATCTAGCAGTCTGTCTCTACAGCCTGCTCTGTGATCACTGTTCTGTGCCATGTCTTTGCACTCTGTCACTGCACAGAGGGAGCACCTGGCAGCCTCTCCCTACAACCTGCCTGCATGGTTACTGTTCAGTAGCCTGTCTTAGCAGACGGTCTCTTCAGAGAGTGACCATCTGGCAGTCAGTCTCTACTTTTGGACTTCCGGGGCGAGGACGACGGCAGCAGCACCTGCTCAGATGGGTATACACTCAAAATATCGAGTTTTAAATATCGAGTGGCCACAATATCGAATGCAGAATATCGAGTGGACAGAATATCGAGTGGACAGAATATAGAGGTTAAGAATATCGACATGAAGGTAAGTAATATCGATTGTCAGAATATCGAAGTAAGTAATATCGTTAGTCATAATATCGTTGTTGAAAATATCGATTTTTTTAATCCTTATTTATTGGTATTGATAATTAATTTATTGTTAATTAATTTTTAATTGGTAATTAATTTTTATTATTAATGAATTGATATTCATATTAATTGTATTAATAATTATAGGAGTGTGTTGTGGGTTTCTAGAAGAATAGGGGGAAGTAATTTAAATGTAATGGAGTAATTAATAATTTAAATTTTTGGGCATTGATAATTAACGTATTGTTTAATAATTAATATTTGTTAATTTATTTATATTAATTATTATTAATTGGTATTGATAATTTATTTATTGTTGATTAATTAATAATTGTTATTTAATTTATATTAATTGGTTAATTGCTAATTATATTAATATTGTGAATTTTATGTGTAGTGGGTTGTGTGTTTATTTGGTAATAGGGTGGGAAGTAATTTAATGTTATTAAAGTAATTATTAGATTTTTAATTATTGGTATTTTCAAATAATTTATTGTTAATTTATTAATACATTTTTTTATTTTTAAAAATGATTTAATTTATAAGTATGTTAATTTTTAAACTTTACGCTATCAAAAGCTTTCCCTACTGTTGCATTTTTTGTAGTGGGAATAGTAATTTTTACCCCTCCACTATCCAACACTTTCCCTACTGTTCCACTCTCTGGAGTTGGAATAGTAAATGTTACCCCTACGCTATCCAGCACTTCCCCTACTGTTGCACTCTTTGGAGTGGGAATAGTCATTTTTATGCCTACGCTATCCAACACTTTCTCTACTGTTGCACTCACTGGAGTGGGAATAGTAATTTTTACTCACCCGCTATCCAACACTTTCCCTACTGTTGCACTCACTGGAGTGGGAATAGTAATTTTTACCCACCCGCTATTCAACACTTTCCCTACTGTTGCACTCTTTGGAGTGGGAATAGTAATTGTTTCCCCTACGCTATCCAACACTTTCCCTACTGTTGCACTCACTGGAGTGGGAATAGTATTTTTTACCCTCCCGCTATCCAACAGTTTCTCTACTGTTACACTTGGTGGAGTGGGAATAGTATATTATTCCCATCCGCTATCAAACACTTTCCTGACTGTTGCAGTGACTGGAGTGGGAATAGTAATTTTTATCTACCCGCTATCCAACACTTTCCCTACTGTTGCACTCACTGGAGTGGGAATAGTAATTTTTACCCACCCGCTATCCAAAACTTTCCCTACTGTTGCACTCAGTGGAGTGGGAATAGTAATTTGTATCCACCGCTAACCAACAGTTTCTCTACTGTACTACTTGCTGGAGTGGGAATAGTAATTTTATGTTGTACGTTATGTGATGTTTTTAGTTTTTTTATATTTAATGTAGTGTAAAATATTAAATTTAAATAAAATATTTTTTTAAGGTTTTAAGTTATTATATATAATTTATTTTTATATTTATATTAATGGTTTTTCATATATATATGTAATTATATTTTTAGTTATGTTTTTCATATTTTCTAAATAGAAATATTAATTATATTTTAATATTATTAAGTGAATATATATAAAGAAAGTTAAAAATGCATGTTTTTTTTATTTGGCATTACATTTAATATTTATTTATTTTAACCTTTTTTATTAATTTTTAAGTATGTTTTACTTAATTATATTTATTATTTAATTAATTTTATATTACTTTTAATACATTTTAAAAAGTCGATATTTTGGCAGACTATATTTTTTACTGCGATATTTTGTACTCGATATTTTTGTACTTACCTGTTTGTAGATAGGAAGTCGATATCCTGGTAGTCGATATTTTGACATCGATATTCTTGTAGGTCGATATTGTGGTATTCGATATTCTGTCAGTGATCCGCTCAGAAGACCTTCAATTAAGAGTTGTTTTTCCCACTTTTCTGCACAGGGTGCCCACTGTCCTCAATTCATCAGGACAACTCCAATGGATTTAGGAACACCCCATTAATAATGTAGGGACAGCTACTACACCCGCTCCTGACTCTTAGGAGTATCCTTCCCTACACAAGCTCAGTGTGACCCCCAACCCTCTCCTTTTGTAGACTATCTCTAAATCGCCTCCTTGTGACCGCAGTCCTATGTGCAAGGTATAAACCCCCTCTGGTTTGCATGCTGTCAATTCGAGACTCTGTTTTCTGTTGATATCCAAAATATGAATTAGAACAGCTAATTAGGACTAAAACTACCTGACTGGTCAACTCGAGCAGCTGGCAGGGCCATTGAATCATCACACCCCTGTAAATCCTTAAGCCACATAAATAATATCATGGTAACTGGATGGAAAGATTTAAAGGGTAGATTGTTACTAGTGGTTTTTCTTTTGAGGTGGCAGGGGCATGGGCAGGCACCTGCTCTTGTACTGCAGTACACCAACATATACCCTACTTTATTTTGTTACCAATCTTTTTTTTTATGCAATGGCATATCTTTCAATGCTAATGTTTAAATGAAACTGTGTAGGCGCATGTACTTAATATAAAATCTGTAAATCAGCATTGCTCTAACAGTACAGCTGTAAACATTCCGAAAATATTAATTTCAGAACATTTACCAGAATTTACATTTCCTAATATATGAGCAAGGCTACGTTGCAGTAATGTGCGATAATGTGTTGCATGGCTAAATACTTATAAGGTCCGAAAGGCGAGACCGATTGCATTGCAAATGCTTGTTTAAAAAGTGGTAACTATAGATTGGGACTAGATAGAGAAATGGCTCTTACACTCATTGGAATTTAAAACCCTCTTTAATAGTAAAGTTGGATTTTAACTTACTATTCTGAAAATTCCACTTTCAGAAAATTCGTATTGTGCTGCCTAAACTAAATATACCTTTCTGCCAGTGTCCAGGGTTACATGACTGTAAATGGCTCTCCTGTTGTGAGTTGTGTTTTCTTTCCAGATATTGGGACAAAAGAGGCCTAGCTGTGAGGGAAGAGGGTCTTCCCTGCAGGATGACTGGGGAGGAGTTGTGCCCTGCCCTGATTACATTATAAAGGACCCTGCCTGCAGCACATACAAAGGAACCTGACACCAGGCCTGCTATTGCCTTTTACACCCTAAACAGTTTGGAGCCGAACCCAAGAAAAGGGGTGCGTTAGACAAAGGGAGCATTCCCCAGGCAAAGGCTGGCACTGGGTATAAAAGTGGCACCTTTAGAACCTCTCATCTGAACACTGCTGGACCTATGGAAGATTCAGAAGAAGGGCTGCCCTGCTATCTCAAGAAGGAAGGTTAGACATGCTTACTTGAACCCAGGCTCCCCAGAAGTGACTACAAGGGTAAGTTGGCTGACATCCTGTTTGAGGTACAGGGACCCGCCACAATTCCAGAGGTCTCTCCACAACTGCCAAGTTGACCAGCAGCAACTGGACCTACCTGGATCTACCTGAGCCCAGCTGCTGGCCTATGCTGTAGTAAGTGCTGATCCCCAAGAGGTGCCCCCTAGGTCCTGGATCCTTTGCTGGAAACAGGTTATACTCATCATTGCGAAAAGTTGAAGATGCAGAAGTTTTGGGCTCCTCAGGACCGCAAAGTGACGTCTTTGTGCCATGAATCGACCACCTGCTACGACCGCCAGCATGAAGCCCCACAGTGATCTTATGTGACATCTGCCAACATGAGACTCCAGCAAGATCTGCACTTTGCACCGACAGTGACAACCCATGCTGACTGCCAATGCGAAGCTCAATGGATAACTGGCTCTTCATGCCAAAACAGCAAGCATCTGTGATACTGGACATGCTCCTCACGCTGCCAACAACCGCTTTGCAGCCCCTACCAAAGCAAACAGCAGCTCCTTTCAAGAACTTGAGAAGGTAACTCTTCAGCAGGATTTACCTGGTCTTTGTATTCGACCCATGTTCCATCGATGTTGGCCTGAACTTGTGACTTTAACCCAGTCCAGCGCGACCAGATAACCTCGAGTGGCGCTTTGTGCTTTTCTGCGCAATTTTCACATAAAACTTGAAAAACTCATATCTTGGTCTATTGATTGGATTTTTGTTTTTTATCATGTCATTTAATTTTTTTAAATGTACTTTATTTTTCTAAATTAGTTTGGGATTTTCCTGTGTTAACTTTTCACTTTACTACTGTTTGAGTGCTGCATAAATACTTTACACATTGCCTCTAACTTAAGCCGGAATGCTCTTGTACGGGTATATATAGTGATTTTTGTGGTGAACCCTAACAGGATTGTGTTTATTATTTGAGTGGGGTTTTCCCCACTCAACCAATAACCCAGTTTTTTTACAGCACCTATGCAACAATTCTTGGGATGTGAGAGGAGGGGTGCTTATGGCTCCACTGATCACCAACACCTGCCGCTGACACTCTGCTGTCAAGGAGTGGCTTGTGGGTGACACTATGCGTGGGGTGGGGTGGAGAAAGTGCCAGGTATCTCAAATAAGTGGCCGGTGGGAGTAGGAAATAGGCCACTGAGTGCTCAGGTTCATAGCCCTATTTGACTCAGAAGTGCCCCCACCTTTCTGCTGCATCACCTTTGGTGCATGCCTGGATCCAAAGGCTATTTTGCTTCACAATCAACAATGGAAAATGTAAAGGGATGAAACGTAAACATCCTCAAAATGCTGTGGGCTGATTATGTTACTTCTTGTAAGAAAATGCCTTGATTGTCACAGCTGAGGCAAGAAAATATCCCACCAGGACTGGCTTTAGCGGTGGTGGAGCCTGGTGTGACAATCTTTTTTGGTGACCTCACCCAAATGACCTGCTCCTCAGATTCCCTCAATACCACTCTGCAAAAGTGCCCCTCATCTCTCCAAAGCCCTTCTTCACATACATTTCATTTATTTTAAAGGGCTGGTAAAGGCTGGCTTTACTAATCCACTCAGCCATCGACATAAAATACAGATGTGTTCTTTGCAGCAGGCTTATTAACCCTCTGCACTACTTAATGGTCAAAACTGCCACTAGACAAAACACCGATCTCTCTCTCCAGCAGGAACATTAATCACAAGAGTTATCATGACATTTTTATTGCTGCCTGGAAGCTGGACCACTAGGAACTCTGCAGCAGGTGCTTTTAAATCTTAAGTTATTGCTAACGCCGATGTTCAGTGCACCCTGACTCCATCAAAACCCCACCCCGCCCCTAGGTTGCACCACCCTAAAGCTATCCGTGCGTCTCACGTAGGAGTAACACAAACTTATAACTGTTGACAGCTATCCATAGTGAAGGCTTGTACCCTATTCTTTCAAGATTTATAGTGCCAAAAAAATATGCATAAGCAGGGAGAGAGAAAAACCAAACATGAGAACATTTCCTGAGATTAGCACTAATCACGCGCACACCAGCTCTCTCTCTCTGGGGCAGATTTACGAGCCCCTTGTGCCTCCTTGCACCACCATTGCGGCACTTTTTTTGACGCAACGGGGGCACAAACAATACAGCCAATTTACAACGTGACGCATTTAGGTAGATGTGTCACGTTGTAAAGCCCTGCGTCACATTATACCTGCCCCAGGTATAATGTATGCAGGGTGGGCGTTCCCAAGCAAAAGCCATGTATGGGACTCACACATTGCTGGAGTTGCGTCACTTTCATGAGCAACTCCAGCAATGCGTCACTTTTGTGCCAACAGATGCGTCAGTATTTCTGACGCATCTGTTAATCCTTGCGCCTGGAGCACTGTATTGTAATATACAGCGCATCAATGGTGGCGCAAGGACATTTGGCACTGGTGCAAGGAAACTGACGCATCTATGCAGATGTGTCAGTTCCTTGTAAACCTGCCCCTCTGTCTCTGCCACTCTCGGGCGCGCGTGTGCACACACACATTCTTCCATTAAAAAACAGTACAGTTCGCACACTGCACTGGTAAAAAAAATGTAAGGAGAGTGTAAGTAGAATATCAAATGTGAGACAGAAAAAATGCTATATAATTCTCTTCATCTTCCCACCAGACCAACTCGTCATATCTTGGCCGTTCCGAAGAAAGAGCATTAAACGCAAGGTGAGATTACCTGAAGTATTTTCCAACTAGAAGTTACATACATTGATTTTTAAAAAATAGACAGTAAAAAATAAAAAAGTATTGGACAACACAGGCGCCGATGGATGTTCCAGTCGATTACATTTTGCTTTGGACGTTTTCTCGTTTGCTCAGATCTTTTCTTCACTGCAGTATCAAAGCATTCTGTACCACAGCTCAAAGATTTAATTTACTTGCTTCAAAGGTCTTTGTTAACTTGATATTTTTAAATTGAAAGCCAGTGATCACTCTTCAATTTTTAATCTTGTCCAAGTCAGTTCACCTATTATCATTACGTACGATAGTAGCCGCTTTGCAATAAAAGCGGAGTTTGCAGTTTATAGTACAGTGCTGAGCTAATGCATTTAGTGAAGACAAAAGTCTGTGCAACCAGTGAGTCACAGTTTTGAATGCCAGTGAGTCCACTCAGCCTCTCATCCTTCCAAGGTCAACAGGATAAGTTCCATTGAGTGGGTAATTGTGAGAATGAAAGAGCTTGACTGTGCTGTCACCTCAACCATCCCACCAAATTCATATATTTTTGTCTGGATGGGTCACCGAATGTTGTTCCAAGTGACCTCAAAACCTCTGAAACAGACTCAGGGGCCGATTCCGATTCGGGCCGGAAAACGTACCGACCGACTCGGTACGGGAATTTAGTCCGACCGACTCGGACCGGCGCCGCACGACCCGGGTAGTACGATGAAATGAATGTGAAATCCGACAGACTCGGACGGAATAAAAACGACCGACCGAGCCGGATGGAAACAAGCCATCCGGCCGGGAAATCACGCGAAACGAACCGACCGACACGCACTCGGATTGAACCCGAACGAAACGTACCCGCGAACTCCGACCCGCGTAGTACGATGCTGTGCGTGCAAAACACGACCGACTCGCCCGGAGCACAAGCCGTACGACCGACACGCATACAAAACCCAGCCGAAGCAACCCAATACTACGCGACCGACTCGTACGCCGCATATGAAACCTAGCTGACACACAGCGGGAACGAGTCGGACAAGATCGCACCAGACAACTGCAGCGTCCTACTCGGACACAAGAACGACTCGTACATGCACCAAAAACACCAAGGAAAAATTAGGAAAAAAGGGCCAAACAAGCAACCACTAAGCCAATAAATACAGGGAGGGAAAAAAATGGAACAAGGACACACCTCCAACTCCACCTACATAAAGGCCACAAATCCCTACCATGATCCTTTGCAAATTCCACTGACCTGCCAGCACACAACACCATCACACAGCAACCACAGACACACTCACAGCTCATATATCACACAAACCACACACCATTACCACACCTACAAATAGCACCCTCACACACACCCAGCTAAACCTACACTCACACCCCCCCACCTGCACACACACACACACACATCAATCACCACCACCCATGACCATGCCCCCAAAGAAGAACCATAAGTTCCTAGATTGTGAATTGGAAGTCCTGGTAGACGAGATACTCAGGGTAGAGCCACAGTTGTTTGGTACAACAGACCCCCATGTCGCAGAAAACCAAGATGTGGGCGAGGATTGTCGACAGGGTGAACGCACAATCACCATGTTTGCGCACAAAGGAAGACATCCAGAACAGGTGGTATGATGTGCGCAGGAGGGTCCGGTAACTACTCAAAAAGGACTACCTCAGCCAGCACAACGGCAGTGGCCCTCCTGCAAAACCAGTATACCTCAGGCCCTGGGAGGAGAAGGTGCGGGCCATCCTACCACCAGTGAGCGTATATGGACTAACAGACATCCCAGAGCCTGGTGAGTACACAACTAATATATACGATATGGTGTGACAACACACACACATCACAGTCAAGGGGATAGGCAAACCATGCACACTTAGCAAATACACAGCAACCAAAAGATATTCATCCCAAGATGTGAATGCTAGTCAGACAAACACAATACCTGCCATCTCATAGTGACATGTAACTGTGTCATGAGATCTACAAACCTAACAACAAATACAGCAAGGCAGTGGCACAAATAGAACAAACACTCACAGATATTTACCCACCACTAGAACACCACCTCACAGGGAAGCTCACTCAAAGGAAGGAATCCTGTGTATGCTGGTCAAGTCAGTGTAGCCAATAGCATGATGGGAGTGGTAGTCACAGATATTGGTCACACCCACAATTGGCCCATCAACACCACTCTCAACCATGCTCACATCACAGGGAGTGGATAAGGACTCACAAGATGGCTGACACTGGGTACTGCTGTGGGGAGCACAAGGCCCTGCTGGGAACTGTGCACCAACAAACAGCACAACACCACTGCCTGACATCCTGAAAGCCAACTTGCACTCCCTGCAATGCAAGCACGTTGCATGGTGGGATATCTGGCTTGGTGGGAAGGAGGACTCACAGCACTGACCATAGTTACAGGCAGCTCTCCTCACACACCCCCTCAACACTAACTCCACATAACCCACCTGGGAGAATGCAATGCCTCACAGCCTAACTGAAGATCCCACAAAGAACCACCACCCTGGGTTATGCTGTGTGAAGCACAGGGACACTCTTGGGACTTGTAGCCAAACAACTGCCAGGACAACACTCCCAGCCATCCTGTCGCACAGGCACCACACCCCACAGGGAAGCAGAGTCAAAAGGAAGGAAGGATGGCCATGCTGGGAAGGGGGGTGGAGGCAATAGCATGATGGGAGTTGTAGGCACAGATATTGCTCACCCTCACAATTGGCCCATCAACACCACTCTCAACCATGCTCACATCACAGGGAGTGGATAAAGACTCACAAGATGGCTGACACTGGGTACTGCTGTGGGGAGCACAAGGCCCTGCTGGGAACTGTGCACCAACAAACAGCACAACACCACTGCCTGACATCCTGAAAGCCAACTTGCACTCCCTGCAATGCAAGCACGTTGCATGGTGGGATATCTGGCTGGGTGGGAAGGAGGACTCACAGCACTGACCATAGTTACAAGCAGCTCTCCTCACACACTCCCTCAACACTAACTCCACATAACCCACCTGGGAGAATGCAATGCCTCACAGCCTAACTGAAGATCCCACAAAGAACCACCACCCTGGGTTATGCTGTGTGAAGCACAGGGACACTCCTGGGACTTGTAGCCAAACAACTGCCAGGACAACACTCCCAGCCATCCTGTCAGCACAGGCACCCCACCCCACAGGGAAGCAGAGTCAAAAGGAAGGAAGGATGGCCATGCTGGGAAGGGGGGTGGAGGCAATAGCATGATGGGAGTTGTAGGCACAGATATTGCTCACCCTCACAATTGGCCCATCAACACCACTCTCAACCATGCTCACATCACAGGGAGTGGATAAGGACTCACAAGATGGCTGACACTGGGTACTGCTGTGGGGAGCACAAGGCCCTGCTGGGAACTGTGCAACAACAAACAGCAGGACACCACTGCCTGACATCCTGAAAGGCAACTTGCACTCCCTGCAATGCAAGCACGTTGCATGGTGGGATAACTGGGCTGGGGGAGAAGGAGGCCTGGATGGTAACCAAATACCACCAATGCTGGTCATGCACACACCTCAACATTCACATTGACATGCCACAGGTTGGCAGGACAATGTGCTACACCAATATCACTCACTGACTGTCACTATTTAGGAGAATGCAATGTCCTGGCCCACATCCAGAGGTACAGTCACAACTGTCAGGTGTTTGAACAATTGATGCCAGTAGAAACATAACATACAATCTGTGTCTCTCCCCAAAACAGGAGATGATGGGGACACAGCAGCAGACCAGGAGGACTCCTGTCCCAGGCTCCGGGGAACACTGAGCTCACTGGTGTGGATCAGCCTCTGCACTCCTCGGATGGCGAAGAACCAGCTGGACCCTCCGGTGTGAGTCATCATGCAGCACCAGCAGGACCAACATCTGCACCCCCTGCACCCACCCCTCCAACTGCCAACACACAGGCCACCCCTGCCAACACGGACACACCAAGGACCACAGATGACAACAGCGCACGTACCCAGGCCCAAACTGGAGCTGCTGACAACGAGCCCAGGAACAACACCCAAGTGGGCCCACGGTCACCTGTGCATGCCACTGCAGGTCCTGCACGTGTCGCCAGGGGTGGTGTGAGGGGTGGGAGACATAGGTCTCTCCTTGCAGAGGGGTCTGGACTGTATGATGACCCACAACTGGCATGCATCGCGGATGCGTACCAGACTAGCACCGGAGAGGTCAGCCAGGTAGTGGGGATCCTCAAGGACATACAACAGCAGCAGGCTGCCCATCATGCCCGCTTGGACTCCCACATGTCCCGTGTCGAGACACACGTGTGGCATGGAGTCCAAGTGGGACACATTGGAACAACTGACAGCGGTGCATAGGGACATACTGACATGCCTCCGCCAGATCAGCACCAACATGGCCTCACCTCCCTGTGTGCCCACAACATCTGCTGCTGAAACAACTGCAAATGCCACAGGGAGGGAGGAGGACTCTGGCAGAGAGTCCCCTGCACCGCCCGCAGCCTGCACCTGAGGGTCCCCCCCAACAAGAGGGGCCGTCCGAGGAGGCCAAACTGAGAGGCCGATGGCCATCTACATCCCCCAGGAAGCCAACACCTGTTCTGGGACTTTTCCTCTGTGTGCATACTGCACGCCCTGTTGAAGCCAAGCCAACTCTCCCACATGACATGGGGAGCTCTAGTTGACCAAATGTATCAGATGACTGTGGACTTTACTCTGGACTTTTCAGCTACCAAGACTTCCAATTCACATGGGAACTTTGGATCCAAATTTCTATGTACAGCACCCACCATCCTGTGCACCATCCTCACACCTGTATGTAAATAAAATCACCAATACACCATATCTGCCTCTGTTGTGATTCCAACGTGGTTTTTGTCATGTAGATGTTGATCTTCTAAATTACACTGTGCGTGCTAACTGCTACAGCAAGTCCAACACTGTCATGTCAGTCATGGCGACGTGACACATATGAGGGAGACACCCCACTAGGGCCACAAAACACATACACACCAGGGCCATCAGACTCATCACCTATACTGATGTTGCAATGAAGTACAGTGGAATGTACAGACACGCCACCTATTCACAGTCACTGTCAACTAGACAACAGGTGCAGTAAGCAAATGTCAGTCAGATGTGTGACTACAGACAACGCACATCCCAAAGTCAAGCACAGGTTTATTACACATTTCCAACATGTAGTTTCCACTACAAATGCAAGCTAATCCAACCTGGCTGTGGCCACAAAGTCAAAAAGTGCAGAAGATAGAAAGTCCAGGGGTGTGTGGCACATCACCTGTAGGGAAACAACTGCTTCCACCTTGGAAGTTGAATCATGGATTCGGGGATCCAAGTTGATCAGACAACTCCAGCAGCACCCTGTGAAGGACAGACATGACACACAGTCAAAACCACTGAAGAACAGCACAGAACGGCAATACTCATGTCTAATACATGTCACGAGATAACTACACAAAACCAAGTTAGCATGTCAACACTGTTGGGCAGTACAGACCACCTGCAAGGACACATCGCTGCACGCATCCAGTCAAGTAGCACATGGCCACACTCAAACAGCACCAGAGCACCACACACACATATCATGCAAACTCAAATCATTGACATTACAACCCTCTGGAGACTCACATTCAGCTGAAGAAGTTGGTGATGAGCTGTGTGCGGACATCACCATCATCATCATCTTCACTGGCATCGTGAGCCAGGCCAGGATCTTCCACAGGTGTCGGACGTTGGTCATCGTCATCCAGGATGAGAGGCAACTCCTTCCGCACTGCCAGGTTGTGTAGCATGCAGCAGACGATGACAATCTTGCACACCTTTGCTGGGGCATATGGGAGGGCCCCTCCTGTCTTGTCCAGGCAGCGGAAGCGGCTCTTCAGGAGACCAAAGGTCCGCTCAATCACCCTCCTCGTCTGACCATGTGCCTCATTGTAGCGCATCTGGGCTGGTGTCACAGGGTTCCTGAGGGGTGTCAGCAACCACGGCATGTTGGGGTATCCCGAGTCACCTACAGACAGACAATTGCACATTAGCCGATTTGAAAATGTGTGCGGAAAACAACATAGCAGAACACACACAATGGTACAAAGTCAGTACACACCAACAAGCCAGGCATGCTGGTTTGGCATCTGTGACATCATCCTCGGGATGCGACTACTCCTCATCACGTAGGCATTGTGTGCAGAACCGGGGAAACGGGCACACACATGTGAGATGGTCATATCTGCAAGACATACCACCAGAGCATTGATCGAATGGTAATGTTTACGGTTGCGGTATGCCTGCTCATGTGCCTGTGGTGGTATCAAAGACACATGTGTCCCATCAATGGAGCCAATTACATGTGGCATCCTCCCCAGGGCATAGAAGTCACTCTTGACGTCAGTGAGTCGTTGACGTGTTGGGAAATAGATGTACTGGTTGAGGTATCTCAACATTGCCCCCAAAACATCGCGTAGCACACGGCTGAACATAGTCTGTGACATCCCACCAGTAGTTGCCACAGTGTGTTGAAAGGTACCGGTGGCAAAGAAGTGTAGGGCTGCCATCACCTTCACCTTGGGGGTCAGCGCTGTAGGATACGGCCGGCCAGGCTGCAAATGTGGGGCCAACCGCACTGCCAAATCCTCAATCAGCTGCCTGGTGAAGCGGTACCGTCGGATGCTGTTACGTTCCACCATCGTTCCCAGGTCTGGGAATGGTCGATGGACAGCAGGAGCCCTGCAGTGCATAGGTGAAGAAAGCAAGATTGTCAGTCACCCCACCAATGTGCCGTTCACCATACTCAATTTCACATGACACATCATCAACATACACAAGTACTTGATGTGTGTGTCGTCCCGTTTGGACATATATGGCACCTACATGGACATCATCTAACATCTCTCTGTTCAACAAGTGTTGACAACTGGTTCCAGGGTGTGCTATGGGACACCATTAAAATGTGTCACAGTACACATTAACTGCTCTCACGTTCCACACACATACCACAGTGACATGTCTGGACAGATGCTCCACAGGCATCACAGCTCATTGACAGGTAGATTCCCAGGGAGCCTGTCTTGCCACATGGACACTGGCATGACATGGCGTATCATGTACACGTCAGAAAAACAAACATGACACCCACAGGTGGTGGCCCCTGTAGCCTCTGCAGGACAGACATGGACGTCTGTGACACACACACACACACCATCAAAGTTCATGCACAAACCCGGTGGATGTGGAGACTGTCTCCCATTGTGCACATGGAGTCAGAGACATGTGATACACAACATGCACACAGACTGTGGAGGGACATCACTATTGTTGGAATGGGCCACCCTGTGACGTACATGCCTTCCCACATGTGAGCCTGGGGGTATGTGACATGTCATACACATACACAACCTGGAAATGTGACCATGACACATGCTCAGAAATGAAAAGTTGCACACCACAGTGGTCATGTGCACAACACACAAAGGACCCTGTCCCCATTAACACGTGCACAGCCTGGGTGTGTCTGCCCCCAAGTGCCACCCCAAAATCCACATGTTCACCCCCATACACAGATAAGGTTATGCTGCCACACATGCCTCATAGACAGTGTGGACTGGGTGTGGTGTTGTAGGTGTGCCCCTGAATCCCTGGAAAGTAAATGTGGCTGGCATAGGTTCACCATGACCAGCATGGTGACATATGCGTGTGACCTGTCCTGGTACGCGTTGTAGAGCAATGGACCGATCGGTGTGCCCGCACGGACCATTGCATTGAATGTGAGCGGGTACGCGTTATATGCCTGGTACGTTGCACAGCAATGGACCGATCGGTGTGCTCGGCCGGCCCATTGCATTGAATGTGAGCGGGTACGCGTTGTAAAGCAATGGTCCGATCGGTGTGCCCGCAAGGACCATTGCATTGAATGTGAGCGGGTACGCGTTGTACAGCAATGGACCGATCGGTGTGCCCGGCCGGCCCATTGCATTGAATGTGAGCGGGTACGCGTTGTATGCCTGGTACGCGTTGTAGAGCAATGGACCGATCGGTGTGCCCGCATGGACCATTGCATTGAATGTGAGCGGGTACGCGTTGTATGCCTGGTACGCGTTGCACAGCAATGGTCTGATCGGTGTGCCCGGCCGGCCCATTGCATTGAATGTGAGCGGGTACGCGTTGTACAGCAATGGTCCGATCGGTGCGCACGCTTTGGCTGGGGCCTGGCATGGCAACGGATGCGTTTTTGAAGCTTCAACGAGTCTGATGCAGTGAATTCAGTTGGCCAGCCACAACAATGTTGCAAATTCATGGGTGTCATGAAGTTGAAATTTTTGAAGGATGCTGTGGGCGTGTCTTGGTGCTGCAATTCCATGGATTGGTCAGATTCATAAGATGCATACGACTTGGACCTATCACTTTGGACACATGGCACAGTATCTGCCTCTGCAGCACACATATAATGCTGGCTGTTCCCCTGAGGGCTCACTTGCCTGCACTACATGCTCCAGGACAACATCTGCCACTACACTGCTGCTGTCTCTGCATCCTCTGGCTACTACAATGGCACGTACTGTGGAGAGAGCCCCAGCCTTCACCCATGAGGAGAACCAGGCCCTGCTGGACAACCTCCTTCCACAGTACAGCAAGCTGTATGGGACACCAGGGGAGCAGGTGAGTGTGCTGTCCACTGCCTTACTAATTGTGCATGTTGTCTGACTAGCAGGATTTACAGTGTGCACACCACTGGCTAGCATGCTCACTAAGTAGTACTCACCCCCAAAGTGTGTAGTCACATGCACTGAACAGGTACAGTGGAGTAACAGTGCATTCAAACAAGGTTCACTTCCCATGCAATGATACCATGTAGTAACTGCTGGCAAACTGTCCATAGCCCTCGTTGCACTGCCTGTGTACATCATATGCCCCTGTGATTGAGACATGTATTTCCAACTGTGTGATGCACGGATATGTTGCATGTGTAGTAATGGCCTTTTCACTTTGTCATCCTCACAGGTTGATGCCCATCAGAAGCAGGATATCTGGCTGGCCATCGTCCGGGCAGTCAGATCCGTGAGGGTCTACAAGCGCCGGATCCGCAACTGCCAGAAGAGGTGGCAGGACCTTCGGGGCTGGACCCGGAGGATTGCAAGGGTCCAGCTGAAGCTGTCGCCTCCTCGCAGGAGGGCGGACACCGGACCCTGACCCCCACATGCTCCAGATCCTGCCGGTGGTCTTCCCGGAGCTGGATGGGCAGCTGAAGGGCAGACAGCAGCAAGGAGGGGGTGAGTCAAAGACTGCACTGTGAACTCTGTCTGACCTTCTATGTGCCCTCCTGTGGCGTGGTTAAACTTCCCCAGTACATCAGTCTTGTTGTCCAGTATCCATGTCCCTCTATTGTGACATGGCCACTACCCATCTGATAGGCCGGTGTGCTCCTTACGCTCAGGATAATTGTGTCACTCGGGTACAGGGTCCTTGCATTTTGCTTTGCTCAAGGTGGGTGACAGCTTTTGTTCCCGTGATATTGTGTTAGCCTTCATGGGTGGGTCAATTGCTCACACAATGCCTGAGTCGTGCAATGTAGTCTGGGTGTAACTTTGATATGTGATCCACTTGCAGATCAGAATCACCACATGTCCCTGGGGTATTTGCCACACCCCCATGCTGCGGGTGGGTAAAATGTTTGGGCCTCAGGAGTATGTATGTCAAGTGTGTCACACATGCCTAGCCACCTGCCTACTGACCAGGGCTCATCCATCTTGCAGGTGGAGCCGGACAGTCATGCCTACTCTAGGGCATACAATACACTCTGTACTCCCACTCCCGTGTATCAGCTGACATGCTGTGCTCAGTGAAATGTTCCCTCAGGTGTCTGCCTCTGTGTCGTTGTGCTGTGACTACGTTGTCGGGACTCCTGTGATGTTTATCGGTTAGGGGTCAGCATGCCATCTGCTATTGGACCATGTGAGACAAGACTTCTGTGACTTATAGGTGTTTGATCACATGACTGTGCAGACAGGTGTATGCCACTGTGACTTTCAGGCACCTGTTTTTCACTCTCAGCACACTGTGAGGTGCTCATGTTCAGAGAGTTGTGTTTCATGTCCCCCATATGTCCAATTGGTATGACGTGGACAAATAGTAGTTCAGATGATGTGGTTTTTGGGGGATGGACATGTGCACTTGTCAGTTACATTACTTGCCTTCCCCATGTCCTAGGATTGTGACACAGTGCAGACTGTTGTTGGCTGGCTGCCATGGCCATGTGACTGGAGACAGTGATGTATGACTTTGCAGGCATGCCTGTGTCATGGCATTAAACTTCCTAACAGTGATCCTGCAGGGGAGTGACATGTGCAACATGCACCCCATTGTGGCATTGACTATCCGGACATGGGTGCTTCATGGGGTCTGGTGCTGGTACGCATCACATGCATTTCTATTTAGACTCTGGCCGTCCATTTATACAGACACTGCACTGACTCAGTGGCGAGAGATGTGACGTGGGCATGTTCACATACTTCACCGTGTTCTCAGCAATGTCCAACTACTGTGTAGGTGGTGCATGTGTCCACACTGGGGTCTTACCATCAGACAGGCACCAGACAGATGGGTGCAAGGGCAGGAGGGGTGTCTGTTCCATGGTTGACCATCAGACTGACAATTGGCTTCTCCTAATCTGTGTGATGACTTTTGGCAATGTTCTACTAGAGATGCCAGGGCTTGCTCTGTGATGTGCTGTACTTACTGTGGTGTGTGCGGTCAGTGCAGGTGACTGATGTTTGTCTGTTTCCCTAATTGTTTGCAGATACATCCACAGCCACAGGAGGGGACAGCTCCACGGACCAGGAGGAGCAGCGGAGCCAGACTGGGTCAGCGTCCGACGAGTGGTCAGAGGGACCCAGTGGCACGGAGGGCGAGGGGAGCCACACTGAGGAGTCCTCAGCACCATCCACCTCAGCTGGGGACCACAGCAGCTTGGAAGATGACTCCCTTGTGGATGCGGGTGTCAGCAGCCACAACACCCCAGCTAGTCTGTCTGACCCCGCCACCACCACCACCGCCCTCCCATTGGCTCCCATTCCTGAGGTCCGTGGAGGCTCCCGTGCTCGGGAGCGTGTCTCCTTCAAGCCAGGTACCGCACCCCCTGCCCCTGTGTCCCCTGCTGCCCTGAGTGAGGAGTCTGTGTACCTCCTTCGGCAGCTCCATGTAGGGCAGACAGCAATGCTGACTGTCCTCCATACACACACCACTCTGTTGACACAGCTGGTGTCGTTCATGGAGGGCATCTCAACGGGTATGTCTGCCCTACAGAGGAGCAATAGGTCCATGGACTCCTCCCTGACGGCAGCAGTGTCCCTCCTCCAACAGTCCCTCACCCTCCCACCTCTGCCCCATCCACACTTCCTACCACCCTACCTGTCCAAAGCACATGCACACCTGCACAATCACCCAAACACACAGACACGAGCAGCACACACACACCCAAAACCAAGGCAAGACGTGCACACAAGCATCCTCAGGGGACTGATTCCACACACACAGGGGATGGGGAACTGACACACACACAGGCAACCACAGTCACTCCGCAATCCTCAAGATCCTCTCCCACCAAGACCCCTTCCCTTGCCTCACCTGCAACCCCACATACACAGCAGCTCTTCCTCTCTGACCTCGGCCTCTTCCCCTCCAATCCCGCTGATCCAGCATACCGGGGGAAGAGGAAGTCCACACACAGAGAGGGAGTGCCCTCGCCCCGGACACCCTCCCCCAGGCGCAGGCAGAGTGAGCCCCCACCCGCAAGTCCCCCGGACCCGGAAGAGCAAGACCCCGCCACCGCCCTGCAAGTCACCCACCCAGTCTCTCACCTCCATCCCCCAGGCCACCACTCCACAGGTTCCACCGCCACACCCTGCCCCAGGTTCCCCACACACCGATACCGCATCCCCAAACTGCTCAGGCCCTCCCCCTGCCACTTGCTCTTCCACCCCCAAACCAGACGCTCTGCCTGTATGTGCCACTGGTGTGGAGACCGTGTCCCCCCTCTGTCCTGCCCAGCTCTTCTGCCCCCCTTCCACTCCCTTGGAGTCATGCACTGCGGTGGAGTCCACAACAACCCCGTCTGACTCAGGCACTGCATTGGGGACCCAGTCCACTCCATTTGACCAGCCCACTGCAGTGGTTGCAACACCATCGGACTTGGGCCCTGCGGTGGTGCCGCCCCCCCCTGAGTCAGATACCTCCACTGCAGTTGCCGGTGACACTCCTGCACCCACCTCACCTTCCCTGCCGCCTCCTGGCATCCCCTGATCCTGTCCCTGCGGTGCCTGGCCTGCCCCTCGTATGCCCCTCCAAGGGGATGTCCCCTGTCGGTACCTGTGCAGGCAAGCAATTGGTGACAAGTTGTCACACATCACCCTGTTGGGACTGTGTATTTGGACTGGACATTGGCCGTAGTTAATTTTGGACTTTTGATTTCAGTTGCACACTTGCTGAATAAAGCCTCTTTTTGTTTACTTGTGGTTAATCTTTGGTAGTACATGATGTAGATGTGTAAAATCATGCATTTGCTGTTGTAATTGTGTTCAGATCAGGTAAATGAAGTTTTGCTGTGATGGGCTCCATGTGATCCATGGGATATGTGTCCTAATCTAGTCTGGATCTATAGCATCCCTTGCTGTAGTCTGAGGGTGTAATGTTCAGCATTTGACACAGGGATGTACGTTTAGCATTTGTAGATTACCATCTTTGTCCTACACTGTTGCACATCTGTTGGGCTTACCACTGTCCAATGTTCCTAGTACCCTGACTGTGTGCCCGTCTCCACTGGACATGCAGTTTTGCACATCAATTTTGGAGGACTCATCTGTGTATACAGTACAACTGGATTGCCACGTGTTTTGGGTATATGCAGATGACTGACGTGACACTCCCGTACCCAGGCTGATGTGAGCAGAGGCTTCTGTGTGTTGTAGTTGTTGACTCACTGACGGAGTGTCCTGCTGATATGTTTGAGTCGTGCACAGACAAGGTTTATCACAGTGGACCTTCCACAGGAGTGGAGTGCCCTCATGGCTGTGTGTAATCTGGTGACATTGCGTGTGCCCGTGTTGTGTGTTGTGTGAGCATGTCTGTGCATGTTCCCTTCCCTTTTCATACACAGGCTGTGTCCCTAGGGATGTTCCTGTTTGTGATGCTTGCAGAGTTGGTATGTGTTCATCCAGCATCTTGGACCTGGTTTCTCCATGATGTGGGTGCATGGCAAACTGATGTTCATGAGGTTGTCATCCCAGGTTGTCTTTGTTGTCGGGGCTGGGGATGTGGGCAAACGCTGATGGGACACATTCAGGATTCCCCTTGGCACTTATTGTTTACACAAGTAATGTGATTTTGAATTTGTGGTAGCTTTCAGTGATTGTGACGCGTTGTGTGTGTGACTGCTGCCACTCCTCAGGGTCAGAGCTGCAATGTTGGAAGTTGTGTACGTGTGTTCTTTGTGTCTCACCTTGGCTTCTTCGTTGGTGTGTGACTATGGCCAGGATCCCATTGTTTGTGGTGGATTTCACATCATGCGCATGTACGGCGTACTGTGCTGTGTGTCATACATAGACGAGTCATGTTGAGTGGGCATGTGTGATGGGTTTCTGCACCTTAGTTCCCCCACCACCCCTGGGATTGTCATGGGTGCATGTGCAATGTCACCAGTCCATGTGAGCTTCACTGCTGCACATTGGTGGAGATCAGGGTGTGTGGTGTTGAGTGTGCAAATGTGAGTTGTTGCACGGCTAGACCACTACCTCCATATTGGCCGTGGCTGGCAGGCCCTGCTGATTGATTGGAGCTTGTGTAGGTGTGATGGTAGTTTGTAGCTGAGGACACATGGCTGTGGTTCACAGTGTGATCAACATCTACCTTTGTCATCACAGTGGAATTGTCATGCAGGCTAGTGTCTGCACAATGTGGGGTCCCTGGGGGTAGTGCTGTGGTGGGTGTGTCTCTTGCTGTGTTAGTTGCTGTTCCTACAAGCTTGTGTGACATGTGTAATTTGGGCTCCCTCTCATCTAACAATGCCAGATTGCCCACATAGGGGAATCCAATCCATGAGTTACTTGTGTGTGGCACTGTATACACATCTGTGTAATTGGGATTCAGGCCTCCTCATGTGTTGTGTGGTTCCCTGGGGACACTGGCACACACCCCCATCACCTGTTGTGTTTGATATGCAGTGTGAGTCTGCCTGTTTGTGTTAGTGCATTTGCATCACTGCATTGGCATTTCTGTAGTGTGCCATTGGCTGTATGTTGTTTGGTGATTTTCCCCTGCTCTCCCTGGGACTCCTGGGTCATCAATCAGCACAATGATCATGGTTTGTATGTCCCATTGCTGCCATGGTATGGTATTTGTTCACCTGACATCGACAGTCTCCACAGGTTATATAGATTTGTGTGTCGATAGGTGCAGACATGTGGGTCAGCATCATGATGGTCACTTCTGTCATTGTGTAATTGGCTGATTGTTGGCAATGTGGTCCCCCATGTGTGATGTTTGTATGCACATGGCCAAAACGATGTTTCTGTGTCACTGCACTGTTAGCCTCGCCCAATCTATGTTGCAATGGGACACAAGCACTACTATGCCACAGATGTTTTAGTTGTTGTGTGACCAGGATTCATCCATACAGTTTGTCTTTGGCAGCTTTTACCATGCCTACACTTACCTTATGATCACCGTGGTGATGGTGCTTTGGGCCCCATTGCCACACTGATCAAAAGGTGCATCAGCCTTGGACCCCACACTTACCTTTTGGTGACTGTGGTGATGGTGCTTTAGGCCCCATTGCCACACTGATCAAAAGGTGCATCAGCCTTGGACCCCACACTTACCTTTTGGTGACTGTGGTGATGGTGCTTTAGGCCCCATTGCCACACTGATCAAAAGGTGCATCAGCCATGGACCCCACACTTACCTTTTGGTGACTGTGGTGATGGGGCTTTGGGCCCCATTGCCACAGTGGCCATGGTCGGCTTGTATTGTGGAGGCCACACACTTTTATGTGTCACACATGTGATAGTGGGTCACATTGTATGTTCTTTGTCATGTTTTGTGTTGTTGGCATTTGACATGGACTACACACACTTGTCATGTTGTTTGGGTGGATGTAATTTTCTGTGATTCCTTATGTGGGAGTATGCTGGTTGTGTCATGCATTACCCGTCCTATGAGTAGGGGTGGTGGTAGTGGCAGGCATCCAGGCCCCCATGAGTGGTGATGGTAGTAGTGATAGGCATCCAGCACCACATGAGTGGGGATGGTAGTAGTGGCAGGCATCCGCCCCCCATGGGTGGGGATGGTAGTAGTGATGGGCATCCAGGCCCCCATGAGTAGGGGTAGTGGTGGTGGCAGGCATCCATCACACCAAGGGTGGGGATGGTAGTAGTGGCAGGCATCCAGCACCCCATGAGTGGGGATGGTAGTAGTGGCAGGCATCCAGCCCCCATGAGTGGGGATGGTAGTAGTGATAGGCATCCAGCCCCCATGAGTGAGGATGGTAGTAGTGATAGGCATCCAGGCCCCCATGAGTGGGGATGGTAGTAGTGATAGGCATCCAGGCCCCCATGAGTGGGGATGGTAGTAGTGATAGACATCCAGCCCCCCATGAGTGGGGATGGTAGTAGTGATAGGCATCCAGCCCCCCATGAGTGGGGATGGTAGTAGTGATAGGCATCCTGCCCCCCATGAGTGGGGATGGTAGTGGTGGCAGGCATCCTGCCCCCCATGAGTAGGGGTAGTGGTGGTGGCAGGCATCCATCACACCAAGGGTGGGGATGGTAGTAGTGGCAGGCATCCAGCACCCCATGAGTGGGGATGGTAGTAGTGATAGGCATCCAGCCCCCATGAGTGGGGATGGTAGTAGTGATAGGCATCCAGCCCCCATGAGTGAGGATGGTAGTAGTGATAGGCATCCAGCCCCCCATGAGTGGGGATGGTAGTAGTGATAGGCATCCAGGCCCCCATGAGTGGGGATGGTAGTAGTGATAGGCATCCAGCCCCCCATGAGTGGGGATGGTAGTAGTGATAGGCATCCAGGCCCCCATGAGTGGGGATGGTAGTAGTGATAGGCATCCAGGCCCCCTGAGTGGGGATGGTAGTAGTGATAGGCATCCAGCCCCCATGAGTGGGGATGGTAGTAGTGATAGGCATCCAGGCCCCCCTGAGTAGGGGTGGTGGTGGTGGCAGGCATCCAGGCCCCTATGGGTGTGTATGGCATTGGTGATGCCCATACCACCCTCTGATTGTGCTGTTGCTAGTGTACGTCATTTGTGCATCCCTATGTGTGTGTGACATATTTCGGGTACGTGTCGTTTGTTTGTGTTGTGGGTGTTTGACTTACCGTCTGCGCCGTACGCGTCCGAACCGGTCCCGGTAATAGATGTAGAGTATAGGTAGGACCTGCGTGATGGGATTCATGGTTGGGTCGTCTCGTTCGGGTTTCGCGTGTCTTCAACTCGTACTCGTCGCTGGCTTGTTCGTCTCATAGCCGTGGATCTTCTTGTGGCGTGAATCGGAGCTTATGTGCGGCTCTCCCGGATGCTGAAACGTGCCGGACGTAGCGACGGGTTCGGCGCGTACGGAGCGCGCATCGTACTAGTCCGGCCGGAAGGTGCTGTGTATTTGCTTCCGTGCGGCTCGAATCGGCGTTTGCGGATCCGGGTCGGGCGGGGAACAGGAGCTGGATTGGGTAAGTATGGCTCGCTCGGAATCTGGGCTGTTGTGCGCATCGTACTTGTTCGTTCGGTGTGGTATTCGAATCGGTCGGAAAACACGTGTACGGCTTGGTTTTTTTCCGGACGAATAGTGTTTGGTGTGCTTCCGGACGACATCGGAATCGGCCCCTCAGTGCTTAATTTGTAAAAGAATGAGTGTCGGTGCCCAAAACTCTGCTCAGAAGCTCGTGGCTGGCGCTATTAATTAAATGTCGGCGCACCAAATACCAAGGCTGCATAGGGTTGAATCCACCTCAGGACTCTTTAACCCACCACAAGACACTCCCAGCCCCTTTATCTCTCTCTTGCATGTTACTGTTTTCTCCTTTAGTGATGTGTTTTTCGTCTTTCTCTTCTTCCTTTTTTCCCCTTTTAGTTTTTTCCCTCTCTTGCCCTTGATCAATGTCTGAACAGGAAAGATAAGTGCCGGTACCTATAAATGGATGCCGGTGGCCCCCACCGGCAACCATCAAGTCGAATTAAGCACTGGAAATACTGGCGTGCAAGAAAAGTACTCAGTGCTTCTGTACACGTGGTTCATCTAAACTATGTCCCCATCCAGGGATGGATTAGGAGCCATGACCAGTCCTGGCAAAAATGTCCAAATCATCCCCATTCTGCTGTCTGTGCCTGAGTGGTGACCAAACCTGACCCTGCAAGGTGGGTTCAAGTGTGGGATATCTCCTCAAAAAATCATTTTGAAACAACAATGCATGTTAGACCATATTTTTAATGATATATTGTATGAGTGCATCTAATGCTTGATCTCCGATGCGCTTCACCAGATAATGCTAGAATAGTCAGTCTGACCCTGCTGCATTCTCCTTAGCTGGCTACCTACAGACTGAGGTGTGTTTGCAGTGATTTCATAGTCACAGGTACTAGCTTTTTTACTTTCACCCCTGGGACATAGGCCTACCAATCTTCTCACTAAAATCTGTTCAGACACCCTGGGTCCAGGTGATTAATTTGTGCCAGTGGCCACCAGCACTCATTTCATGGGAATGCAAGTCATTTGCAAGACGTAATCGAGCGCCATGGTGTGAGAATGGTGTCGTATACTGGCAACACTCAGCTAATCATCACATTGACACAAGATGATGGCAGTGCTGCAGTGAGTTTTAAAACTTGTCTGGTTGACCTCGCGGCATGGATGCAGGCCAGCTGTCTGAAATTAAATGCAGACAAGACAGAGGTCATGGTGTTTGAGAAACAGCCCTCAATTTGGTCTTCCGCATGGTGGCCTTGTGAACTGGGACCTACTCCAATCCCTAAACCCAAAGTCAAAAATCTGGGCATCATTTTTGATGCACAGTTATCATTTGAGAGTCAAATCAAGGCCATGGTGGGCACTTGTTTTGGAGTGCTGAGGCTGTTGAGGAAGATTTTAGGGCTCATACGGACTCTGCTAAAAAGACAGTAATACAAGCTCTTTTGGTGTCCCGGCTTGACTATTGCAATTTTCTCTATTTAGGGGTCTCCAGAGGCAGACTGGGAATGCTTCAAAGAGTACAAAATGCAGCAGCCCGGATGTTATTAAGAATTCCGATATGGCTTACCATTAGTCTGGGTCTTGCTGAACTACACTGGCTCCCCATTAAGCTCTCTGTTTTACGCACAGGATACTGAATTGGAGGGGTCCTAGTTACCCTTTTCCCCTGATTAAAGCTTATAACCCCTCCAGACATCTTAGATCCGGTGAAGCAGCTCTGGCAGTGATTCCTAGAGTGTGCAGAATGCGACTGGGGGGGCAGCTCTTTTGGACTATGGGCAGTCAAGCTGTGGAACTCAATGCCACTGAACCTGAGACTCGAACCTTCAGAGTCGAGGTTCTATAAAAAAAAGACTTGCCTCTTTAGGCAGAGTTAGTAGAACTAGGGAGCCTTAACCGTTTCTGAGTCTATCTAACTATGATATGGTGCTACTGCCTAGCGCAGGGACACGTCTTGGAGTAACCAGGTGCTCTACAAATCTCCTAAATAAAAATAAATACATTTTTCCTGATTAGAAATCAATAAAGACGAAAAGAGAGAATGGCAGAAAAAGGAGAAACAAGGAAGAAGAGTAATATAGGAAAAGTGTGACAAAGGGAGACAGCATGGATGATAAAAGCTGCTAGAGTAAGAAGAGCAGGCAGAAAGTGTAGAGTGGTAGAACAAAGAGGCATTATGTGGGATCAAAGCTTGGAAGCCTTGGTGTTCGGCAATACTGCCATTCAGCTGCACTGCTGGGGACTCCTAAAAAAACCTTTGGTCACTTCACATATTGTTTCAAGAAAATGAATCACTGATTAGTTCCTCATTTCCCCCAAGAGTGAGGTGTCCAGTAGTGTCCACAAGTTTGAGCACAATATGGGGATTTACACCTGATCCGGCGGACTTCTTTGTCCCTAAAGTTTTAGTGTAGTCATTGCACGGGTGTCTCCACTGGTGGTATAGACCTTTTGTTGTCAACTGGAAGCTTATGAAAGGAGCTAGCATCAGCAATACATTTCAAATACAGTGAAACCAACTTCACTCCACAAAAATGACAGAGAGGATGGTGTTTAAACCACAAAGGGTGTATTAGCAAAATTAATCAAAGGTACAAATCAAACGAATAGTGAATCGGTTTATCAGATACGCATAAATATCTAATCGGTCATGCAGTCTAAATTTGTATATTGTAAAGAAAAAATGCAAAATATAATGACACAGAGAGCACAGAACAGTAAATAAATTGGTTCCATGAAGAAACTTCCCTAAGCTAAATAAGACATTTAAAGTGGCAGGGGAAAATTTAAGAGGCAGATGTCAGTATCAGAAGAACCATGTTAAGGCTCAGGGACAAGACATTGATGCTCAAGCATGAAGCGCAACTACCCTGGCAAGGAAATCAGCAGAGTTCGAGAAAAGTCTTAATCTCAGGAAAGTCAGGACAGGATCTGCAAAACTATTCTAAGGAACACACAATTAATAGGAAACTGCCAATTCTGGAAGCTTCTCCCCGCCAACTACTTCTGAATGGTCCAATCAGGAGACGTTGTTCTCTAGAAGCAGGTAAACGCCCAAGATTCCCAACATTGAACAAAGACGCACACTGCTGCACAACCTTAAAATTGTCAACAGTCTGGTCTCCTTTGTCCAGGAGGCTCTCACCCATCACCACACACAGCATATCCAGCTCCAATTTCCAATTAATTCAGCCTAATCTAGCAGTCCCCAACAAGAAACAAAGACTCTTCTAACTAACGAGTGCTTCTTGATAAAGCTCCCGCAGAGGAAAGGTGAAACTTACAGTGCATTTTACAAAAAAACATGTTTGGGAGTGGCTTGGGCCTAGTCGCACTCATCGCAACTTTAAGAGAGAAAATGGCAGTCAAGTAAACACAGTTAAAGTAAGCAAATACATTGATGATAACTTGGCTACATAAATGTGGCTTTTCACTGCAGGTGAATACAGCCACCGACTTACACTTTGATTAATTCTGTGCACACATGTCAATATTGTTATCACGCAGTGAGTATTATATTAGATGTATAAATGTATGGAGCAGTACATTACCTGGCTCCACACCAAATTTGAAAGCAGACTATATGCAGAGTTAGACTCAAAATATCTGCCTGCTTTTAACATGAAACATTTGAGAGTGGCTGTTAGGAATAACGGGGCCGATTCACAGAACTAATCTGAGATAAAATCCTAAGCTTACAACTTTTGGTATTCACAGAAGGCATTTAGTAGTAGTAAAGTTAGGACTCCTAACTTTACTACTACTAAACTGAGATAAAATCCTAAACCTACTACTTTTGGTATTCACAGAAGGCATTTAGTAGTAGTAAAGTTAGGACTCCTAACTTTACTACTACTAAATGCCTTTGTGAATACCAAAAGTCATAAAGTTAGGATTTGTCTTAGTTTAGTAGTAGTAAAGTTAGGAGTCCTAACTTTACTACTACCAAATGCCTTCTGTGAATACCAAAAGTAGTAAGTTTAGGATTTTATCTCAGATTAGTTCTGTGAATCGGCCCCTGGGTCTCTAGTTAGCAGAGGTATACACCCTGTCCAAGTAGGGACTGCAGTCCTAGTCAGGGTAAGTCAGTTATCACCATAAATTCACATGTACTCACTCTCTGGTAGCTTGGCACAGAGCAGGCAGGCTTAACTTGGGAGTCAATGTGTATAGTATTTGTGCAACACTTATAACCGTAAAACAGTGAAAACACCACACAAAAATAATGTGGCTTCTTTGAGGTGGGGGAGACTACAAAGAGGGGCTTTGAAGTGGACAGAGGTCCTCCCTTCTTGCCCTGGCTCTAGACACCCTCCAGGGGTTAAGCAGTCCCTAATATGTGAGCAGGACATAGCCCATTCAGGTGTACGTTTCAGCTCAGCCCTCCCATCCTGCCCAGGATGACCCATCAGGATGGGAATGGCCCATCAGGCACACCTAAGCTTCCTTTGCGTGTGAATGTCTAGAGGGAATGCACAAGGCCCAGCTGTCACCCACCCCAGAATTGTATTAGAGACAGGCAGCAGGCACACAGAGCAAAAGAATGCCAACTTTCCAAAAGGGCTATTTTTAAAGTTGTAATAATACTTCCAACTTTAACATTAAAGAGGGTTTATTATTACAAGTCCATAGGTACCAAACATTACAGTTCTACTCCTTCTCAATCAGATATTACACTTATTAAATGTGATAAGGAATTCCCAATGTTAACCTATGAAAAGGGTAAGCCTCACAGTAGTGAAAAATGAATTTGGGAGTTTTTCACTACCAGGACATGTAAAACTAAACGTATATGTCCAGCCTTTTCCTTACACAGCACCCTGCCCCATGGGCTACCTAGGGCCTACCTTAGGGGCGACTTAGGTGTAATAAAAGGAAAGTTTAAGGATTGGCAAGGGGTTTTAAGTGCCATATCGACATGGCGGTAAAACTGCACCTACAGGCTCTGCAGTGGCAGGCCTCAGTCATTTTTAAAGGGCTACTTAATAGGGTCGCACAATCAGTGCTGCACGTCCACTAGTAGCATTTAATTTACAGGCCCTGGGCACATACAGTGTACTTTACTCAGGACTTAAAAGTAAATTAAATATGCCAATTGTGGATACACCAATGTTACCATCTTTAGAGGAGTGAGCACATGCACTTTAGCACTGGTTAGCAGTGGTAAAGTGCCCAGAGTCCTAAGGCCAACAAAAACAGATCAGCAAAAAGTGAGGAAAAACAGGCAAAAAGTTTGGGGAAAGAACACTCTAAGGCTGACAGGTCTAACAGTTGTGTTTCTTTAAAATCTCTTGTAGCATTCAGGTTTGCAGTAAGTGCTCTTTTGTGCTAAGAGCTCCATTTTATAGCTACTTTGCCTTTTCAGTGTCTGCAGTTTTAATCTAATGTTCAGAGATGTTCAGAGCAGATGGAAAAAATAAGGCTTTCTGTCTCACTAATGCCTCACCCCCATCTTGATGGAGCTCCATTAGCTCCCCTTGCCGACCCACACCATCTTCAAAACCCGCTGCATCATTTAGAAAGCCATCATGACCAGCACCCTGCTTATCTTGCAGATAAGCTCAGCATCTCTGGTGGTTCTCGGCACACCTGCAGCCAGGACACCACCAGAGTACAGACTAAGTATAAGAAAGGAAGAAAAAGCAGCGCATTTTCCCATTTATGCGCTCACGATCTGGAACAACATCCTCATATCCATCAGGACTGCCCCAACGCTGCTCCATTTTTGGAAAGAATTGAAAACTTACCTCTGTAAAGAACACCACATTAAAATCCATTAACCGTCCACAACCCAGCTTCCTCTTCTATTACTCATTGAATGTATGCTTTTCTTTGATCATATACAGCACTCCGATACCTTTTTGCTAGGTTCACCCTATAGAAGTGACATGTATATAAAATGTTGATATAAAAAATCATTTTTTTTTAAAGTTGACATTGGATGTAATACATGATTTGCCATAGTAATACACCGTGATTACGCCGGCAGAATAAAATTATGTGACTTTCCACAAATCACAGACTCTCGATACATTCTTACAATGAGTAGGTATAATTTGCACACCATTTCCTCAATTACCTCAGTTATGTGATTATGATGTTGGAATGTTATATAGTTTAGAAAGCTTATATTTATGTTTTAAAGCCCTTAACTAAAAACAAGCACTTTCTGCATCAATAAATTGCAAACTATATTAGAAGGGTGTCACAAGAAGGCCCAGAACTTCACAGAAGGCTAAGGGCCCTGATTGCGCTGGTTTGCATCTAGTGGGTCAACCAGCAGCAGTCTGTACAGGTACGCGCGGTGGGGCAGGGTGGGGCGTGGGGGATGGCGACAGACGACGGAATATGAATAATGTATTTATTTAATTTTTCCTATACCGTCGTTTGTTGACTTCTCCCCTCCTGCCCCGCCTCCATGCCCTGCCCCACCCTGCTTCCTGCATGGACCACCATTGGCGTCAACACTCTTCAAACGGCGGGCTGGGCAAAGCATTAACAAAAAAATAAAACTTCTACTTCTTGTTTACACTTTCAAAGTGGGACCCTGCTTCTGGCCGCAGCCTCTGAAGTCACTCATATAAATTTCTTTATTTGTAGACCACTTCCCTGGCAATACTCATTTCCACACCCTTTTATCATATTTTCTATTACTGAAAACTCTGCAAATAAACTTCCCACGTTAGTGAGTCAAATTTGAAGCCCCAAAATTCCACAAAACCTGATTCTGGGAATCAGGATTTTGAAATTACAATCATAAATTGCCCTTTTGAAGTAGTAAGGAGTATTGTGGGTCAGCCCGTAGACACTCCCGAAATGCGAAACAGAAAAAGGGCTGACTAGGGAAAAGACAAGCATTGGCAAAGCCTATATGTCTCACCTAAGAGAGCTACTGACTTTGGCAATGTTTTGTAGCCATTCTGTACAGCAGCACAGTCGCTTTATAGCAGTGGTACTCATAGTACGGCCCGCGGGCCGCCAGCGGCCCGGCAGGCCTTCATTGGCGGCCCACGGACCTTGCCTTGCAGTTTCCACGGCCGGCAGTAAACACAGAAGATGACCGCAGGAGCATACGTAGTGAATACGTATTAAATAGGTATTCACTAGGTATGCTCCTGCAGCCATCTTCTGTGTTTACTGCCGGCCTCTGTGACGTCAGGGCACCTTCGGAAAGCTTCCCAAAAGGCCCTTTAAAAGTCAGCTGTAAGCGCTTTCACAGCTGACATTTAAAAGGACCTTTTGGGAAGCTTCCTGTTTGGACAAAGACAGATAGAGGCGCAGAGACAGATAGAGGCGCAGAGAGGCAGATAGAGGCAGAGAGACCGATAGAGGCAGAGACAGATAGAGACAGACAGAGACAGGGCCAGACAGGGACAGTGACAGGGACAGACAGATAGAGACAGGGACAGACAGAGACAGAGACAGGGACAGACAGAGATGGGGACAGACAGAGACAGTGACAGATAGATAGAGACAGGGACAGACAGAGACAGGGACAGACAGATAGAGACAGGCAGAGATAGGGACAGACAGATAGAGACAGAGAAAGGAACAGACAGTGACAGGGACAGACAGATAGAGACAGGCACATACAGATAGAGACAGGGACAGACAGATAGAGACAGAGCCAGGGACAGACAGGGACAGACAAATAGAGACAGAGAAAGGGACAGACAGGGACAGACAGAGACAGGGACAGACAGATAGATAGACAGACAGACAGACAGGGACAGGCAGAGACAAGCACATACAGATAGAGACAGGGACAGACAGATAGAGACCGACAGATAGAGACAGACAGGGACAGACAGAGACAGGGACAGATAGAGACAGACAGGGACAGGGACAGACAAATAGAGACAGAGAAAGGGACAGACAGGGACAGGGACAGACAGAGACAGGGACAGACAGAGACAGGGACAGACAGAGACAGAGACAGATAGAGACAGGGACAGACAGAGACAGAGACAGATAGAGACAGGGACAGGGACATAAACAGATAGAGACAGGGACAGAGACATATAGAGACAGGGACAGACAGATAGAGACAGGGACAGACAGATAGAGACAGGGACAGACAGATAGAGACAGAGACAGTGACAGACAGATAGAGACCGAGACAGGGACAGACAGACAGGGACAGACAGAGACAGGGACAGACAGAGACAAGGACAGACAGAGACAAGGACAGACAGAGACATGGACAGATAGAGACATAGACAGATAGAGACATAGACAGATAGAGAGATAGAAGATAGAGAGATAGAAGATAGAGAGACAGAGATAGAGACAGAGATAGATACAGATAGATAGAGTTAGAGAGATATAGAGAGAGACAGAGAGAGAGATAGAGATAGCTAAAGAGAGATAGAGAGAGAGATAGCTAGAGAGAGATAGAGAGAGAGAGATAGAGAGAGAGAGATAGCTAGAGAGATAGAGAGAGAGAGATAGAGAGAGAGATAGAGAGAGAGGTACAGCGAGATAGATAAAGATAGAGAGAGATAGAGATAGAGAGATAGAGATAGATAGATAGATAGATAGATAGATAGATAGATAGATAGATAGATGTGTGTATGCCGGGTCTGGCGGCTCAGTGGACGAATGCGTCCGCTGCAGGGGCCTGTGTTCAACCTCATGGTCACAGTTTTTTTTTTTGCTCTAGCCCCGGCCCCCACCAGTGCGGCCCTCAGCCACAAACCACACTGTAAATTTGGCCCCCGAGAGAAAGTTTGTGAGTACCCATGCTTTATAGTGTGAATAAAACAAATTTAAAATAGCGCTATGATGCAGCCACAGCTAATGCATTCTTCTTTTAAAGTGCATTAGCCCTGGATTCATCATCGTCCGTTTTTTAAATTATTTTTAGCCATGCTGCACAACAGCTGCAGTGATATACGGTATGGCTACAAATCATTGCCAAAGTTGACAATGCTCATTCTGTATGGCATGAACAAAAGACAATGGCAGAGTCAAAAGGCCAAAGGTAAGACCTTTGGCTTTTGCCGATGCTTGTTAGGCAGAAGGTCCTATCACATAGAAAGCAATTTTGCCCGTGTCCATGATTAAGTGAAAATACATTGGGAAGCAGATAATATCTGCTGTTACAATAAAAGCAGAAAACATTTGTTGTCACAATAAACATCCATATCAAAGGAGAAAAGGGCTTCTTTGAAGTGCGTGTGGCAAGAAGAAAAAATAAAAGTAGTGCCTCAATCACAGCGTGATCAGCAGAAGGACAGCAACCAAGCTGAAGGAATCTGTACTTTGTCCATGCTCCAGATGAAAGAATAAGTGAAGTCAGCACGGCCAGGCCAATTAGAAGGCAGCAAATAAGAGAGACAATGAAGCCAACAAATGTTAAGCTATGGGGGGGGGGGGCGTGGTGGGTTGCAAGCCCTTTACTGTATACATGGTCTCGTGGAAGAGAGAGCACATGCGCTGTCACAGACGAGAACTAAACAACAGAAGTAAGAGTGACATGACTCCATTATTCCAAGGTCTCATTGAGGACAGGCACTGGCAAGGCTGACAGGTCTTGCCTATGTGAGAACTAATGGCTTTGTCAATGTGTTTTTTAGGCATGTTGCACAGTAGCACGGCTTAAAGTGAAGAAAAAAAGTTCTATGATGAGGCCAGCGTTGACTGCATCATAGCACTTTTTGGTAAGCCATGTTGCACACCAGCTGTGCTGATATGCAATATGTTAACAAAAAGCGCAAGGGGGAAAGCAACATGAGGAAGGTGTAAGGGAGGAGGGTGGGAGAACCAACAATGTGAGGGAGAAAGCAACATGAGGGAGGAGAGAATGGGAGCAGCAATAATGGAAAGCACTACGTGGGCATTATGGGGAAAGGAAGTGGGAAGGGAAAAGAAAAAATAATACATGAACCTCAGTGCGAGTAGCGAACAGGCACTAATTAAGTTGAATCAAACTGTGCTTGGTCCTTGCTCCACTGAAAGGAACAGAAGTGGCACTTGTCCTGCGCTAGCCAATTAGGAGTCAGCATAAAAAAGTAACGAGGAAGCCAACAAATGATACTATACACAGTATGTCTCACAAGCAAGAGCGCATACAAGAGGCCATTTTACAATAGTGTGACTGCAATTGAATAAACTCTGCAATGGCCAAATAAACAAACATTTTCAGATATTCCCAAAATACAGACTAAAACCTTAAACGTATAACATATATATATCTATCAGTAGTCACAGTGTCTGGTGGATGCACTTATACCCTTGCATAATACAAATACCATCACCATGTAAAATACTCATTCACAGTAGATAAATCGTATTGAAAAACGTTCACAGGATTTCATCCACAATCATCTCTAATGATGTGACTTCACCACAGGACCCATCTTCCGCAAAAGATACCCATTCTAGTACAAGATCTGCCTCCAAATAGGGAACCAACATCTGCAGCCTCATTTCTGACAACACGCTATGTATCTCATCACCGAAAAATTAGGACACTCACTCACTAAGTGGTTGTCTTTCTAAAGGGTGCACAGTAAAACGAAACAATGTTTGGATGATGGTATGGCTCACCAACTTGAACAAACAATGCACACAGCCAGTATACAACTCATTTGCGAACTTACTAACACTAGGCATCACTATTATAATCAGCTGTCTGGAGCAAGCAATAATTTACCACCCCCAAAGAAAATATTAACCATCTTAACTGCTGAGCTTGATGATCTCAGTAAACATTACAGACACCAACCATAACCTGCTACAAAGGGACCTACATTTTCATTCTGACCTCCAATCAAAGCCCTTTGACTTAGAGTTAGTCAAATACATCAGCTGTATAAGTAACATCTGGTGGATTAATGAAACCAAGCAAGCCATGACTCTAACTCATCTTGACACAGATGCTCAATCATCCCAACAGTGAATATTCACACACTATTCTAACCACTTCTATTTATGTTTTAGTATCTCCAGTGAAGCACCACTCAGCCTGTGACTCAACTTAAGTACTCCCCAGTATCCCACCAATCGCAGGCAGCCATGCCAGACATTGTAGAGCTCAAAACAGAAGGGTGTCTCATACCAAGTTGCATCAAAGAAAACAACGACACATCGCTCAAGAAGAAACCAGTAGGTTGTCTTCAGATGTATTTTGAAAGGCTCTGACAGAGGTCTAGAAAGCTCTAGGAGGATAGAATGAAAAATCCCAAATACCACTGAAACATGTGGCCTGGTGTATAGAGCACCTGGGATGTAAGCGGTTTGCAAGACATAAAGAGAATGCCATAAATAAACAGTCTCATTAATCAGAGGTTCACACATAGAGGTTTGTGCACCTAATCTTACTCACATAGACCCTCGCCTACAGACAGCCTCAAACAGGCTTTATATATGTGTATATACACACACACACACACACACACACACATATATATATTCATGAGTTTCACACATCCAGAGAGTCTCACACATAAACAATGTAGGAAATAAATGTTTATTTTCTTGTATAGCTGCTCATTCGATCTTGCATGCAACTTCCATCCGCAAGTGGAGAAGTGTGGCTCAATGGTTAGAGCGGCAGACCCTGATGCAGAGATCTGGCCTGGGACCAGGGTTCAATTCCCGCCTCGGCAGGTCTTGGGCTCAACTTCCTCGGACCTGATAATTCTCGCCTCAGTGCCTATTCTAATCATGGGTCCCACTCTGCAACTCTGGGCAATAGCTTGCTTAATCTCCACAACGGCCCCACCAGCGCTGGGATGCCTGGCTTCACCTTGGGGGTGCCCAGGAGTGGACATTTCACAGGAAAAAGCCAGGAAGGGTTCCACAGCGGTATGCGTTCAGCGCCAGGAAGCCTCAGGGTAGCAGTGCGCTTTACAAGTACAAATTCATTCATTCATTCAATTCAAGATCTGCCATCAAAATGAATAAATGTTTTAAATTGTCATATTGTGCACTTTCCTAAGTCACCTGTCATGAGTGCACCAGTGGTACACACTATACTAATGTCAAATCTCAAGTGTTATCTTGCAGGGGACATGTTCCCAGCTTACAGCTAGAGAAAAATATAACTTGTGCTTAGCCAAAACATATTGGTTCAAAACATTTTAGGCCTGCATTTAAGAAAATGAATGCCATTTGTGCAATTGAAATATGGGATTTAACACTCTTGAAAGTCAGTTTTACATCTGCACTGAAAGTTTTGCTCTGTTACATAGTGTTCAAATCGGAAATGTAAAATGATTCCTAACTTATATTTATAAAGATAATGTGCCGGGAAGCCCATGTTTTATTCAAAAGCTGCAGCTGGCTGCTTTTTAAAGAGCAGTCTCTTTAGCATAACTTAATTTTTTTAACATATTGATAGGCAAAATCTACAAAACCAATTTTCACAGCATGTAGGTAAGTAAATATGTCGAAATCAAGGAAAATATTGGATTGTCATCGTCTACACTACTTATGTATACTTTATAAGTTATCATGTTACATGCCTTAACTTAATCTACTGTGAGCAGAAGGCATACCCATTTTTTCTTGGCAGAGCCCACGTGGCTCACATATAATTACCCTATTTCACGCTTCATCATCTCGCAGGTACTGCGATCAGTTGACTGTGCCTGAAACTTGGCCTTTCAAGACAAGCCCTCACCTGTGAGGCTGTTACCCTGAAATTCTACATAAGGGTCCTGAAAGCGGCAGTACACTCACTCATGGCTCGCCTGATAGAGACATTTGAGAGCACTGGGAACCCCTGGCAGCGACAAGTTCAAAAAGCAATTGTCTCTCGACAAATTGAAGGATTAGCTTTAAAGTCGGATGCTATCACTTATATAGCGTTGAAAAGGGATATCAACAGGCAGCTGCAATCAACCTCCTACTTGTTGGACACTCGGACCTTAAAGCCCTCCAGCATTCTGTCTCCCTTGAACAATTCTTACTTATCAGGAAAGCCACAGCCATACTTCTTAGAAGCCATAAATGGACGGGCCCATAGAGACATCTTATACATGCGTCTGTTAGGCCTACCAGTGGCTGACTTTAACCCATGGGCCCATTCGGGCAAGGAGGGGGCCTGCAGACTCTGCAATTATAAGAAAGAATCATGGTTACACCTTCTGTGCTGCTGTTCTAAGTTCGATGCCCCCAGGAGGTCTCTTTTTAAACCAATTTATCTAATGAAGGTAGTTTGCTCTTGCCTGGAGGCCTCGTTGCTGTGCTTCTCCCACACCGATACAAGAACCCTATTGGGGTAGAGTAAATACGTCAAGGAGCTCGATGACCTACTCTGCCCTCGTCCTGTCGATTCTCAGTCTGTCACCTTCTCTCAAAAACTGATAACGGACTATTACACGGCGCGACCCATACACAGAAACTGGCATAGTAAGGTTCTCCTAGGTTAAGTACAGTACATTGAGAGGTAAAAATGGACTCACAGCAAACTCTCCACCATTCTTGTTCCCAGTAACTGTATGCATGCTGTATAGGCCCACTCCAAGTTACTCTTAGACCCTGCTCAAAGCCCCTCTGTGACATCAACATTTGCACTCCACACTTTAATCATTTTTTAACTACCTCCCCACGTTTATTGCTTAGGACGTTGGGTTTTTAGACATTTGTAATAAGACTGTAAACATGGTTTCCTTTTATCATTGTATATTTTTTATCTTCATATTTGGAAAGCAGTGGTGCTTTTTTTTAAATTGTTTAATTGCAAATTGTCATGGTTTTTACTAACCAAAACAATTAATTTTAAATTGAATTAAACTGTGATCAGTTGTCCACTTTAAAAGGCATATACTGCTACTGGCCGCAGGAAGACCCTGCCCAATACCTCATATCCCTGTGACCAGTAGCAATTATACATGCTCCCACAGTGTACAAGCTACCTCCCAGTAGCAGCAGAGTGGAGAGGAGCCTACACATAGTTTTAAGCCTCACGCAGTGCCTGCAAGGACTTCCTTGACAGCCAGGAGATGTTTTGAGAACTAGGGAAGAAGTTATATAAATGTTACTAAACATTAAGACTTAGAAAATTGTAATCTCTGGAGTACTGAGACAAGGTGCAGGGCTGAACAAAACACGCAACCTCACTGGCTATGTTTTTCTTATTTTGTCCCATTTGGATCTTTTGACCACAAGGTTCAGGACTACTGTGAGAACACAAACAGGTATTCACCTTTGTGAGCTTTCCTTGTATACATCTTTCAGCCTTGCCATGCTGATGATTTACAACCTTCAGAAAAGTTTTAAAATTTGAGCTTTTGTCTGAGAAGAACTATCAACCTTACTCTGGGCCCGATTCACAAAGGTAAAGTTAGACCAACGGTCTACGTTTAGACCAAAAGTCTAACTATACTACTTTTCGGTATTCACTAAGGTAAGTTACTAGTAGTATCTTTGACTGCGGAGTTTACACACTTGGGGTGGAGTTTCTGCACTCGAGGTGGAATCCCTGCACTCGGAGTGGAATCTGAACATTGGTGGCAGAAATCTGAGACGAAGCTTCCACCCCAAGTGTGGAAACTCCGCCCGAGTGTGGAAACTCGTAACTTATCTTTGTGAATACCAAAAAGTAGCAAAGTTAGACTTTTTGTCTAAACTTAGACCTTTGGTCTAACTTTACCTTTGTGAATCGGGCCCATAGAGTCACACAAGAAGAGATTCTCCATTAAACATTCACCTACATACAAGAAGGTTATAAATGCCGCATTATCCCCAATATCCTTCCTGACTGTGAGAGCTTCTCCTTCTCCATCTCACTTTCTTCAACTCATACCTTCTCAGGTATCCTTGTATACTGTCCCCCCTGTCCCCAAGGACAACTGTTTAAAATTCTGCCAGAAACTGTTTCCAACTTGGCAAGCTCCCCTTCTAACTTTACTATACTGGGGGATCTCAATTTGCATTTCAATGACCCCTCAGACCTAGTAGCGACCGAACTAACCCAAAATCTTTGGCTCTCCAGATAAAGTAAAATGTTACGAGCCCCACTCATGAAAAAGGGCATCTTCTAGATCCCATTTTCTCCAACTGCAATGAACTTTCAGTCAGAGACCCAGTCCCTGTACCATGGTCCAACCACTTCCTGGTCCCCTTCTCTTGGGATATATCAAAAACCCCCCTTAATACTGGCACGACCAGTAGCTGGAAACGTTCCTGGTCCAACTCCTGGAATGCGGCTCTGATAAATTACATACCTACCCTAGATCCCTGCCCCACAGCCGTGAATGACCAATTTAACCAATGGATCAACTCCTCCCTTGACCTAGTTATACCTAAGAAACTTATTCATAAAAAGCAGGAACAACCACTCCCCATGGTACTCCTCTACACTGCATGAGTATAAACAAATCTGCAAAAGACTCGATTGGAAATGGAGAAGAAATTACGATACAACAAGCAAACAGATCTACAGGGACTCTATTAAAATTTACCAATCCAAAGTGAAGGAGGCACAAGCGCTGTACTATGAGGAAAGAATCAACTCCGCCTCAAATGCCCCACGTGAAATTTTTAAGATCGCCAAGCACCTTCTAAAATTAACAGTCAGGGATGCTCCACCAGACAGCTCAAACGCACGCTGCAACGAACTTGCAGAGTTCTTCTCTAACAAGATCAAGGATATCTACAATTCCTTCCCTCCCCCCTCGGCCCATCCATCAATCAGCGGCTTACGGAGCACTCCATGTCCGGTGAGCACTTTCTCAGGGAAATTCCCCTGATAGACATGGACACCCTAGTGAATATATGTGCCTCAGTAAAATCTGGCTCTCCCAGTGACCCAGCACCACCCCAATCTTTTAGCAAAGCTGGGGATACAATCTTCCCAGTGTTGCTGAAGCTGATAAACTCCTCCATTTCAACTGGACTAGTACCCCCACCCTGGAAACATGCCATGGTGAGGGCACTATTGAAGAAACCCAGTCTTGACCCTGATACACTTGGAAACTATCGCCCTATTTCCCTTCTCCCTGGGATCAGCAAAATGCTAGAAAAGCACGTTAACTCAGTTATCTCTGATTTTCTTGAATCTAATAATATACTCCATCCGTCTCAAACTGGATTTCGCCCCCAACACGGGACCGACACCGCATTACTTGCAGTGGTTGAGAGGGCCAAAATGATCCCAGACAAAGGAGGATCGACGGCCATCATCCTCTTGGACCTCAGTGCCGCCTTCCACACTGTTAACTACGACATCTTGATCCACAGATTGAGGAATGTTGGTCTATCAGGTAGTGTCAACACCTGGTTACAGTCCTTCCTCAAGGACAGGAGATTTCAAGTATTTGAAGGGGATAACTCGTCAGATCAAATCCCACTTGGCTGTGGCGTCCCTCAGGGCTCATCCCTGAGCCCGACGTTGTTCAATGTCTACATGAGCCCACTGGCACAGATTGTCCTCCCCTTCGGGATAGACATTGTTACATACGCCGATGGCACCCAGTTAGTGGTGGCCATAAACCACCCAGGATCCACCTCGTCCAGTCTAGACCCCTGCCTGGAGAGAGTCGCCAAATGGATGGAACTCTCCTTCCTCAAACTAAATGGAGATAAAACAGAGCTTATGGGGCTGGGCAATTCACCCATCTCTGGCATCGGCCTAGCCTGGCCAAGCTCTCTCGGCCCTCCACCCACACCTAAAAATCAGATCAAAAGTCTAGGCATGTGGCTAGATCAGGCACTCACTTTTGATCATCAGGCAACTAAACTGGCAGCATCCTTCTATGGCATCCTGCGGATGCTCCGTAAAGTCCTTCCGCTCTTCCCTTTTTCAGCAAGAAGACTCATGGTCCAGGCTTTACTCCTCTCTCGCCTCGACTATGGAAATGCTCTGTATTTGGGAGCTCCTAGGGCTACCACAAATAAACTGCAAGTCATCCAGAATTGTGCAGCATGGATGCTTTTTATGACTCCCAACAGCCACTCCACAAGGCCTGCTCTGAAAACCTTGCACTGGCTTCCGGTTGCGGACAGAATACAATTCAAGTCTCTATGTATCGCCCACAAATCTTCCTGGAAGAAAGGCCCCCCCATCCTCCAAGACATCGTCTCCCCTTACCACCCTAATAGACTCCTTCGTTCATCCAGTCTCTACCTAGCTGCGGTCCCAAAAATCAACAGGATGAGAAGTGGTGGTCGTTCCTTCCGCTTTACTTCCGCCAAGCTCTGGAACACGCTCCCTCCGCACCTACGATTGGAACCAAATCTCCTTCCCTTCCGTAAACTTCTGAAAACTTGGTTTTTTCAAAACCCCTCCTACTAAGCAGCCGTGACCTGCCTCTCTCTTGGCTAGCGCTGGGACGCATTCGGGTAGCCATGCGCTCTACAAATATCCATAACATAACATAACATTCAAAAACGCACAATCAGAAGAAGAGACTCTTAAGTTCAGGAATGGCTGTCATTTGTTCCAGTTTATTTTTTAAGACCTAAATTGCTCCACGACATCTCGCAACACAACTCATATAATCAGTCTCTCATGCAGCTGTAGGGCAGTTTTCACTTGAACATAGTGTTTCTTTTCTTTTATGGGGCATTCTTCAAATGTCCTGTTGAATTTTCTTGCTCACCCTTCATCACCTGCCACATAGAGCCTCTCTTTATTTTCTTTTTTTGTGGGTTCCAATTTTTAAGACTCCTTTCAACCTCTATAAGGGTCCATAATGGCACTACCATCTGTGTAGCTGTCTAGCTCTTTTTTATTCTTCCACTATGGTATCCTGAGCCTCTTTTGACTCTCTGAGAGTTGAATATTCCCTGCTTGGTCCCATCTAACCCCATCCCAGATACTACAATCCATGCAGATCCCTATGCTGTACTGAAAATTGCTGTTTGTCTCTTTCGTGATCCACCTCTCCAGCTTCCTAGTACCCTCGATTTTCCCCTTTGACCACCTACCTTCAGCAGGACCAATGAAATGTCTGTAAAACGTCCAGTAGAGAAAGTGGATGTCTCGCTCCCGTCCCTAACCCACCACAGAACCTGTGAACTTTTTGGGATACTCAAACTCAGCTCGTTTTCAATACTTAATTTAAGCACAAAAGCAACGGATGTAGGGCCATATTAACAAACTGCATTTTGTTGTATGTTGAGTAGTACTACTCATGTGCTACAAAATGCTATTCACTAACCTGCGGGTGCAGACCTTCGCCTCTCCTATCTTTTCTGTGTTCAGATCTTCTCCACGGTGGTGGAGATCTCTGTGCATGCACCTCTACATCTTAGCACTAAATGTGGGAGGGGCAAGGAGGGAGTAGCTGAAAAATGGGAACTATTTCCAACAAAATGGGAGGAGTTTAGAGAAAAGTAAGACTGGGTTTAAGGAGGCACAGGCTACTACAAATATCCACCCACAGTAGAGTAAGCCCTTTGGTATACACAAACTACACCTCTAAAGTTACAATAGCCCTATAGGTGACAAAACAGTAGTTAATGCATTTCATTCTGATCCAAGATGGCGGCAGAGTAACAGCTCGAAACTGGAGCTCCGCCAGGTGAGGCCCAAAATTAGCAGGGAATTCCCCTTCTGAAGCGTTGGAGGGCCTGTCAGACTGGCAGGGGGGTCTGCAGAAACCCGATCCCGGAGGAACAAAGCTAACTCTTCAGCTCCGGCCGCCCGTCCCGCCAGCTGCCGTGCTGGAGCCAGGGGGAATAACATGAGACGCTGCGCTGGCGGCTGCCCGCACCGACATGGCAAACATCAGTGAGGTCGCACCGATCCCGTGGACAGGAGGTTTAAAGGAGAACCTCCAGCGTCCGCGCAGTCTGGAGAAATTCGCCAGACAGTGGACCGATGCGGCGCGACCCAAGATGGCGCTGTTCTGACTAACGCTCCGCGGCTAGCCAGGGGTCGGGGGCAGGGACTGAGACAGGTCCGGGTTGGACTGGAGCAGTGATCCCACGGCACCTCTTGGAGACCAAGTAGTGACGATCCCGGCAGTCAGGCAAGCGGGAAACCGGAGAAGAGCTGTGGGAGCCGTGAGCATTGGAGGGCCCGGAGGCCGTGAATAAAAGTGACCCCGGAGGGCTGAGTTGGCTTCTGGGGCCCCCAGGACTCACCAGCGCTGGGCATATTCCTCCGGAGTGCAGGGGGTAGAATAACACGACCACAGTAAAGGAGGAACAGCACATATCGCGGCCCGTCTGACCCCAAAATGGCGGTCGTCATCCCTCACACAGGAGGAGTGCAGGAGGCTTCTCTGTAGTCCCTTGGGGGTAAGGAGGACTGAAGTAAGGCTCCCTGTAATGTCGTGGGCAGATGTGAAGCAGGCACAGGTTTAGTGATACATGGGAGCACATATCCATTGCCTTACCTTAAGATGGCCTCCATGTGACATTATTACCTCAAGGGGACCACCATTTCAGGCACTAATCGTGCCTGATCGTCGGACTCTGCACAGTGGGGGCCCAGAGTGCTTTATATCCACATTCCAACCCACACCATCTTAAATCCAATCACACGCTTGGAGTCTCTTACCGCCCGTATTCATTTCTGCCCCGGGAAACAAAGGCCTTCCACTGACCTGAAAATGGACGAGTCCAGGGGGCTCCATATCGGGCCGCCTCAACGGGACCGGGATACTGCTGCCGTAACTGCCTAGGATCGGTGTCCCCCAGCTCACCAAAGACTCTTTGCGAGGTAGGCCTTCATCAATCTTACTATCGACCTACGCTCGCCCCTCGACTCAAACAATGGCAGACACGCCCACACCGTATCCAGCGCCCGCAGCCCACTGAAATGCTGCACATCCACATTGACTGGCAACCACCTGACAACTGATTCGGCAGCACGGACTGGGCTCTTGGCTGCAAGTTGGTGTCCTTACTCTGTGGCTGCAGTTGGAGCTGTGCAGACTTCCACAGGTTCTCCGTCACTCGATTGGGAACCGGCGACAGAGACTCATCCCTGAGACACACTGGTGCGATCACGGCTCCTATCGACCGGCTGAAGCTGACGCATACTTAGAGATGCCAGCGCCTAATCACCCCTGGTCGGCGCTTCTTGTTAATCCACAGCCCTTATTAGCCATATAGCCTAGGGCGGCCACAGACGTGATGGCGCTGGTGCGGGGGGGCCCGAGGCACTGGAGCTGCTGCAAGACTCAGAAGTGGCCGTACTTTACCCCCAATCTCCCTAAATTATGTCCCCTGGCCTCCACATCTAAAGGATTTCCCCCCTGGGACCCATTTCAATCAATTTCAGACAAAAATTGTAATGAGGGCCCCATAGATAGTGGGGCAGCAGACCTAGCAACTTTGGCCGATGCTCGGTGGAGCTACCTAGGTAGCTATAGAGGAGGTGGGCTGTGGATCACCTCCTCGGCCGTCACCTACCCAGCCCGACATTGGACAGACTTTCCTTCGTCTCTCCACCGTGTCTCCTTCCTCCCCCGCCTTCCGACGAATCAGCCGGCTTGTTTGACTTTCACTTTGTCTTTTTGGTTCTCCTGAACTACTTTCCCCCTTGCCGGTCTTTCCTGAACTGATCTTCATTCCAACCCCATTTTACTCTTTCCCTATTCCTTATATACCCCATAGGATGTGTGTATATGTTCAGCTATGCTCTAGTAACTCATGTTACTGTGTAACCCTGTTTTTTTCTCTCTATGTTATACTAGGCTCCTGTAACTGACGTAATTTTGTAACTTTCATGTAACCCTCATGTAAAGCGCTCTGATACCTCCGGGTCTAGCCAGCGCTATATAAAACTCTGCAAATAAAATAAATAAATAAATAAACTCAGTCTTGTAGTAATTAAAGCACCACAGATGGCCACTCGTAGCTACTTCAGCACCCTCCCATGGAAGCTAATGGAGCCAGGGACATAAAATATCCCCTCACAATAATGTTAAATAAATACAATTATTTCGACATTTATGAACTGTGTGTGTGTGTTTGTGTGTGTGTGTATATATATATATATATATGTGTGTGTGTGTGTGTGTGTGTGTGTGTCTATATATCTGTATATACATATTATTTAATTTTAAAAACACCCATATATAATTATTAAATAATTATTTGACATTTAAAATGTTATTTTAAACCTAATTTTACAATAAAATTCAAATATTTGTTACGACATTAATAAATAGTGCAATATAATTCTGCAGATAACTTTTAAGAATATTTAATACAAATTATGTAAAAACAAAAATGTGTTTTTAATTATTTCTTCATAAATATTTATTAAAAATTAAATTAATATAGTCAGATGAATTTACTGAGCTGAATCTGCTGCAACATTTTATTAGTTCTAAGCTTATAATACATAGCTTAAATATATTACATTTATATTTTATATTAAAATACTTTTTACAGTTGTTTGAAAGAATAATAAGCGTTAGAATTTTTCCCTGTTCTTTGCCACAGGGATATCTCCGTCATGTTGCGGGAGCTCTCCAACTACTTGTGAAAATGTACTAGTATTAACTTTACACTTGTATATCCTATTGTAGGAGTCTACCACAGAGGTGGAAGCATATGTCAACATTTAGGTGTGAATCTAAACTTTGAAATAATGGAAAAAGTGTAGATTTACACCTAGGTCAAGTAGTAAATATTCACATGAGTAAAGCCACAAAAGACCAAAGTACAAACACAATTGATCCAATAATTAATGTGGTCCTAGACAGAAATCTTCCAGACAAAGCAATAAAGAAGCAAATAAATTAAACCATAACCACATAATTACCTGTTTATACAACTGTGCAAAAGAATAAAGAGGATGAAAAAATGAAATAAGCAAAAGGCAATATTCACAAGTAGACAAGTGGACCTGACTAACAAGGAAAGAAGCAGTCAATATTAAAGCTTTCAAACTTTAAAATTATTTCGTTTTTAGTAACCAGAGAACATTGAATCATACCCTTCAGGAAACACGTTCTAGATTATCTCCAGTTATCTCCCTGTGGCGCAATAATGATTATTCAAATGTGGCTAATTTACAAAGGTCTTATAACAAATGTTCCCATTTGTGAGTTCTTGTACATTAAAAAAGTCTTAAAATCAGTCTTTTGGCGACTATATCGCTTGGAGCATGAATAGCTTATCACCTTAATTAAGGTTTAAAACCGAATCATCATACCGAAGTACTCTCCTACGAAGGTTTCTAGGCTGCGGGTCTATTATCTTAATCCTCTTTAAAACGTTTGACCAGCCCACAGCCTTTTCCACCACCTGCAGGCACAAAATGTCCATTTTCATTACACTCTGCAAATCGGACTTTTTTTGCTGACAGCAAAACGCAAAATGTCACAAAGGCAAATAATTTCACTTACGTATTTTTTTTGACATGCGTAGTATCATAAATATATTCTTTCAGTCTTACACACAGATTATACATGCAGTGTCACTCTTGCAGATGGTCAAACATGCACTTTGATACACAGTATGATATATAGCATGCTGAATCTCTCTCTCTTTCTCTCACGCGCGCACACACACACACAGCAAATATCAAAATATTATTTCTGCACATTGTGTGATTCACATATATGCACATACCAAATATAGCTTCAAACATGCAATTCAACTCATTCATTTATCCATGCAGAGAGGCACTCACATACTTAGTCTCTGTATTTCTCTCTCTCTAACACACACACACACACACAGCGAACATCAAAATATTATTTCTGCACATTCTGTGTGATTCACTTATATGCACATACCAAATGCATTTGTATAATTTTTGAGAGAGTATTTTTATGGCACAAACGATTATCCACACATTGTGATTGTGAGATGATTTAATGGCTGCCTCTGCAACTCTCCTCTCTCTTGAGCATTGTGAAAATGGTGAGAAAGTTGACAGTAGATAAACTGATTTAATGCAAAAGTCATGCAGTAGTTCATCCAATGCAATTCCTGCACTGATTATGTTATTCAAAACTCCTCATTATTTTGCGGCAGGTTCATGGCAGGGATTGGTCGCCATGATAGTATGGATCTCAATCTCATTATTCAATATAATTTAATTTTCAAGTGTAATCAATGCCATGTGAGATTGTATACATTTTCTATCAATATCTTGAGAACTATTATCACTAAAAGCAAAATGTTTCTGAAGTTGCTGGTCTTCCAAATGTTGCTGGAGCTTTGGACTGCAGCCATGCCAGATTTCTGAGCCAAGGACCAGAAAGCAGATCCTTGGGAACCATAAAATAGTATTCTCTGTTGGTGAGCCCTGCCACTTTACTGAGAAAAAAGGGTATCTCAGCACACCCCTCAGTGTGTCAGGTTTGTACTCATACGACCACTTAAATACATATTTGAGAATTTGTTTGTTCCTTGCGTGCTGCAGCAATCTTCCAAGTGCAATAGAAAATTTGCAACAAAAACAAAATTAAGTAATATGTATGTTTGTTTAAATAGAAGTTTTATAAAGCTGTTCTATAGCTCGCGCCCCTGCCATGCACAGTCGATGTAATTTCAAATGTTGCAGTGATTTTATCAATGGTGTTATAGAACTTGACATGAGTGATGTAATATGTGGGGTAATTAGCTGTGCATGGAGAGAGTATGAGTTATAGTTACTAGAGAAAACTAGAACGAATTTCAGTGTTTTTTTAGTTTAAAACGTTACATTGTCTTCTGAAAACCTAACTATAACGTTACTTTAACCTTTGTTTTTTTCAGTGAATTTCCAGTAACATAAAGTAATATTTTATTACTGTATGTAAAGCCAACCCCACGCAGCGCACGGCCTTTGGTGATGTGTGTCATGGGGCTGTCCGCAGGACCTGGCCATCAACCAGGTCCTGCATTCAGCTCCCTGGGAGCAGCCAATCCCAAGCCACTCATGGCCTTCTGCCATGCACAGCATATGGTTGGTCTCTCAGGTCCTGGCTGCATTCAGGTAGAGTTACTGACTTTGCCAATGAGCCACAAGACCAAAATACAAAACTGAGCCAATTATCATCTTCAAAAAATCATCAATATTTTTAATCTAGTGTATATTTCAGCATTTCAAACAATGCAATGTTTAATAATACTGATTAGAATAAATATGTTTAATAAAGCTTTATTTAAAAAACACATCAGTGAGTCTTTCTTTTAACATGGATTTTATTATTTCATTTTGTGGGCTGAAAAATGTTAAAAGAAAGACTCAGTCATTTTTATTTTTCTTAGTTTTTAAATAAAACTAACATGTTTCCGAGTCTTTCTTTAACATTTTTAGCCCACAAACTGCAATCATATGAACAACCACAAAAGCGCCTTGCACTCCAGCTGAAGAGCATAGAGCACCAGCTAGTTGAGCTTTAAAAGATATGGTAAGCTTTCCTGGGGTCATGGTTTTAATGACCCAGAAGACTTACTGTTTTTTTAATGTTGCTGAGGGTTGTAGCTCAAAATTCCTGGTGATTTTGCATTTTGGGAGCCCCTTTTTCTCTGCCCCCGCTTGATGGATCACCCAAAAATGTTCCATGCAGAAATTAGTAAACAAAAGAGCATTTTTTGGAAGTTTTGTGAAGATTCATCAAAGGATGCTAAAGTTATTAGCAAACCAAAAAACACATTTCCTATGTAAACTCAGATCTAACTATTACTACAGATGTCTGTCGGCCTGTCCGTCTATCTATGTATCTATCTACGTATCTTTCTATCTATCAATCTATCTATCTATCTATCTATCTATCTATCTATCGATCTATCTATCTATCCCAAAAAAACAAAGGTTAAAGTGACGTTATAGTTAGGTGAATGTCAGTAACAACACTAACATTTTCAGATTAAAAAAAGAAACGTCTCCAGTTATAAATAGCAGCGCTAACTATATTTTGCGCCCTCGCCATGCACTGCTTATGACCTCACATATTACAACACTCATGACATGTTCTATGAAATTACTGATGACTTCTCTAATGACATCATTGATGACACCACCCCATCCCCATCATTAATATACATGGGGCCCAAAATGGGCAGGGGGGGCTATATTCATGCCCCCTCCCCATATTTATATAAAAAAGAAAGCAGGTGCCTTTTTTTTGCCGTGATCCTGTGGGAGGCCCTCAAGATCATAGCAAAAGCCACCAATTTTTGGTTACATTTAGCCCCTCGGTGGTTCCTCTGGGTTCTCCCCACAGGGCCTAGGTGGCCAGGGTGTCCATACACTGGCACCTTATATATATATATTTTTATACTTCAGGATGGGGGACTAAGTTCCCAAGTCCTGTGATGGCTGCCAGCAACATTTTTCTCATGTTGCTAGCAGCCAATCAGAGCGCTCGCTCCGGTAAGAGAGTGTCACCTCTGGGAGTGTAGTGGAGAAAGGGAAGAAAAAGCTCCCTGGGCAAGGAGAACACTCTATTTTTTTTAATTAGGTTCAAGGGACTCTCGAAAGAGTCCCTCAAACCCAAACATCCAGATATACAAATATTTTTGGAGCTTAATATCTCCAAAACTATTGAATGGATTTACATCAAATCACAAAAAGCACAATCTGAGAACCAAGATGTAGCTTCTTGCCAAATTTAGTGTAATTCCATTCCGCAGTTTTGGCGATAGTGCTTTTTGAAGAAGTCAATGGAAAATGCATGGGGATTTTGCATTTTGGGACGCCCCTTTTTCTCGGCCCTCTACCGAGCCTTAAAAAGGCCTTGGGGGCCCCGGGGCCATATCTTGAATTAAAAGGGCAGGGCAGTGATGCCTCCCTTCCTGAGCCTTTATGGCCCTATAGACCCAATCCCCCAAGGCTAGTTCACTAACTGTGCCCAGAGAGCCCACCCCAGGACACAGTAGTTTCACTGCCCATGTAAATGTGTTTGCTCCCATCTGGCCAGAGCATTTTTAAATCTCCTGCAAACGGGAGCAAACACTAATGGCCTGATTCACAAAGGTAAACTTACACTTTTGTATAAATTTACGATTGCTTGCTATTCACAAAGGGCCTGATTCAAGGAACTAATCTGAGACAAAATCCTAAACTTACTACTTTCGGTATTCACAGAAGGCATTTAGTAGTAGTAAAGTTAGGATTTTGTCTTACGTTTGACTTAAGACAAACTTAAGACAGACTTAAGACAAACTTAAGACAGATTTAAGACAGATTTAAGACAGATTTAAGACAATCTTAAGACAAACTTAAGACAAACTTAAGACAAATCCTAACTTTACTACTACTAAATGCCTTCTGTGAATACCAAAAGTAGTAAGTTTAGTATTTTGTCTCAGATTAGTTCTGTGAATCGGGCCCAAAGGTATTTTATGAGTAGCATCTTTATGAATGTGTCTCCTCACACAAAAAAGATGGGACTGTCCTATGTTTTTATGTGTGGAGACCCCACAGTAATAAAGATACTATTCGTAAAATACCTTTGTGAATTGCAGACAATCGTACATTTACATAAAAGTGTAGGTTTACCTTTCTGAATCAGGTGGTAAGTCTGCTCCCAGCCGATTGGAGATTTAAAAATGCTCCCACTGGCTGAGAGCAGAATTGTGTTCTGTTTCCCTGCCCGCACTGATGCCACTCCCTGTGGGCGGGAGCAATGCCGGCTCCTGCAACATGTGGGGAGCCGGCTGGGGCCGCTGGGATCCTCAGGCTCCTTCTACGGCCCCCAACATGTTGTTTGTGGGTGCCCCAGGTTGGCACCAGGGCACCCACTTATTTTGCAGGAAGGCCCCAGTGGTAGGGTCACTGGGGCCATAATAGGCTTGACTAGGGGGGCTTTTAAATAAGGCAAGCCCCCAGGGGATGATATCCCCGGGGCCTATGAAGGCTCGAGGAGGAGGGCCACGAGGTCCCCCTCCCCTTTTAAAAAATGCATGTCCCCCCGGATAGAGTCCCTGGCACCTATTAGGGCTTAGGGAGGGGGTCTGTAAACGCCCCTCCTCTTATATTTTGGCCGGAAGTAGGCTTGGAGAGGGGGGCTGTGCAGCCACCTCCACTTTTTTATTGTATTTAGCCCCGGAGTTTGGGATTTCTGGGGCTAATTAAGTCTCAGGGAGGAGGGTCCTTTATATATATATATATATATATATATATATATATATATATATATATATATATATATATATATATATATAGAGAGAGAGAGATAGATATCTATATATATAGATATCTATATCTATCTATGTATATCTATATCTAATCTATATATATATATTACCTACTGGTGGTTGCCAGTAGGTAGTTATAGTTAGGACCTAGTTTCCATAGGAAAAGCGTTTTTTCTTTTCCCAATAACTTTGACGCTGGTTGACGAATCTTTGCGAAATTTTCAAAACTAGTGGGGCGCTCCGGTCAGCTCCTGTCTTGAAAGTTTCGAGGTGATTCGTCAAGCAGGGGCCGAGAAAAAAGGGGGGTCCCAAAACACGTTTTCCCCATGTTATTTTCCATAGGAAACTTTAGACACGCCTACAGCCCGAACTGCTGAACGGAATTACACCAAATTTGGCAAAAAGGTAGCCCTTGGTTCAGAAAGAGTCCTTTTTGTTAAATGGTGTAAATCCGTTCAGTAGTTCCTGAGAAATTCAAAATATAAAAGGTGGATAATCAATTTTCCATAGGAAACTTTAGCCAAGGCTACAGCCCGAACTGCTGAACGGAATTACACCAAATTTGGCAAAAAGGTAGTGCTTGGTTCAGAAAGCGACCTTTTTTTTTTTAAATGGTGTACATCCGTTCAGTAGTTGCTGAGAAATTCAAAAAATAAAAGTTTCGATATCTAGGGCAGCGGTGGATTCGCGAACCCTCCCGACCACGAGCTTCACTGTGATTGGCTGCCAACACTCCAAACCAGGAAGTGTTGGCAGCCATCTTGTGACTCGGTAGAACCGAGTCACAAGAAAACAGTAGAAAAAACGTTAAAAAACAAGAAAAGGGGGCAGGGTAGAAACACCCCGACCCCCTAGGCCTGCTCAGGGGGTCCCACAAGGACCCCCAGGGCAAAAAAAAGCATTTTTTTTTTATAATTTGGGCACAATTTGCACTGGGGTTGCGAATACCGCCGAAATTATTTTAAAAAATGAAGCGCGGACTCCCGCGCTTCATTTAAATGAGGCCCCCGGGTGGGCGAGGTCCCGGGGGCATTGCGCAATATATAATTTATAATTGCGGGGGCCCCCGCAGCCCCGGGGACCGCCACCTCCCAGGGTCTATGCTAATAATATGCGGGAGGGCATGCAGCCCTCCCGCTGCCCCGGGGACCGCCACCCCCCGGGGCTTCTATTTTTATAAATCAGTAAACCATGTTTCAAAGGACGCCTCAGCCAAGCCTGCTATTGTTTGAAAACAAGGGACTGATACAATAATTGATAGTGTGGCATTGAAATCCAGCGGTAATTAAATGAAAACTACTATAGTTTTGAAACATGGTTTACTGAAACCGGAACTTTGAAATAATATTTCCTGCTGTTTTTTCACGAATTTGAAAGAACTTTATTGATTTGACAAAGTACGTTCACTATGTTCTACTTTGAGTCCCTTGTCAGTGTCTGATAATTGTGAGTATTTAAACGGAGAAGCAACTGACCACATGTGCTGTGCATATGATTAAGACCCGGATGAGGGTCTAAACGCGTCATGCTTTGATGGACATTTGCATTAATAAAACCGTGGTACCTGAACTCAACTGCAGGGCTTGTTGTCATGCTGTGAGGCGCGTGACTGCTCGTTTGGAATATATATATATATATATATATATATATATATATATATATCTTTTGGCCTCAGGGGAAGGGGTCCCGAGTCTCAAATGCCAACCCTATGCCATGCATGCCAAAGGCTGTGAGCTGCATGGAGTTCACAGCCTGCTGGGGATTTGGGCACAGGGCCTGGCCGCAGGCCAAGCCCTATGGGCAACCCCCTGCTGCGCTTGGTCGAAGGCTGTGCGCAGTGTGGCTTTGGCTGTCTGCTGGGGGTTTGGCCATAGGACCTGGCAGTAGGCCAGTCCCTGCAGCCAACTCCCTGGTGCGCATGGCCAAAGGCTGTGCATGGTAGGAGGTTGGCTTTACGTTTGGTAGTACAATATTACTTTATGCTAAAAAAATATAGAAATTCACTGAAAAAACAAAGGTTAGAGTGATGTTATAGTTATGTGAAATTTCATCAGTGATGTCAGAAATTATGTCATAGAACATGTCATGAGTGATGTAATATGTGATATCATAAGCAGTGCATGGCAAGTATGCAAGTTATAGTTAGCTCTGCTAGTTATATCTGGCACATTTCAGTGTTTTTTTAGTTCATAACGTTACTGTTGTCACTGAGTTATTCACCTAACTACAACGTCAGTTTAACCTTTGGTTTTTTTCAGTGAATATATATATTGGGTTATTCATATGTGCTCAAACACTGGCAGCTATGGCACAAGAAACAAGCAATCCTCAGATCCCCCGAGAAGTGCATGCTAAGTTCAAGCAGTATCAACAATTTTAAAGTAAAGAGCACAACGCAATACAACACACTACAATTCACAAACTAATTTATCAAGATAGAGAAAACTTTAATTAGGAAACAGATACCAAGATCATTGAACTAGGATAAAGGGAACTGTATTTTAAAATTTTAAGGCAAAAAAAACCTAGAAAATGTAAGGCAAAATTGAAAAATTAAATTTCATGGTTGACAGCGACCTAGGTTCAATTTCAGGCTGACTGCAAAGGATCTAAATTCGGATACATCTAGTAGGTCACCCCAATCACAGTTTTATCTTTGGAAGTACCCTCAGAAATGGGAGTCAAAATCTTTCAGCAAAACTCTAAGGGCCACATGTGTCAACCATTTTTGCGTTCGCAAACGGGACGATTTGCAGAATCGGCCCGTTTTAGAATGCAAAAAAGGGTTTTCACATGTATCAAACGCGAATTGCGATTCGGTAACATGTTACAGAATCGCAATTTGGGTTTGCGATTCGGTATTAGGAAGGGGCGTGTTTAGGGGGTCCCTTCCTAATACCGAAACGCATCGGTATGTATGAATGTTTCGCGAAATTTCGGTCGCGAAACATTCGCATTTTACCACCGACTTCAAGTAGGTGGTAACCCATTTGCAAATGCGAAGGGGTCCCCAGAGGGATCCCTTCCCCTTTGTGAATGTTTGTAAAAGCATTTTTTAAGAGCAGGCAGTGGTCCATGGGACCACTGCCTGCTCTTAAAAAATGAAAGGAAAAATTTTCATTTTTATTTTTGTAACGCATCCCGTTTTCCTTTAAGGAAAAGGGGCTGCTTTACAAAAAAAAGATTGCTTCATTTAAAAGCAATCACGGACATGGTGGTCTGCTGACCCCAGCAAGCCACCATCCCTGTGATTTTTGCGATTCCTAGTGGGTCGCAAATTGCGACCTACCTCATTAATATTCATGAGGTAGGTCATTTGCGATCCCCTAGGAATTGCAGAAAGTGTTCAACACACTTTCATGCATGCCGATTTGCGATTTCCTAATTGCGAATCGCAATGATTTGCAATTAGGGAATCGCAAAACGGTGTATTGATGCATCTGACCCTAAGTCTGTAGCAGGCAATCATCCCTTAAATTCCCTCAAAATCAGATCATGGTTATTTAGCTCCCACTAAAGACATTGGTTTCGGTGCCAAAAGCTGTGAGTGGAACAAACGTGGACTTTGGGGCCTTCGGGGGTGTTTTTCTGGTTGGAGAAATTTGTTACCTCACCCTGGTCCTAGGATTTATCTTTAAACTCAGGCCCTTTTTTGGAAGTCAAAATCCTCCAGTGTGGCAAGGCTGGAAGCTACCCTAGAGCAGAGCTCCACAAAGCCAGATACCGTTACAATGAGGTCCCACTGCAAAAAACTCTGAGCAAGGCAAACCTTTTTTACTTGCCTACTCACCTTCCTATGAAACACAATCAGTGCCTAATTTGTAAAATAAGCAGTGCCTGCTCCCAAAACTCTCATCAGAAGCCCACGGTGGGTAATATTATATGTCGGCGCACCAAATACCAATGCTGCATAGGCTTAAATCCACCTCCGGCCTCTTTAATCTACCACCAGACACTCCCTGCCCCTTTGTCTTTCTCTTGCAGGTTCCTGTTTTCTTCCTTTGTCACCGTTTTTTCGTCTTTTTACCCTCATCCTTTTTTCCCCTTTGTGTTTTTCCCTCTTTCACCCACGATCAATGTCTAATCAGAAAAAATAAGTACTGGTTCCTAAAAATAAATGCTGATTGCCCCCACTGGCAACCACCAGGGCAAATTAAGCACTGGAACACTGGCGCACAAGAAGAGTACTCGGTCCTTCTGGACAAGTGGTTCATCCAAAGGATGCCCACATCCAGGGCATGGATTAGGAGCCAAGAATGTTCAAATCATCCCCATTCTGCTGTCTGTGCCTGAGTGGTGACCAAACCTGACCCTGCACGGTGGGTTTGAGTGTGGGAGATCTCCTCAAAATATCATTGTGAAAAAACAATTGCAAACAATGCATATTATACTATATTTTTTATGATATGTTGTATGAGCGCATGTAATGCTGGATCACTGGGGCGCTTCACCAGGAAATGCATGGATGGTGAGTCGGACCCTACCGCATTCTCCTCAGTAGGATATCTACAGACTTGGGTGTGTTAGCCCGTGAGTTTATAGACACTGGTACTGGCTTTTTAACTTGCATGCCTATGACAGAAGCCTACCAGTCTTCTCACTAAAATCTGTTTGTAAGCCTCTTGCACGGCTGGTGCAACACTTTTAATATGGGGAAAGTGGCGTACCGGCGGCGCAAGGGGCTTGTAAATAAGCCTCCCTGTGTCCAAATGCTTAATTTGTGCCATCATTTTATGGGACTGCAAGTCATTTTGCCTCATTAGAAATTAATCAAGACCAAGAGAGAGAAAGGCAGAAAAAGGAGAAACCAGGAAGAGGTGTAATATAGAAAAACCGTGGCAAAGGGAGAAGGCACAGATGAAAAAAGCTGCTAGAGTAAGAAAAGCAGGCAAAAAGTGTAGAGTGGTAGAAAAAAAGAGGCATTATGTAGGATGAAGGCTCGGAAGCCATGGTATTCGGCAACACTGGCATTCAGCTGCACTGCTGGGAACTCCTAAGGAAACCTCTGGGCACTTCACATATTGTTTTAAAAAATAAAACACTGATTGGTTCCTCATTTCTCCCAATTACTGTGGTGTCCAGTGGCATTCACAAGGTTGTGCACAATATGGAGGCTTACACCTGATCCGGTGGACTTATTTGTACCTAAAACCTTTAGTGTAGCTGTTGTACAGGTGTCTCCATTGGTCGTATCGACCCTTTGATGTCAACTGGAAGCTTATGAAAGGAGCTAGCATCAGCAATAAATTTCAATTACAGTGAAACCAACTTGTCTCCACGAAAATGACAGAGAGGATGGTATCCAAATCACGAAGGGTGTATTATTAAAATTAATTTAAGGTGCAAATCAAACCATTAGTGAATCAGTTGATCAAATATGCGTATATATCTGTTCAGTCATGGAGTCTAATTTTGCAAATTATTAAGAAAAGGATGTAAAATATATGGTTCCATAAAGAAACTTCCCTAAGCTAAATAAGGAATTGAAAGTGGCAAGACAAATTTAAGAGGCACCACTCCCGCTTTTGTTACAGGGGGCCGATATTGCAGCACTGCTGCAAAACTGCCCCCCAGTGACAAAACGGCCCCCACGGGCACAAAACCAGCCCCCGGCCCACCGGGGAAATGTCCGGTGCCCGCTATGGCCAGTCTGGACCTGGTATAGTGCCCAGAGTGCTAAGGCCAACAAAAACTGATCAGCAAAAAGTGAGGCAAAACAGGAACAATGTTTGGGGGAAGACCATCCTAAGGCTGACAGGTCTAACAGTTGTGTTTCTTTCAAATCTCTTGCAGCATTAAGGTTCTCAGTGTGTAATCTTCTGTGCTAAGAGCTCCATTTTATAGCTACTTTGCTTCATGTGCCCAAATCTCTAAATCGACTGGGCTATTACTTTTTCAGTGCCTGCAGTTTTCATCTAATGTTCAGAGCGGATGGACAAAATAAGGCTTTCTTTCTCACTAATGCCTCACCTCATCTTGACAGAGCTCCATTAGCTCCCCTTGCCGACCCACACCATCTTCAAAACCAGCTGCATCATTTAGAAAGCCATCGTGACCAGCACCCTGCTTATCTGGCAGACAAGCTCAGCATCTCTGGTGGTTCTCGGCACACCTGCAGCCAGGACACCACCAGAGTACAGACTAAGTATAAGAAAGAAGGAAAAAGCAGCACGCATTTTCCATTTATGCGCTCACGATCTGGAACAACATCCCCATGTCCATCAGGACTGCCCCAACGCTGCTCCAATTTTGGAAAGAATTGAAAACTTACCTCTGTAAAGAACACCACATTAAAATCCATTAACCGTCCACAACCCAGCTTCCTCTTCTATTACTCATTGAATGTATGCTTTTCTTTGATCATGTACAGTGCTCCGATGACTTTTGGCTAGGTTCACTCTATAGAAATACCATGAAATATAGATTGAAACCATCATTTTTTTAAAGATGCTATTGGACATAATGCATGATTTAGTACTGAATTACATTGTGATTACGTTGCCAGAATAAACTTATGTCACTTTCCACTCTTTACCGACTCTCGATACATTTTTGCAATGGGTAGGTATAATTTGCTCATCATTTCTTCAATTATCTCAGCTATGTTATTATGCAAGTTGGTATGTTATACAGTTTAGAAGGTTTATAGTGACGTTTTCTAAAGCCCCCCATCAATAAATTACAAAGTATGTCAGAAGGGTGTCACAGTAATGCCCAGAGCTTCACAAAGGCCCAAGGGCCCTGATTGCACTGGTTTGCACCTCGCGGGACAACACTATGCAAACAGCGGGCTGAGTAATCCATTAACAGAAAAAAAAACTTCAGCTTCTTGTTTACGCTTTCCCTGCCCCTGGCCGTGGTCTCTGAAGGCAATGGCTTTAGCCGTAGACCACTTCCCTGGCAACACTCATTTCCACACCCTTTTACCATATTTCTATTACAGAAAACTCTGCAAATAAACGTCCACCGTCAAAGAGTCACATTTGCAGTCCCAAAATTCCACAAAACCTGTTTCTGGGAATCAGGATTTTGAAATTACAACCATATGTAATGCAACTGGTGCTCATGTAAAGCGCTCTGATACCTTCGGATCAAGTTCGCGCTATATAAAACTCTGGAAAAAATAAAGTGTGTGGGGCATAGTAAAACATAACCAAAAATGGCAAGAGGTTCAACAAGGAAGAAGAGAAGAAGAAATAATAAGAGTAGTGTCTCAATCAGAGCTCGATTATCAGAACGAAGCTGAAGCAATCAGTACTTGGTCCATGCCCCAGCCAAAAGAAGAAGGGGGGAATCCCGCACGCACTGGCCAATTCGAAGGCAGCAAATAAGATAGTCAATGAATCTTAGGCATTAAATATTACAGTCACCAAACATAACTTGCTAGTAGGGGACAAAAAGTTTGTTCTGAACCCCAATCGAAACCCTTTAATTTACAGTTAGGAAAATACATCAGCTGTATAGGTAACATCCGGTTAATTTATTAATCCATGTAAGCCACGCCTCCAACTCTTCTTGACAGAGATGCTCAATTATACCATCATTGAATACCACACACTATTCTAACCACTTCTATGTATGCCTTAGTATCCCTTGTGAAGCACCACTCAGCCTGCATGACTCAGCAACCAACAGCACACCATCACTTGGAAATATGGACAAAATGAACCCATTCAAATTCAATTAAGTACTACCCAGTGTCCACCCAATCCCAGACAGCCAGGCCAGACATTGTAAAACTCAAAACAGAAGGGTGTCTCATAGCAAGTTGTATCAAAAAAACAACCACACATCGCTCAAGAAGCAGCCAGTAGGGTCTTTCTCAGCATTTGATCAGATGTATTTTTAAATGCTGTGGCAGAGGCCTAGAGAGGCCTAGAACGGAAAGCATGGAACATCAAAACTACCAGCGAACCATGTAGCCTCTTGTATAGAGCACCAGGGATGAACGCAGTTAACAAGCCTTAAAGTGACCGTCATAAATAAACCGTCTCGTTAATCAGAGTTTCACACATAGAGGTTTGTGCACATAATCTCACTCGCAGAGACCCTCGCCTACACACAGCCTCACACAGACTGATTCCCACAGTCAGTCTCTCTCTCTCAACAACACATATACATATTCATGAGTTCCACACAGAGTCTCACGCATAAGCAATGTAGGAAATACATTTTTTATTTCCTTGTATAACTGCTCATTTGATATTGCATGCAACTTCCATCTACAAGATCTGCCATCAAAATGGATCAATTTTGTAGTTAAATTGCCATATTGTACACTTTCCTAAGCCACCTGTCATGAGTGCACCAGTGGTACAGGCTGCACAAAGGTCAAATCTCAAGTGTTATCTTGCAGGGGGCATGTTGCCAGCTAACATCTGAGAAAAATATAACTTGTGCTTAGCTACAGCACATTGGTTCAAGAAGCTTCAGGTCTGCGTTTAAGAAATGAAAGCCATTTTTTGCAACTGACGTATGGGATTTGACACTCTTGAAAGTCAGCTTTAAGTCTGTACGGAAAGTTTTGCTCTGTTACATAGAGTTCAAACCTGAAATGTAAAATTATTCCCCACTTACATTTATAAAGATAACGTGCAGGGAAGCCAATGTTTTGTGCAAAAGCTGCAGCTGGCTGCTTTTTAAAGAGCGGTATATTTAGCATAACTTTATTTTTTTAACATATTGATAGTCAAAATCTACAAAACCCATTTTCACAGTATGTAGGTAATTAAATATGACAAAATCAAGGAAACCATTTTGCCCTCGTCTACACTACTTACATATACTTTAAAGATTGTGAGGTAACACGCCTTAACTTAATCTACTGTGAGCAGATGGCATAGCCCTTTTTTCTTGGCAGAGCCCACGTGGCTCACATATAATTGCCCTGTTTCACACTTCATCATCTCACAGGTACTGTGGTCAGTCGCCCACGTTTATTACTTAGGACGTTGGGTTTTTAGACATTTGTAACAAGACTGTAAACATGGTTTCCTTTTATCATTGTATATTTTTTATCTCCATGTTTGGAAAGCAGTGGTGCTCTTTTAAAACTTGTTTAATTGCAAATTGTCATGGTTATTACTAACTAAAACAATACATTTTAAATTGAATTGAACTGTGATATGTTGTCCACTTTAAAAAGGCATATACTGCTATTGGCCGCAGGAAGACCCTGCCCAATGCCTCATATCCCTGTGACTGGTAGCAATTATACATGCTCCCACAGTGTACAAGATCCCTCCCAGCAGCAGCAGAGATCTTCCTACCACTTGGAGGAGAGAAGAGGTGTCCTGGGGCTATAGGTATTTTATTTTGATCCTTGAGAGGCATAAATGGGCTTCGGTGGAGTTTGGGCGTAAATGGAGAAGATTTTGTAGAAAGCTTGGGGCTGCCTTCTATGTTTGCTGAACAAAAAGAATAGTATTTTTACAGTGGTGTAGCAAGGAGGGTAAGGGTGGTTGTCCGCCCTGGGCGGCACGAGTTTTTTGAGCCTCCCCCTCCCTCCTACCTGCAGCCACCCCCCTCAAACACAGCCGCTGGGTGGCAAATGCAGGGGCCACCACAGGCGGCCATAAGTCTAGCTACGCCACTGTAATTTTAGTAAAGCACATTTTTACCACAGGAACGAGGCCACATTATGATAATCTGCTAAGAATTGACTCAAAACACAGTTCAGTTCAGGTTTTACAAAGTGCTGTAATATTTTGTGAGTTAGAGAGCTGACTGTAACTGAAGGTGAGAAAAAGATGGTCTCCTGTATGCTGGAAGAAGTTCCAGCTGCCTGACCAAAGACTTTAGAGAGAATTGTTTCCAGCTTTATTGTGATATTCTGTGAGTAGAATGCTGCTCTAGGTCTAATGAAGAAAGCCTAATGCTTCCCCCCCCAAAAACATATGGGCCCATGTTCTGGTCCCAGGAGCCTGCTTGCATGTTGGAAAATCTCTCCTAAAGTGGAAGAGTGAAAATGGTTCTGGAAACACAGAAAGCTGTACCCTCCTGAGAAGAGAACTAGCAAACCAATGGCACTTGGTCATTTCGCTGTTCAACTCACTTGGAGTTGAGAGGAGCCTACACATAGCTTTAAGCCACAGTCAGTGCCTACAGGGACTTTCTTGACAGTCGTGAGACGTTTTGAGAACCAGGGAAGAAGTTATATAAATTTTCCTAAACGTTAAGACTTAAAAAATGTTTATCTCTGGAGGACTGAGACAAGGTGCAGGGCTGCCCAAAACACGCAACCTCACTGGCTATATTTTCTTGATCTGTCCCACTTGGATCTGTTGACCACAAGGTTCAAGACTACTGTGAGAACACAAACAGCTATTCAACCTCGTGAGCCTTCCTGGTTTACATCTTTCTGCCTTGCCCCACTGATGATTTACAACCTCCAGAAACGTTTTTAAGTGTGAACTTTTGGCTCAGATGAAGTATCAACCCTTGCACGACCTCGCTCTGTGTCTGGTCGGGTGCAATGGTGGGTGTGTAGGTTCCAGCCCCCAAACCCTTTGAACGGTGTGAACAATGTTTATTCGACCTCGCTCCATTACTGGTTGGCATTGCATGGTGCCTAAGGCCCTGCCAACTCCATCCACCTCATTGACTTACATTAATTTTGAACCCCATGGGTTGCTGATGAGTCCTGATTCCTGCATCCTGTTTTCTTAATTTTTGTGTCATTTTAAGCTTATATTTTATTCTTTTCAAAATTAGTTGTTCCTAATTTTCCTGAAATGCTGTTGTGTTGTTGTTGAACATGTACCACATGCAAATTTCTCTGAGTAAGTTCTCATCAAGGCTACAGTCTCCTTCCCCTGTAGCTTCACAACGTGGTTTGCTACACACTCTCTGCCTGACAGAGAGAGTTGAACGTAGGCTGTGGGTCTCACAAGTTCAGAAACTCTGAAAGAACATTACGGTCTCACACATTCAAATACTCTTACATATGCAGAGAGTTTGCAATAGACAGGCTATTCTCCAAGGGAACTCTGTACAAACAGAGTCACACATCAAGAGAATCTCCCTTAACATACAACTACATACATTCAAAAACACACACGAGAAGAAAGACTCGCACGGGCAGCAATGACTTTCATTTCTTCCAGTTTATTTGTATAGACCTAAATTGCTCATATAATCAGTCTCACATGCAGCTTTAGGGCCGTTTTCACTTTTACACAATGTTTATTTTATTTTATGGGGCATCCTTCGAATGTCCTGTTTGAATCCCTGTCTCACTCTTCTATTACCTGCCACAGATAACCTCTCTTTATTTTCTTTTTTGTGGGGGAGAATTTTCAAGACTCCTTTTCAACCTCTATAAAGGTCCATCATAGGAACTATCATCGGTGTTGCTGTTTCGCTCATTTTAGTTCTTCCACTAAGCCTCTTTGGACTCTCTGAGAGTTCCATTCCAATCAATCAATCAATCAATCACCAGTACTTCTAGAGCGCAGATTATCACCTGAGAGGGTATCCAGGCACTGTGCTGTAGGTGTCAGTCGGAGAGCCAGGTCTTGACCCCTTCCTGAAGTGGGTCAACGAGGGTGAGGTCCGGAGGTGGAGGGAAAGGGTGTTCCAGAAATTGTCGGTGAAGTGGGAGTTGGAGTGCCCTCCAGCGCAGCAGCGGCGGATGCGTGGTATCTGTGCGAGTGCGACGTGAGTGGAGTTTCCTGGGAGGTCGTGGAAATTCAGGTGGTGGTTCATGTAAGCAGGTCCTTGGTCATGGAGGGCTTTGTAGGCATGGGTCAGAAGCTTGAATTGGCATCTTTTCTAGATGGGGAGCCAGCGGAGGTCTTTAAAGTGCTGGGTGATGTGGGTCCTCTTGGACAGGTTGAGGATCATTCTGGCAGCTGCGTTTTGGATTGTCTGGAGTCTTCTCATGAATTTGATGGTGGTGCCTGCATAGAGTACGTTGCCGTGGTCTAGCAGGCTGGTGATGAGGTCTTGTGTCACCATTTTCATGGTGCTGATGGGGAACCACTTAAAAAACTGCAGAGCAGGCGAAGGGTGTGGAAGCCTGCTGAGGAGACGGTGTTGGCCTGATGTGTCATTGAGAGTTCACTGTCCAGGATGATGCCGAGTTTGCGGGCATGGTCTTTCGGCGAGGGGGTGGGTCTGAGTTCCGATGGTCACGAGGGTCGTTCCAGAGGGAGATGTGTCTGCTGATGATCAAAACTTCAGTTTTGTCTGTGTTGAGCTTCATGCAGGTATTCTTAATCTAGGCAGCATCGTTCTTCATGCAGTTGTGGAAGTTGGTCTTTGTCAAGATGGGGTCCGCCGAGAGCAAGAGGATGAGCTGGGTATCCATCACCATAGGAGATTATGTTGATGTTGTGGATTCTGACGATGTCTGCGAGTGGTCTCATGTAGATGTTGTAGAGGGTTGGACTGAGGGATGAGCCTTGACGGATGCCGCAGATAATGTGCTTAGGTTGTGAGGTGAAGGGAGGGAGACAGATTCTCTGGGTGTGTCCCGTGAGAAAAGATGCCATCCATCTGAGTGCATCTTCTGTGATTCCAATCTGGCACAGTCGGTTGATGAGAGTGTGGTTGAAGACAGTGTTGAAGACTGGGGAGTGGTAGATCAGGGCAGCTAATTATCCTCTGTCGAGCAGGGAGCGGATGTTGTCTGTTGTGGCGATCAGGGGTGTCTCGGTGCTGTGCTTGGCTCTGAAACCGGATTGGGAAGGGTCAAGTAGGTTGTATCTCTATAGGTGTTCGGTGAGTTGGAGGTTGATGTCCTTCTCCAGGACTTTGGCAGGAAACGGGAGCAATTGAGATGGGACGATAGTTCTGGAGCTCACTGGGGTCTGCAGAGGGTTTTTTGAGGAGTGGTCTTACCTCCGCGTGCTTCAGGCATCGTGGAAGGTGGTTGTAGTGATGGAGGCATTGAGGATGGTAACAGATCTCATCTCTTCCGAGGTTGTAAAGTAGTTGGGGGCATGGATTGGTGGGTGCTCCCAAGTAGATGGAGTTGAGCATAGTGATTGTGTTAGGTGTGCTGAGTTGTTCCCATGCGGTTAGTGGGTGGTTGGTGGAGTGGTTGATGGGATGCTGTGGAGGTTAGGGATCAAAGTTTCGGTAGATGGTTGCTATCTTGTCGGGTAAGTGATCAGAGTAGGTGTCACAGAGTTCCTGTGAAGAAGGGTCAAGTTTTCGGTGGCTGACGGGCTGATGAACTCTCTGACAATGATGAAGAGCTCCTTGGTATGGTTGGTGCTGGTCTCGATCCGGCTAGCCAGGGCTTCCTTTTTTTGCGCTAGCGGTGGTAATTGTTGAGCACTGACTTGAAGGCGGTTTGGTCGGTGTTGTTTCTGCTGGTGCGCCATCTTCTTTCAAGTTGCTTGCATCTCCGTTTAGACATACTGAGTTCTGGGGAGTATCAGCTAGCTCGTTTAGTAGATCTGTGTATTTTGACTGGTTTGGTGGGAGCGACTCAGTCAGCGGCGCTGGTGATCCAGGTGTTGAAGTTCTGTACTCCCTGGTTTAGGTTGGTGGTGACTTTGGGCTGTGATGTTGAGGGCATCGGTCAGTTGGTGCTGAATGACCTTGGCCTAGCTGCGGAAGGTAGCACTGTGGCAGTTGGGGGTGATGAGGGGAGGTCCGGCGAGGGTGAAGTGTATGATGGAGTGGTCCGACCAGGTGAGTTCTGTGGTGTGGCTGTATCTGATATTGTTGCTGGACGTGAAGATGGGGTCCAGTGTGTATCCTGCTTTATGCGTGGGGTTTGTGACCAACTGCTTGAGGCCTATGTTGTCCAGTCTTTCCAGGAGGTCAGTGGAGTTGATGTCAGTGGGGTCGTCCAGGTGGAAGTTGAGGTCTCCCAGGAAGATGTAGTGTTTGGATACCATGCCGAGTAGGGTGATGAATTCAGCGATGGTGTCGCTGAGGCTGGTTCGAGGTCCTGGTGATCTGTAGGCGAAGGTGCCTTTGAAGGTGGTTTTGTCGTCGGTGTGGAGCTGAAAGTTCATGTGCTTCATGAGGTGTGTGGTTTCGTCATCAGTGGTGGTGCAGGTGATCGATTCTTTGTGTACGATGGTGATGCCACCTCCATGTCTATTGGTGCGATCGTGATGTTTCATCTTGTAGCCGAAGGGTGTTACCGTGGTAATGTCCAGGTCCTGATGCAAGGATGAGCGAGGTTTCTGTGATGACGGTCACATCGGGGGCAAGGGTGATGGTGTCCCAGACTTTGGTGGCGTGTTTGCACAGTGATCTGAAGTTGATCGGGACGCAGCTGAGTTGATCTGATGAGATCCTGGCCAACAGGGCTGGTGTGGCGCTGGGTGCTGCAATGCCAGTTGGTCCTGGGGTGGAGGTGAAATGGGAGTGGATGCAAGTGAAAGGTCCCTCTGTGGAGCGGGGTGATGCGAGGCAGCAGTTGTTGTTACATCTGGGGTCCAGGGCATGGAGGTCTGCAGTGGTGTATCTGTCGGAGTGCGGAGGGCCAGGATGCCTGGTGCTGGTCATGGTCCAGGCACGGACGGGCGCAGATAGACTTGCCTTTGCTGCACCTTTGTCGCACCGGTGGTGCAGCTGCATAGCAGCCTCCATAAGTAGTCCTGGGAGGTGGGAGGGGCTGTCAGGGAGGCAGGGGTGGGGCCCAGGGGTGGGAAACAGCAGGAGAAGGAAAATGGCAGAAGCAGGCTGGGGGCAGTACTACTAAATGCAATACAATTACCAATCAGAGAAACTAGTAAAAACAATACAATTACCAATCAGACAATAATAGTAAAATTACCAAAAAAGAAAAGTCTGTCTCAGCACTAGAGGATGAAAATAGACTGGGTCAAAGATAGCAGTGTCAAGTGGTCACTCGACAGCGGGACTGAACTGGAGGCCTCGGGGGCAGGGAGCGAAGCCCTGGCTCGTGGAGCTAGTAAGTAGCAGCAGGGGGAGCGGCACACAGGAACAGAGGTCAAGGGATTTCCCCTGCTTGGTCCCATCTAACTCCATCCCCGATACTACAATTAATCCAGGCTGCCTACACTGTACTTAAAATTGCTGTTTGTTTCTTTCATGATCTACCTCCCCAGCTTCCTGTTACACTCACTTTTCTTCGTTGACAACCTATCTTCAGCAGGGCAAGTGGAATGTATGTAAAACTTCCCCGTTGAGAAAGTGGACGCCTCGCTCCCACCCTAAACCAACCACTGAACCTGTGAACATTTTGGGATACTCAAACTCGACTCATTTTGAATACTTTATTTACAAGCAAAGGCAAAACATGTAGGGCCTGATTATCAAATTGCATTTTGTTGTATGTGAAGTAGAACTATTCATGTGCTACAAAATGCTATTCACTAACCTACTGGTGCAAGCCTTCGCCTCTCATATCTTTTCTGTGTTGAGATCTTCTCCACGGTGGTGGAGATCTCTGTGCATGCACCTCTACATCTTAGAAGCAAATGTGGGTGGGGCAAGGAGGGAGTAGCTGGAAAATGGGACATATTTCCTACACAATGGGAGGAGTTTAGAGAAAAGTAAGACTGGGTTTAAAGAGGACTGGCTACTATAACTATCCACCCACAATAGAGTAACCCCTTTGGAACTCACAAATTACACCTCTAAAGTTGCAATAGCCCTAAAGGTGACGAAACAGTAGTTAATGCATTCCATCTACTGCAACACACTCCCATGGAAGCTAATGTGGTCAGTAACATAAAATATCACCCTATTATAAAAAATGTTTTAAAAATTCAATTATTTCGACATTTAAAATCTATCTATCTATCTATCTATCATATATATATATATATATATATATATATATATATATATATATATATATATATATATATATATATATATATATGTTTCCAAGAAGTTGCCCAGAGATGAAGCCGCACTCCGTGGTCAGGTAGGTAACAACCCTTTATTTCAAAAACAGGCTGCTTCTCATTCCGTGAGTTTGTCCCTAGGCCTGACGCGTTTCAGGGAATCATTCCCTTTCTTCAGAGGCCAAACACGAGCAGCATTCATTGCGTGCGCCTGCACTGTCCCCTGCACGCTAATACAATGAAATTGGCCTCAGGTGTGCCATTTAATATATTCACTTACGCAATGCCTGCTGGGACCTGCAGTTTCATTCATGCATTTTTTGCCCCTCCGGTGGGTTAGTTGCTCGTGTTCTTTTAAGGGACCAATACTGCAGCCCTCCATTGAGCCTCTGAATGAGACTCAGTCTGTTTGTTTCATTTTCCTTCCCACGCCGATCGCAAGGGGAGACACTCTCCCCCACGCAGACCCAGTTTATTCCAAGGGCGGTGCGTCGCTTCCACAGCCTGGGGCCGCCGTGTACCTTTGTTTCCAAGAAGTTGCCCAGAGATGAAGCCGCACTCCGTGGTCAGGTAGGTAACAACCCTTTATTTCAAAAACAGGCTGCTTCTCATTTCGTGATTTTGTCCCTAGGCCTGACGCGTTTCAGGGAATCATTCCCTTTCTTCAGAGGCCAAACACGAGCAGCATTCATTGCGTGCACCTGCACTGTCCTCTGCACGCTAATACAATGAAATTGGCCTCAGGTGTGCCATTTAATATATTCACTTACGCAATGCCTGCTGGGACCTGCAGTTTCATTCATGCATTTTTTGCCCCTCCGGTGGGTTAGTTGCTCGTGTTCTTTTAAGGGACCAATACTGCAGCCCTCCATTGAGCCTCCGAATGAGATTCAGCCTGTTTGTTTCATTTTCCTTCCCACGCCGATCGCAAGGGGAGACTCTCCCCCACGCAGACCCAGTTTATTCCAGGGGCGGTGCGTCGCTTCCACGGCCTGGGGCCGCCGTGTACCTTTGTTTCCAAGAAGTTGCCCAGAGATGAAGCCGCACTCCGTGGTCAGGTAGGTAACAACCCTTTATTTCAAAAACAGGCTGCTTCTCATTCCGTGATTTTGTCCCTAGGCCTGACGCGTTTCAGGGAATCTCATTCGGAGGCTCAATGGAGGGCTGCAGTATTGGTCCTTAAAAGAACACGAGCAACTAACCCAACGGAGGGGCAAAAAATGCATGAATGAAACTGCAGGTCCCAGCAGGCATTGCGTAAGTGAATATATTAAATGGCACACCTGAGGCCAATTTCATTGTATTAGCGTGCAGGGGACAGTGCAGGCGCACGCAATGAATGCTGCTCGTGTTTGGCCTCTGAGGAAAGGGAATGATTCCCTGAAACGTGTCAGGCCTAAGGACAAAATCACGGAATGAGAAGCAGCCTGTTTTTGAAATAAAGGGTTGTTACCTACCTGACCACGGAGTGCGGCTTCATCTCTGGGCAACTTCTTGGAAACAAAGGTACACGGCGGCCCCAGGCCGTGGAAGCGACGCACCGCCCCTGGAATAAACTGGGTCTGCGTGGGGGAGAGTGTCTCCCCTTGCGATCGGCGTGGGAAGGAAAATGAAACAAACAGGCTGAGTCTCATTCGGAGGCTCAATGGAGGGCTGCAGTATTGGTCCCTTAAAAGAACACGAGCAACTAACCCACCGGAGGGGCAAAAAATGCATGAATGAAACTGCAGGTCCCAGCAGGCATGGCGTAAGTGAATCTATTAAATGGCACACCTGAGGCCAATTTCATTGTATTAGCGTGCAGGGGACAGTGCAGGCGCACGCAATGAATGCTGCTCGTGTTTGGCTCTGAAGAAAGGGAATGATTCCCTGAAACGCGTCAGGCCTAGTGACAAAATCACGGAATGAGAAGCAGCCTGTTTTTGAAATAAAGGGTTGTTACCTACCTGACCACGGAGTGCGGCTTCACTCTGGGCAACTTCTTGGATATAAATATATATATATATATATATATATATATATTCACTGAAAAAAACATAGGTTTCAGGCACGTTATAGTTAGAAATTAGCATTTAAAAAACCTTTGAAATTCACTGAAAAAACCATAGGTTTTAGGGACAGTTGTAGTTACTTGGACATTGCACTCGTACAAAACCCGTGAAATTCCCCCGTTATAGTTAGTTCAGCTAACTATAACTCGCGCCCCGCAATGCACTGCTGATGACGTCACATATTACATCACTCATGACATGGTCAGTGACATCACTGATGACATCACTGATGACATCTCAAATGACATCACTGATGACATCACTGATGACATCATCCAGTGACTGTGTGTTTCTGTAAAGTTTAAATATGTTTAATATATATAGGGAAAGGCGTATTGAAGAGTGAGTGGGTGTATAAGTGTCTGAATGGATGATTTAGTAGGTGCGTGACTAACTGTATAAGTGAGTGATTAAACTTATCTTACTGAATGCATGGGTTAGTGACTAAACTGGGTGAATGTCTGTATCCGTCTGTCTGTTGCTGTGTAAGTGGCTGCATGGGTTTGTGAATAGCTACATGAGTGTCTATATGAGTTATTGATTGGTTGTCTGAGTATCTGTATGGGTGCCTGAGTGTTTGTGTGGGTGGGGTGTGTGCGACTCTGTACATAGATGTGTGAGTGGGTGATTCACTGGGTGCATGATTTGAAGAGTGCGTCTGTGATGGACTGCTTGGGTGGGTGAGTGTGTGTATGGGTGTGTTAGTGAGTGAATGTATATCTCAGTGGTACATGTGCGAGTAACTACATATGTAAAAGGAAGTATATATATGTGTTAGAGTATTTAAAAGGCTATACGTGAGAGTGTGTGATTGTGAGAGTGGCTGTATGGATGCGTGTGTGCTTGTATCAGTTATTGTATAAGAGCGTAAGAATGTGCTAGTATTTGTATGAGTAAGTGAGCTGGTGTGTGTATAACTGAATAGGTGAGTAAATGGGTGTGTGATTAAATTTTTGCATGACTGACTAGGTGTGTGAGTACCTCTATGGATGAGTGGCGGTGTGTCAGTGTTTATATAGGTGTATGAGTGCATATGATAGTCCTGTACTGAGTGACCGTAAGTATGAGTGACTGTACGGGTGAGTGAGTGGATGTGTGTGTAGACCAAAGAATCAGTGAGTGGGTATGTAGTTATTGGTGTTGGAGTGTCTTTGTTTTTGAGAATGGCAGTCTGTAATTTAGAGTGGGTGTATCAAAAGTTATATTAGGGTGTGAGAAGATGCATGAAATTATCACATGGTTGATGTCATCAGTGATGTCATTTGAGATGTCATCAGTGATGTCATCAGTGATGTCACTGACCATGTCATGAGTGATGTAATATGTGACGTCATCAGCAGTGCATTGCGGGCGCGAGTTATAGTTAGCTGAACTAACTATAACGGGGAATTTCACGGGTTTTGTACGAGTGCAATGTCCAAGTAACTACAACTGTCCCTAAAACCTATGGTTTTTCAGTGAATTTCAAAGGTTTTTAAATGCTAATTTCTAACTTATAACATGTCTGAAACCTATGGTTTTTTCAGTGAATTTCAAAGGTTTTTTAAATGCTAATTCCTAACTATAACATGTCTGAAACCTATGGTTTTTTTCAGTGAATTTCAAAGGTTTTGTAAATGCCAATTTTTAAATGTATTAATTGTTATTTTTATTTTTTTCATACTGATTTACTACCTTTTTTTAAACTATTTATTTTTAGATATTTTATTTTTTAAATTACATTGTAATTACATTATACATTACATTACAAAATATACTTTCTCAGAATGAATTAATTTACTTTAAATACTTTGCAAATAGGCAATAGACTTTTAAGTACAGTAGTTACAGTTGTTGCAATGGGCAACACAATTTCAAACACAATGCAACATTGAGCTCAATGTGAATTTCTAGCTAAATGCAATTAGTTACTTTATGGATTACTTTTCTAACCACAGGACTGGATCCTAGATTCAGTCCTGGGACATCTCCTGTAAACAGTTGAGTAAAAGCGTTTTGGTTACAGTAGTGATTTTTAAGGAATATTATTGTATTTTAAAAGTTGACACTTAGAAACTTTTTCACATAGAATCACCAATGTTATCCTATGGGAGGAAATTCACTTAGCAGGTAAGTAGTGTTATCGTGACTTTTTCTCACTCAGTGGTGGATCCTGGATCCAGCACTGGTGCATCTCCTGTAAACAGTTGAAAGAATGCGTTTAAGTCATACAGGCGATTTTTAAGGAATATTTGTAGTTTGTGAAAATCGACACTTTGAAACTTTTCTGCTGAAAACCAGACAATGGATTCCTATGGAAGGAAATACAAGTTACTGGTAAGTACGGTTAAAATTACTTTTCAGGGTCAGTGCTGGGCTAAAAGATGCAGCACTGGGTTCTCTCCTGATAACAGGTGAGTAAATCGGAATTCGTATTTCGGCTGATTTTAGAGGAATATTTGTATGTTTCAAAATCGACACTTAGAAACTTTTACAGCAAAAAGCAGGCAATGATATCCTATGGAAGGAAATTCAAGTTACTGGTAAGTACGGTTAAAATTACTTTTCAGGATCAGTACTGGACTGAAAGATGCAGCACTGAGGTCTCTCCTGATAACAGGTGAGTAAATCGGAATTCGTATTTTGGCTGATTTTAGAGGAATATTTGTATGTTTCAAAAATCGACACTTAGAAACTTTTTCAGCAAAAATCAGGCAATGATATCCTATGGAAGGAAATTCAAGTTACTGGTAAGTACGGTTAAAATTACTTTTCAGGATCAGTACTGGGCTGAAAGATGCAGCACTGAGGTCTCTCCTGATAACAGGTGAGTAAATCGGAATTCGTATTTCGGCTGATTTTAGAGGAATATTTGTATGTTTCAAAAATCGACACTTAGAAACTTTTTCAGCAAAAAGCAGGCAATGATATCCTATGGAAGGAAATTCAAGTTACTGGTAAGTACGGTAAAAATTACTTTTCAGGATCAGTACTGGGCTGAAAGATGCAGCACTGAGGTCTCTCCTGATAACAGGTGAGTAAATCGGAATTCGTATTTCGGCTGATTTTAGCGGAATATTTGCACAATGGTGAAGGGAGGGGGCGGGCCTGAGGTGACATCTGTGCAAACGCGCCCGTGGCGCGTTTTAAGTTGGGGGATTAAGTCCCTTTAATCATGAGGGTCCCTGGGGCCAACTAGCCCACCAGGAACCTCCAGTATGCGCCAGGGGCTGCGTTGCAGAGACGTGTACAGAGGCCACACCCCTTTTACACCTTTCTGCAAGGCAGCTCTGTGGCGCTTTTGGAAGTACATGGTGGGCTAGTTGGACTCCAGGACCTCAGGATTCAAGGGGACTTAATCCCCATCTTAAAACACGCCACGGGGCCTGTTTGCACACATGTCACCTGAAGCCCCGCCCCTCCCTTCACCACTGTGCAAACGCGCCCGTGGCGTGTTTTAAGTCGGGGGATTAACTCCCTTGAATCCTGAGGGTCCCTGGGGGCCAACTAGCCCAACAGGTATATCCAAAAGCGCCACAGAGCTGCCTTGCAGAGAGGTGTAAAAAGGGGCGTGGCCTCTTACACCTCTTTGCAACGCAGCCCCTGGCGCATACTGGAGGTTCCTGGTGGGCTAGTTGGCCCCAGGGACCCCCAGTATTGAAGGGGAATTACTTCCCATCTGCAAACGCGCCAGGGGCGCGCTTGCAGAGTGGTGAAGGAAGGGCGGGGCCTGCGCCCGATCGTTTTTTTTTTTTTCTCTCTGAAGGGGGCTGTGTGGCCCCTTCCTTTTTCCTATTTTTGGGCCCTGGGGACCCCATCCCCAGGGCCTTATCCCCTTTTTTTTTTTTTTTTTAATTATACGGGAAGGGGCCGCGTGGCCCTCCTCCTGGCCGAATCCTACCCCGGGGACCCCATCCCCCGGGCATGGCCACACTTTTTCATTAATTTTTAAGGAGGGGGCTGCGTGGCCCCCTCCTCAGGCCTCCTTTGCCCCGGGACCCCATCCCCGGGGCAGGCCTTTTTTTTAAAAATTATTTCTGGGAGGGGGCCGCGTGGCCCCCTCCCGGGCCACTACTTGCCCTGGGGACCCCATCCCCCGGGCCTGGCCTCTGGTTGGGACTGTGGGGGTCCCCAAACCCCCACAGTCCCGCCGGCTCCCCGCCTCCTACGCGAGCCGGCATTGCTTCCACATGGGGAGCAGCTAACATGCTGCTCCCCATGTGGAAAGCAATTGTCTTTGGATATTGGAGCGAGAGCAGGTTTCCTGCTCTCTCTTCCAATATCCAAGCAGTTTGCAATGACAGGACGGAGCCGCGAGGCTCCCATCCTGTCATTGCAAACAGCAGTGTCCCGGGGTAGGCACCCGGGACACTGCAGGAGCCGGCTCCTGGGGGTGGCGGTCCCCAGGGCCACCACAGGCTCCAGGAGGGGGCCGTGCGGCCCCCTCCCATCCAAATGCACAGCCCCGGGAGGTGGTGGTCCTCGGGTCTCGGGGTCCTTAACGGACCCCCATTTTCACTTTGTTAGTGCCCCGGGAGGTGGTGGTCCTCGGGGCGTGTGGGGGCTGGAGCTCCCCACACATGTTAATTTAATAAAGAAGCCCCAGGGAGGTGGTGGTCCTCGGGCTGCGGGAGGGCTCAGAGCCCTCCCGCTACTTTTTCAAATAAAGCCCCGGGGGTGGCGGTCCTCGGGCTTGGGGGCCCTAGAGGCCCCCATACATAAAATAAACCCCCAGCATGCCCTCGGGACTTGGCCCACCCGGGGCAAATTACATCGAAGCGCGGGAGACCGCGCTCGATTTTTTTTTTGCAGGATGCGCGCACCCTGAGCGCATCCTGCCGATTTTTTTTTTTTAAATGCTTTTTGCCCAGGGGGTCCTTGTGGGACCCCTGAGCAGGCCTAGGGGTTAGGGTGTTTCTACCCTGCCCCCTTTGTGCGTTTATGCGCACTTGTTTCTTTTTTTCTCGGCGGGATCCGCGCACCCTAAGCGCATCCCGCCGATTTAAAAAAAAAAATGCTTTTCTGCCCAGGGGGTCCTTGTGGGACCCCTGAGCAGACCTAGGGGTCAGGGTGTTTCTACCCTGCCCCCTTTTGCGCTTTGCGCACTTGTTTCTGTCCCTCGGTTCTACCGAGGATAAAATGGCTGCCAACACTTCTTGATTTGGAGTGTTGACAGCCAATTAGCATGCAGCTCGTGATCGGGAGGGTACGCGGATCCGACGCGCCCATAGATATATATGTGATTTTAATTGTGAATTTCTCAGGAACTACTGAACGGATTTACACCATTTTAGCAAAAGGCACCAGTCTGAACCAAGGGCTACCTCTTTGCCAAATTTGGGGTAATTCCGTTCAGCAGTTCGGGCTGTAGCTGCGACTAAAGGTTCCTATGGAAAAATGAATGGGGAAAACGCGTTTTGGGACCCCCCTTTTCTCGGCCCCGCTTGACGTATCACCCCGAGACTTTCAGGGTAGGAGCGGACCGGAGCGCCCCAACAAGTTGGAAGCTTTCGAAGTTTCGTCAACCGGCGCCAACGTTATTGCAAATAGAATGTCGCGGATTTCCTATGGATAATAGGTCCTAACTATAACTATCTACTGGCGACCGCCAGTAGATAATATACACATATGTATATATCTGTATCCGTATATCTAGTTGGTTAATTTTTCATCTGCTTGTTAAAACATACAAAATTATGCTATATAATTCTACATATCACTTTTAAGAATATTTAATACAAATGTGTAAAAACTAATTATTCCTTCAGCAACATTATTTAAAATTAAATTAAAATGGTTTGATTACTTTAATGAGATGAATCTGCTGCAACATTTTATTAGTGATAGGTTTATAATGCATATCGCAAAAATATTACATTTATATTTTTTATTAAAATCCTTTTAACAGTTTTTGGAAAGAATAATAAACTTTAAAATGTTCCCTGTTCTTTACCACAGGAAGATTTCCACCATGTTGGCGTAGATCTCCACCTACATATGAAAATTTACGAGTATTAACTACACACTTGTATATTCAACTGTAGGAGGCTACCCCAGAGGTGGAAACATATAAGTCAACATTTGTGTCAATCTACACTTGGAAATGATGAAAAAAGTGTAGATTTACACCTAGGTCAAGTAGCAAATATACACATGAGTAAATCCACAAAAGTCAAAGTACAAACACAATTGGTCCAATAATTAATGTTGTTCTAGACAGAAATCTTTCAAACAAAGCAATAAAGAAGCAAATATATACAACCATAACTACATAATTAACTTTTTACACAACTGTACAAAAGAATAAGAAGGATTGAAAGATGAAAAAAGCAGAAGGAAATATTCACAAGGAAATAAGTGGACCTGACTAACAAGGAAAGCCGTGGTCAATATTAAAACTACTTTCAAACTTCAAAATTGCTTTGTTTTTAGTAACCAAAGAACATTGACTCATACCCTTCAGGAAACACATTCTGGATTATCTCCAATAATCTCCCTGTGGTGCAATAATGATTTTCCATATGTGGCTAATTTACAAAGGTCTTATAACAATTGTTCCCTTTTATGAGTTATTGTACATTATAAAGTCTGACAATCAGTCTTTTGGCGACTAATGTCGGTTGGAGCAGGAATACCTTATCACCCTAATTAAGGTTTAAAATCGAATCATTATACCGAAGGAGCACTCTCCTAGGAAGATTACTAGGCTACAGGTCTATCATTATCTTAATCCTCTTTAAAACGTCTGGCCAGTCCACAGCCTTTTCCACCACCTACAGGTACAAAATGTCCATTTTCATTATACTCTGTAAATCAGACTTTTTTGATCACAGTGAAATGCAAGATGTCACAATGGCTGATAATTTTACTTATGAAGTCTCACACATGGAGTATCATACATATAGTCATTCCCACCACCAGCTGCAGACCCAACACAATTCAACTCTCACATCAGCAAACTGCCCCATCCAAGGGACTTTTACTGTCATGTACCAGATAGCTGCCACACCAATCATACCACCAATTACCTAGACATCAGGCAACTTACAAACACACAGCCAGCAAGCCACAACATATGCACTGACAGCCAGCCACCAATACACCCACACACCATTAGTCATGCACCACTACACACACCGCTAGCCAATAGCCACTACACACACACCAGCCAATTGCCATTACACATACACTGCCAGTCAACTGCTACTGCATCCACCGTCTGCCAGCCACCAGTACACACACACACGCACGCACACACACTGCTAGCCAACTTTCACACAGACATCACCATGAAGCTTTCATCTCTAAAACCATCACAGAACAAACAGATTACACAAAGCACATACAGAAAAAAATAACAGGTTTATCGAGATTTAAAATAACCCACCTATTGGTAGAAGCTGAAAAAACAACTATGATTGCATGCACAACATACAGCAAACAATTGTCTATCTGGGGGTCAAAACAGAAAATATATAGTAATATGGATCACATTGCCAGTTACCTTTAACTCCGATTGTTGCTACTAGCAATTCAGTTGGTATGGTACAGTTTAAAACATGTGAGAATACATAGGCCAGTATTAGAAGGACACTTGTGGTAGTACATACACCTCTCCTTTCATACTCCTCTTCGGATCCATTCTTCACTTCTACAAGAAGGAAAGTCCTTTTGGACGTTGGAGGAATGTATTCAGGAAAGTGGTGATCTTTCATTCTAGCCCCATCCTCAACCACTCCGATTTTAGGGATACTTGTTTGCTCTACCGCAACAAGGCTGCCTATTACAGTCTGTTGAAACTGCACAAAAGCCATTTTGGAATCTGGGGAACAATCTTTGAAAACAACAAGGGGATTGAAGGATGCCAAATGAAACAAATGAACAGCCAACTTCTTGTACCAAATGTATGACTTTCGAGCAGCATTGTAAGGCTCAAACCTTTGATCTGCTATACTTATAGTGTTTGGACAAAATATCATTTGAAAAATATTGAGACACAGAAATATCGGAAATGAAATATCATGACACACAAATATCGTGATGCAGAAATATTGTTGCCAAGAATATAGTTTTTTGAGGTAAGTAATATTGATGTTTTTAATATAGTTTTCACTAATATAGTGGTTAAAAATATCATTTTTTAATTATTTTAATATGTTTTAGTTGATATATTAATTTTGTGTTATAATTGTTTATATAAATGTTAATAATTGTTTTTCAAATATATCTTGTTATTTTAAGTGATTTAGAATTTTTCAAATAATTTGTAATAGTAATTCATAGTGTCGCAGTGGGTTTTTGGGTTTGCGGGGGAGAGGGTGGGAAGTTAATTAGGTAATAAATAATTAAGAATTCCTTAATACTTTCAATTTAATTATATGTTTGATATTTATTATGTAATTTATGTAATACTGTTTTTATTTCATTTTATGTTATTTGTGGGCTGTTATGTTTGTAGTGGTACAGGGTGGGAAGTTAATTAATTATTATTTGTAAATTAACATTGCCATCATTTTCTCAAAAAAAGAAAAATCTATTTCTAGAACACACTGGAATGTTACTTGAAATTATGAAATTTTGCTTGTATAATAACATGTTCATGTTTAACGGCACAATATACAAGCAAATCCTTGGTACTGCCATGGGATGTGCTTTGCCCCCAGTTTTGCTAACCTTTTCTTAGGAGTATGGGAAGAGGAGGTCCAAAAAAATCTAGAAGCAGACAACACTGGGGGCAAGGTAGTAAAGTGGCTCAGATATATAGATGACCTATTCATTGTATGGAAAGGCAGCTAAGAGATTACTAGAAGAACCATCAACAAACTTAACCACAATATGTTTAATCTTAAACTGACATATACAATGAGTAGAGAATCTATCGAATTTTTAGATGTTGTGGTTGAAGTCAGGAATAACCAACTGTGCACTAAACTACACCGCAAACTGACAGCAGGCAACAGTCTCCTCCACGCTCTCAGCAGTCACTCAGAGGCCTTGAGATGGAGCATCCCCTTTGGGAAGCTGCTGAGAGCAAGAAGGAACTGTAGCAATCAGGAAGATTTCCTGACAGAACAAGATAACATGGTCTGTAGGTTCAGGGAAAGGGGTTACCCTGAATGGATATTGAAAAGAGCCAAGGAAAGGGTCAGCAAAATTGACAGAGAAGTCACACTTCAAGAAAAACCCACATCACTAGAAGAAGGCACAACGAGTGTTATTCTCACGTACAATGACGAATCCAAAGATATTTCCAAAATCCTTAATCAAAATTGGAACATCTTAGCGACTGATCCTACTATTGGTGCCAATCTACCTAGTCGACCACTAATCACATACAGAAAAGGCAAAAACCTCAGAGACATGTTAGTGAAGGGGGATATCACCAATACACGCCTTAATACCCCCCTTAGCCTACAGGGATTTTTCCCGTGTGAGCACTGCAAGGCATGCCGCAACAGCACTATGAGGAAGACCTACCACACACACACAGGAGAAAAAACCATCAGTCAATTTCTCACATGTGGCTCGACTTTTGTAATCTATATACTATAGTGTCCATGCAAACTACAGTATGTAGGAAGCACAACACTAGCTGCGAAGAAAAGAGTTCTTGAACATATGAGAGCCATCAGCAACAAAGACCCACATTACCCGATTGCGAGGCATTTTGCTGAATACCATCTCGCAAACTACTCACTTCTGACATATTTTGCTATTGAGCAAATCCAACAGAATCCTAGGGGAGGCAACAGGGTACTTCACCTACGCAAAAGAGAATCCTGGCATATCATAAACCTCCAAACTAAGACCCCTGGAGGACACAAGTGGGATGAAGAACTAGGTAACCATCTCTTTGAAAACTAGGCCTAGCTGTACAGATAGATAGAAATCTATTAGCCACCTTGTTGGACCTACAGAAAGAATGAAATACTAGAGACTGTCTGTTCGTACTGCTATGAAACCGTAACTTGTTCTTATTGCAATGCAAAAATGCATATCATGATGTTAACCTTACCGTAAGCATTTATGTTTTTTCTCTTTTTTTTAATGACAGGAGAAAAGGAAGGGGCCGAGTCCAGGATTGGATACGTCGACTCACCCCCCTATCCTTTTCTTCATCCACATCTGCACCTGGGTGGAGGGCAGCACAAGACAGATAAGAGATACCTCTTTGTCCTTTTGAACATTTGTTCTTCACGATACTTGCCATGTTGAGGGGCAGAATGTAGAGTAATATTGTTTCAATTATATTGTTTCACTTTTTTCACCTATTTGTGGAATCCACTACTGATGGATTTGGGTATAGTATGCATTCTAGGGAGAATTTTGAAAGGAACTGATATCATTCAATCTCTGCAACAAAGGCAATGAAGTGTGTTTGTACATATTATAGCACTTGCTTAGCAGGTCCGCAGCAACACTACTGCAGCGTGCAACTTTGTACATTCGAAAACCTGATAGCACTTGCGGAGTAGGATCATTGAATCATCACAAGCCTGCGCAGAACAGTACTTGGGTTACACATAAACTATCCCGTGTAACACTGCACCTCGCTCTAGGCTGCGCGTAATGACACCTTTGATACCACCATTTCAAGCACACAGCCCACTTGCGGTGCCAAAAGCACACTTCTTCCATGTGCCACATAGCAGAACAAGTAACTACAGAGTATCTGGTTATATCTTGGCACAACCTCTAACCTGACACTACGTCTACAGATACTGTTGGCACTTTAGAGTCTGCCAGTCATACCTGTACTATCGCGACTCAGACATTCAGGACATTTCCAACACGTCTGAATTGCCTGAGTTCCTCTCTGCAAGTCAATGTTTAAACTGTCCTTCTTAAGACACTATGTCGCATAAAGGGTATTTATATGAACCAGTTGGCTATTCCATTAAGTTCTGACAACATCAGCCAGACGTGAACTGGTATGATCATACAAATTCATGTAGAATTTTGCTACATTGAGCTCATTGTCTGTACAAGCCTGTACTGTTCTTATGCACAAAAATGTATTAACAAACAGGAACAGTTACAATTTCCATTTAAACTTATGTGGACAACTTTCTCCACGGTCAGCTTACATGGTTTGATGATATATTTTGGAGGTAATATAAGCATTACGATCTGTAAGGTAGCACATGCCACTATTTGTACTATGTGAATAACTGTATCGCTGGCAATAGGAATAGGATATTCCAAAATGGATGACATTTGTACAAGGTTTTGTGCCACTAGTCCTTTTTTCCTTTCTGTGAACCCTTATGTAATGCATGATTTTTCTTAAAGTCAGTGTGTGAGCAAGCTTGCTGTGCGAGCGAAACGCGTAACTGTAATTAAAACAAATGCTGTTGTCAAATCCTTTGAGTGATCGCATTATTTTGGATTGGATTTGGACATTAGGCAGGCACGCTCCGCCGGTTGTTGCGATCCTCTGCACTGGCGTGGGGGGACGGAAGGAGCAAAACACGGAAGGATATATACATATATACATATATAAATATATATATATATATACATATACATATATATATATATATATCAACATGATCTATATGGTAGTTATAGATAGGTCAGCGTTTCTATAGGAAATGCATTTTTTGTGTTGATAATAGGTCTGGCACCGTTTAATGCATCTCCATTTAAATTTCCCCAAAAGTGCTCTTCCCTGCCTAATTTGTGCATGTAATGTTTCGGGGTGATCTGTCAAGCAGGGGCCAAGAAAAAAGGGGGAATCCCAAAATGCTAAATCCCCTCAAAAGCTCTACTGCAAAAACTGCTGAACGGAATTACACCAAATTAGGCAGGAAGCTAGATCTTGGTCCGCAGATCGTGCGTTTTGTGATTGGCTGTAAATCCATTCGAAGTTTTTTAGAAATTAAGGTTAAAAAATATTTGCATGTCTGGATGGTTGGGTCCAGGAGAGTCTTGTGAAACTCATACAGGAGCGCCAATCAAACATAGAGTGTTCTGGTTGGTCCAGGTGGCTTTTTTTCAAATGGACCAATTTGCTCCCACAGGATTCAGACTTCCACTGGGGTGAGTGCTCTGAATGGCTGCCAGCAACATCAAAGAAATGTTGCTGGCAGCCATTACAGGACTCCGGGACTTAGGGCCAGATTACGATCTTGGCGGACGGGTTACTCCATCACAACAGTGCCTGATATCCCGTCCGCTAACATATAAATCCCATAGCATATAATGGGGTTTATATTTTGGCGGATGGGATGTCCGGATCATAATCAGGCCCTTAGTCCTCTGTCCAGAACTTTAAAAAAAAAAGATATAAAAGAGCTGGGTAGTGATACCCTGTCCACCTATGCCCCATGGGGTGGACCAGAGGGACCCGCCCCCCCCGCCCCGGCGACTGAAACGTAAAAAAAAAACACAGCAATTTTTGCCGTGATCCCACAGGACTCCTGCAGGATAATCACAAAATAACAAAATCACAGCCTAGGGCTGCATTGTTTAATTCAGGGGAGGGGGAGTGCATGGCTCCCCTCCCCAAGCAGTATTTGGTCCATCTCCCGGGGCCCACAGTATTTTTTAATACTTGCGGCCCGCCTCCCTGAGTCTTTAAAAGTCACTGGAAACCCCATCCCACAGAGCCGTGTCTCTGAAAAAAGGGAGAGGGACCACACAGCATCCCTCCCTGAGCCTTTAGTGACCCAGGAGACACCATCCCCCATGGTGGGCTCACATACTGTATCCGAAGGAGCCCACGCCAGGACACAGTATTTACCCAGCCCACACTGGTGCGGGCAGGGAAACTTGTGTTTGCTCCCATCCGGCTGGAGGATTTTTAAAACTCCCGCCAGATGGGAGAAAACACAAAGTCTGCTCCCAGAAGGCACGAGCTTTAAAAATTCTCCCGCCAACTGGGAGCGGGCTTGTGATCTGTTTTCCTGCCTGCACTGATGCAAGTAGGGTAACAATTCAACAGGTTGCTCCTGCCCGGAGGGAGCAGCATAAATAGTTGCTCCCTCTGGGTAGGAGTAATGCAAGCTCCTGCACTATGCGAGAGTCAGCTGTGGCTGCAGGGTGCATTGGGCTCCCCACACGGCACCCAACATGTGTATGGTGGGTGCCCTGGGTGGGCACCTGGGCACCCACCTATCATAAGGACAGGCCCCAGGAATGGGGTCCCTTGAGCAAAAATAAGCTCTGGGGGAGGGGGCGAGCAGCCCCCCTCCCCTTTCAAAAAAATACAGCCCTGGAGATGGGGTCCTCAAGGCCTAATGAGGCTCGGGGAGGAGAGCGGCCTGGCCACCTTCCCCTCTAAAAAAAAAAAAGTGGCCCCAGAATATGGGGTCCCCAGGTCCTGATAATGCCAGGGGAGGGGAGGGGAGCCGTGCAGCCCAACTCCCCTTTTAAACAAACAAGACTCGTGAAGGGGGTCCAAACAGCCCCCTCACCATTTGTTATTGCATTTGTCCCCGGGTATATGGTCCCAGGGGCCTATTAATGCTCGGGTGGGGGTTGCATGCCCTTTTCCCTGTTAAACTGTATTTGGCCCTGGATGAAGTGTTCCCCAGGGCCAATTAAGGGTCAGGGAGGGGGCTGCACATCCCCTCCCCTTAATATATATGTTTTTTTGGGCCCTAGTGGATGAGGTCCCTGGGTACTGAAGGCCTACCCCCCACTGCACACGGTCAAAGACTTTGCGCATCATGTGGTTGGAAGCAGGGCCTGACTGCAGCATAGGCCTTGCGGCAAACCACACACCATACACGACCAAAGGCCGTGCCTGGTGTTGGCTACCTCCAGGTGGCTGCCTGCAAGGAGTAAGACGCAGGGCCTGGTTGCAAGTAAGCCCTGTGGCCAACTCCACACTGCACGCGACAAAAAGCCATGCAGAGCGTAGGGTTTACTGCCACTGGGTGGGTTGGCCATAGGGCTTGCTTGCAGGCCTACCACCTGTTCTGCATGGCCAAAGTCGGTGCACAGTGTGCGGTTGGCTGCCTGTGGGGGGTTTCCTGCAGGGCCACAACCCCCCGATGCGCACAGCCAAAGGCCGTGCATGGCGGAGGGTTTGCTTAACATATGCAAATAAAATATTACTCTATGTAAAAAAAAAACTATAAATTCACTGAAAATAACAAAGATCTGTTTTTGTTTTGAAATCAAATTCACTGATAAAATCAATCAACCACTGGGAGGTGAGATTTGGGATTCTTCTGAGTTGCATTGAAGTTCTATTCGCAGTAACGCTTTGACTATCATCATGAATTATTTTGTTGAGGTGATTGTGAATGAGCAGCGAGAAACTTTCAGCACTCTGACTCGCTGTTCATCTCATTATTTATATTGGTATTAATATTTTAATTTGTTTTATTATCTTATTGTTGCAAAGTGATCCTGTGTGCCCTGTGCAACCCCCATTTCTTTTGCTGACTGGTACTGGTGGTAACTGACTCTGACTGTCCCTGGGCTATGCCAAACCAGGCCCAGTGCTATGTTGAAAACACAATGAAAACACACACATACATAAGGGTACACTGTATAATAGGGTACACTTATAATTGGCATGACCTACCCTATAGGTCCCTAGTACATAATAGGGCAGGGGGATTAAAACTACCTTTAAGTCCCTAGTATATAAAAAGGCATGGCAGTTTAGAGTCCAGCAGCCCTTTCTGCACTTGCATGTGTGTACTGCTGAGGGCATGAGGTCATTTTAAAAGCATGCCTGTGTTGCAGCACTGCTTTTAAATGTAAATTGTGCCCAAAGTCGATTTTGGTAGTAGGGGCACTTAAAAAGTGATTTTGGCCTATTAGGTACCCCCAGGGTTTCCCCTAGGTGTCCCGGGGTGGGGGATCTTGTACTTATTAGAAGGGCCCCTATAAAAGAGGTTCTATAAGTCCTGGGGATAGATAAATTGCCCATTGTGCTTCCCCATTGTAGTAAAGTGCTTCCCGAAATCAACTTTTGTGCTAGGAGCACTGTGGAGTGAGGATCTATACTATTTTGCATATTCAGGACCCCTGAAGACTCCCCTAGGTGTCCTGAGGTGGGGGGTCATGTAGCTAAAGCATGGGACTTATTGAATATATTTTATAGGCCCTGGTGTTGGAGAAATGGCACATTTAATTTTCCCCATTGTAGATCCCCTGCCACACAGGATAACATGGCAATAGTTTATTATTGAATAACTATCACTGGGAGTTCATGAAAATATCATTTGAGGACTTAGGAGAATGGTATTGATAATTCCAACAATTTGCTATTATTGAATTTAAAATATACAGCAAGGAAATTATAAGACTTTCTTGTCTATAAGCTAAAATTCAGCCTTCCTGTGGTTTCCCCTGATTGGTCATAGTTAACAGGATTAGCCAGGCTGCTTTGATGGTGTGATAAGTGGCTCACCCAAAGAGAGGCTATCTGTTAGAGAGAGCTCTGCTACACAAGAATCACAGAGCAGGGGAGAGGAGTCGTAAAGCATGAGCTTCAAAGGAGGAATAGGACAAGCAGTGAATGCCAGGCCCATCTACTCACCAGCTCCCCTGACCCAGCCAGATGGCAGGCTTAAGGCAGGAATTTGCAGATAGAAGGGGGGGGAGGAGAGCTATGAAAATGAGCCATAATGGAGGTTGTTTTAAATAGTTCTTTCTCCTCTGCTGGGATTTCAGCCATACTTAATTTTGGAGGAAGAATGCTTTCTGGGGAAAATTATGCCACACTTTGGAGGAAGTGGTCATGCTCTGGGGTGTTTCCCTGCACCTCATTGGACAGGAGTGCTCTCCTGCTTGACCTCGGAGAACACTGGATAAATATGTGCGAGGCGCAGAGCCTCTTAGATCTACTCCTTGAAACTAAGAGAAGAAGAAGGTTCGCCAAGCTGAAAACTTGATTTGCACCATCAGACCCTGCATTCTGACTGTTTGTGCCTGCTGCATTATCTGTAACTACAACCCTTTGGATGTACCTTGCCTCAAGAGGAATAAAGAGTGGACTCCCTGCAAGCTACAGGTTAACAGAGCTCACCTGGATCATCACCACCTAGAATCCCCTGCCTGGAGTGCGTCCAGTGGATTTGTAAGGGTTTGGTCCAGGTGCATTGTGGGAATTGTGGTCCCAACCTATTAAGGACCATCTTGGAGAGTCCAGACCCTTGGATTGTGTTTTAGACACTTTGGACCCTCAAGAGGAACTTAAGGAAGAAGTTCCGTAAGTTTGGATAAGCTTGGAGAAATGGGAAAAAAGCTCCATAAGGGGACTGACTCAACCGCGACACCCATGCCGCCCACCTTCAACAGCGAGCCAGCCTGGCCTGCTGGTTCATCTCGCTGAAAAGCTCTGGAGGTCCGACTTCCAAAGTTTGACTGGGAGCTCCCTGGAAAGTAAGCCGGCAAACCCTCACCAAAGAGCATCAAGGGTCCCCGGCAGAAAAAGCTCCAGAAAAGTTTCTAAGTCTGAATGCAAGCTCTCGACTAGGCCTGGTTTGGACGGAGATCACGGAGTTCCGCTACAGGGAACTTCGCAAAGTGACAAAAAAACTCGGCCAAGCTTTGCAGAGTTCCCAGAGTGGCAAAATGCGTTACCTCGTGCCATTCGCATTGACTTTTAGCGTTGGATGTTTGTCCCGCGCTGTAAAATCAGCACCAACGGCAGCACGTGCAGCGCACGAGGGCACTGCTTCTTTCTGCCGCTCAAGTAGAAGTTCTACTCGAGCAGCAGCTTCCTCAATGTGAACGGAAGGTTTCTCAATGCGAGAGGTAGTGACCATCCGCGACGACCCGCGTTGAAAAATCTCGCTGGGAAGCGGTCTAGCATTGGATTTTCCTCATGCGTGGAAAAAACTCTAGGGACTCCGCAAGCTCCACGGAGCTCGAAAAACCCTGCAAACTCCGCGAACGGAGCGGAGTTCACCTCCATGGCCTACTCTCGACCAAGGCCTACCGCAAGGGGTATCCGAGCACGGCACCGTCGCGGTTGGCCTGAAACTTTGACTTTGTCCCGGTCAAGTGCGGCCAGATGTCCAAGGTGGCGCTATAGTGCTGAATCTTAAAAGAATCATATCTCCAGTTCCCTAAATTGGATTTTTGTCGTTTTGATGTCAATTTATAGATAAAAATATTTCCTAGTTTTAGAAATTGGTGTGCTGTGTCTTAATTATTTACTCATTATTTTTTTTTAAATGCTTTACATCCTGTCTCGTGATTTAAGCCTGCCTACTCACAGCCAATCTACCAAGGGTTGACCATGGGAATAATTTACGGAGACTCATTCTGAGCCCTAGACTATGTTAGTGGCCTTATTGCCAGTGGTAGATGCATACTTATCACTACTACTAACCCACTTTCTGACATTTGGTGTTCAGCTGTGTGGATGAGGACTTGTGTTTAAAAGTACACCTTTCAGTCAAGTGAATTAAGATTGTAAAAATCCTCTAAATTGTCTTAGAACAAAACTTTTGAGTTTTGAATTTTTGGAATTTGGGCTAAACTGATTTTTAATCCATTGTTTTGAGTTTTCCAAAATTGCTCTAAGTCTGATTGCTAGTTGTTGTGACCCAAAACTAGGCATACCATGGAGCTGGACCTAGCTAAACTGACTAAACTCAAGATGGCTGAGCTTAGAGTACACTGTAGGGCTAGGGGGATACCTACACCCAACAAGATTAGGAAGGTAGGTTTGATTAAGTCCCTGAAGGCCTGGGCTCTAGCTGCAGAGATTCGAGGGGAGGGGAAGGGCGGCTCTCCCAGCATCATCCAGGAGGGATTCCAGTAGCTGGAAGGGATAGGCTCCTGACCCTGCAGGGGGAGGAAGCAAAGTCCTATTCTCACATGAGGCAATGTTTAGTTGAGAAATTTTGGTTTAAACCCAGAGTAGTACAGAGGGATGTTCAGAGGCACCCAGAAGGTAAACTCCCTGTCGTGGGTAGACGTTTTAGAAACCTCACAGAAGGCACTAGAAGGCTGGATTGTTGGGAACAAAGGGGACACATATTGTATAATGTGTTTCTGAGAGAACCCATTTTGAGTCATTGTGCTGAAGAGAAACTATGCCAGTACCTAGTGGGCTCAAAGCTGTATAGTCCTAGGGACGTATTCAGGGCAACTGATGAGTGGGTGAGAATCCGGGTTTCCACTCAGCACCAGGGGGGGTGACCAGAAGAAAGGAGGACAGGTCCCTCCCCAGGGGAAAGCCCAGGGGAAAGAAGGTCAAAAACAGGAGTCCTCAAAAGACCAACAAAAATCTGAACAAGGAGAGGGGCTCGAGCCAACCCAAATTCAAAGGGAAGGGGTATCAGGGAAAGAATAGAAGGTTCTTTGATCCCACAAAGGAGGGAAAGTGGATTTACTGTAATCAGCCAGGGCACAAGAAAGGAGATGCTGTCTGCACCAAGAAGCCCCCCCCCCACTAGTGGGCCATCCCCAGGGATGGCTAGTATAAGTGTGGGGGTGGAGAGTGTCCCAGAGAGTGGTAGGTAAGTGGCAGAGGCAACCTTAGTGTCCTTGAGTGGGGTGTATATTGCAACCCTGCCCGCCTTACCTTCAAACAAGGATAAGTACAGGTAGATGCCTAAAGTCAATATGACTGAGGTTGAGGCTCTAAGAGACACAGGGGCTAGTGTGACTATGGTGCTAGATACCCTGGTGCCTCAAGAGAGATTGCTACCTGGTGAGTTTCACCAGCTGACCTATGCAGACAGCAGTACCAAACTCCATCCTATGGCTATGTTGGATTTGAAATGGGGAGGTGTGACAGGCTCTATGCAAGTAGCTGTGTCTCCTCAACTCCCAGTCCAGTGTTTACTGGGCAATGATCTCAAAGCTTCTGATTGGTCAGAGGTGGAGAGAGGACTCCATATGAGAATATTAGAGCTCCCTGAGTGAGTATGTGCTGTGACCAGGTCCCAGATGATCCAGAAGTGAAGGGCTGGGTGCCTGGACCCTGAAATGAAGGGCCAAGCATCCAAGGACAAGGGCACTGGGTCTGGTGAGCCAGCCCAGGGAACTTCAGAGGTGCAGAAAGAAGCTGACCCTGAATGGGGAAGATCTGACCCCTGAGGAAGGGACTCCATCTCTGCCAGATCTGTCAGACTCAGCAGAACTGACAGGAGCAGGTGGACCCTCCAAAGAGGAGTTATGCACAGGGGCAGAGAGACTATTCCCACCCTTGAGAGCTTGAGTCAGATTGCCTCCAAGCAAGAGGAATGGGATGACAGTGGATTACACAGAATCTCCTGGGAAGATGGACTGCTTTATACTGAGGCCAGAAACCTCAAGGAAGGGGCCATCAGGAGGTTGGTGCTGCCGCAAACGTACAGAGAGTTCATCCTGACCCTGGGTTATTATAGCCCCTTGGCAGGACATTTGGGACAGACTAAGACTTGGACCCAGTTGGTGAAGCATTTCTGCTGGTCACATATGTCTGAGAAGGTAAAGGAGTTTTGGAGCACCTGTGTCACCTGTCAGGCCAGTGACAAGGCAGGGGGCAAGTCAAGGGCTCCCTTGATACCACTGCCAGTGGTTGGGACTCCCTATGAGAGGGTGGGGATGGACATTGTTGGTCTCCTGGATCCACCTACTGCATCAGGGAATAGGTATATCTTGTTGGTAGTGGACCATGCCACAAGGTACCCTGAGGCAATACCTCTCAGGGCAATAGCTGCTCCTGCAGTGGCTAGGGCACTGCTTGGTGTGTTCACCAGAGTAGGTTTTCCAAAAGAGGTTGTTTCAGATAGGGGCACAAACTTCCTGTCGAGCTATCTGAAAGCGATGTGGGATGAATGTGGTGTTAACTACAGGTTTCACCACCCCATATCACCCCCAGACTAATGGTCTGGGCTGCTGGCAGATTGCCCTCACAGATGGAGCAAAGGAGAGGTCAGCATTTTCCACCCCAGAGGGACATTACAATTCAGGATAATGCCCTTTGGCTTAAAGAATGCACCGTCACCTTCCAAAGATCCAAAGGCTGGTGAACAGGGTCCTGTCTGGGTTTAAGCAGTTCAGTGCAGCATATCCGGATGCTCCTTTGTTTCTTGGCTTCTGTACTCTAATCACCCATATGATCTTGAGCCATGGTGACTGTTATCCACATCTTGTTTTCCTCTTCATTGCACCTGATTTTCTGGTAACCCGCTGCATTAATCAATTTACTTAAATAACTGTTATGATCCCTTTGAAGATTTAATTTCACCCCTCTCCGGAGGAGGAATGTCTGAAATATCTTTCAGCTCACCCCCACACCACCACAAGCCCAAAACGTATGCAAAGTCCAAATGCATGTGAGCAACACAAATTGCACAAATAGAATATTGTGTGCATGCACAAAGGGGAGTTCTTCAGATACAACACATTCAACATATAGCTGTGTGGACACTGCTTTCAAACACCATGTAGACGCAGGCCTGAGCTGGTGAAAGTACATAAGTTTAGAAACTTTCTGCTGAATGCACCAACATATAGTTTGAAATCAGTGGAGGCTGCAATGTTTAAAAAGTGTTCAGAAACTTTACAACTTTTTACTGAAAGCAGCATTTTAGTAGATTAGGAACACAATCTTCCACTAAGGACGGATGATATTATTTTCAGTTGTCAGAAAAAATGATCTATGATATTTCACTCATAAGCTGAACTACCAAGGGAAATTACAAGAAGAAGAGAACAACACTTCTAGAAACTAAACTTTATTTTCAGCATCTCACCGGTTAGAAAAACAAGCCAAAATTAAACAGCTGACAGAAAATCCCTTTCAAATCCCAACTTGAGCCATTTCTGATCTGTTAAAGAGCAAAGATTAGCAAAGCGGAACTTAAAAACTCATTATCACACCCTATTTTGTGGTTACACTTGGGATCATATTTTCATAAAGTCTAACATTTCAATTCAACAAGAAAGCAAAAAATATTCCTGCATCTGTGGTCATTCTCTTCAGACTGTTCAGGACATTTCATATTAAATACGTGATGGAAATTGGACTAGTATTTGCGTGCATGTGTATTTATTTATTAAAACCAAAAATAAAATAAATTACTTTGGCCCCAATTCACACAAGGCTGTAACATCCCTGACTTGCAGTCAGCCCAGACCAACACCCAGCACACTTATTAACTTGCAGGTCCTCTGTATTTCTGAGAGGCCAGGTGGCACACAGAAGCGCTATGCTTGCTTTCCCTCCATGCATATGTGTGCCTGGGTAGTTATGTGCTGGCTTTAAGCTGCCGCATTGGTGTGGGGACTCGGGTGGAATTCCATCTGCTGTGTTTGATCCTCCACGACCAGGTCTCTCCAAATTCGGTCCTGGAGGGCCGGATCCATGCCAGATTTTTAAAATAACTACATTTATCTAAATGGGGATATTCTAAAAATCTGGCATGGATCCGGCCCCTCAGGATCGATTTTGGATAATCCTGTCCAAGGCTTCCTACTTTTCTGCTCCCTACTTTTAGGTCTTCACTGGGAATTGATAGCTTGTCCCTGTCTTGCCCTTCAAATGCTTCTCTAAGAGGTCGATGCTTTTTAATCATATGTGGGCTCAAGTCATAAGAGTGTGGCTTGGTACTAGTCAGGTTTGGAGGCATATTGTTTTGTACCAGAAAAGGGTGTGCAGAAAAAAATACAATGTCCTGTGCATTGTCTATCTTTATAGTTGACCTTGTTAAAAAGGTACCACTGAAATGTCTACTGGCTGTGTGGTACAAGAATGTCTGGCCAACTATAGCTTTTTTTATTCGTTGTGGTTGGGGCTCCCATTACAATATTTAAAGGTTTGTGTAATTTTCGATCAAACAAGTCAATCTGTTCTTAATATGGAGACATTCGTTCATGAATATTCATGGGAAGTCAAGGGAATTTCTCATCGTAGTTCTACCAAAGATAAGCCACTAATTCCTAATGATTATAACCAATCACACAGGAACATCCACTACACCTTCCCCAGAGTAAGAAGTCTTTGGATTGGGCCACACTAAAAGGTAGTACTTTGAAGGAGTGGTTGCTGGCCGTACTCATGAATCCTGATGTGGCACACATACACATCTTCTGTTACTCTTTCCCCTCTGTCTGGCAACATTGTTTCTGAAAGACTTGACTAGTGATTTTGATATGTTAAACAATAAATTTCCAACTGAATATTGGCAGTAGAGTGAGTATGTTTCCAATCAAGGACTCACAGCATATTTTTTGGGGTAATGGAGACTGGTCTGAACACATTTTCTAGATCGAACGTCCATTCATATGTTTGCTACGGTAAACAGCCTTTACTTCGCATGCTAAACAACGCATGCCATAACAACGCGGTCGTTACAACGACCGCGTTGTTATTTCGCATACCGTTACAACGCAAGTCGGAAAAAAGACTTGCGTTAGGGGGAAGAAGGTGTTGGATTTAAAATCCAACACCTTCCCTAGTGTCCGCACAGACTGGAGTTGGAATAGTAAATTATACTATTCCAACATCCAGAGCCCCCTAAAAGCAAGTCGTTGTTACGACTTGCGTTGTAACGGTATGCGAAATAACAACGCGGTCGTTGTAACGACCGCGTTGTTAAGGCATGCGAAAAAAAGGCCTATATTCGTTTGCTACACAAAGAGAGGGTTCACTTTCCACCCTCCAAGCTAGGCGAAAGGGCACTGAAGATAGGTTTTATTGCCTAGAATGAATAAAGGTGGGCGTAGAAAACAATAAGAAAGGATAACCAAAACATTGAGGAAAGGAAGTGTAGGGATTCCATAATTTTAATTTTTTTACGAAAAGTGTTAGAAATGTGTCCCTAATTTTAACAACCTAGGTCTTTCGTGTCAGGTGTTGTGGAGTCCCCACACTGCGTACATCAAAACAGGACCCAAGTACATCTTTTATCATTTTTAGCACTTGACTCTCAGGGTAGCGAGGCAGAGCAGTCTAAGACTAACTCGTGTAGGTGTAGTGGGATAGAGACTCAGAAATTAGCAACGCAACAAACACTTAATAAAGGAATGTCAAAAGTGTGTTTTTTCTTTTAGAAAGAAGAGGTATTTAATATGCACAAAACTAAATACTAAACACAAAATAAAAAATATAAGAGGTGGGTGCTGGAATTACCAAGTGGACGCCTTCTAAAGGGCCTGGCAAAGTAAAGGGAAAGTGTGCTAAAAAAAGATCAGAGTCACTCAAGGCCAGATTTATCAGGGACTTGCATTGCCCTTGCACTATGCAAGGTGACAGAAGGTCAATGCAATCACTTAAGTGAGATTTACTATGTCACACAGAGCCACCTTCCGCGGCTCTGCATGGTATCATAAATCTAGAGTAACGCAAGGCAGCACAAGACGCTGCCTTGCGTTACTCTGCCCTGGGTAGGCTTTGCATGGGTGTAGCGTGGCTGTTCCCACACATCAAGCCATGGTTTTTGGCACACTCCCAGATTAACTAACTCTAGCAAACCTGGGAATGAATCGAAATGGTAGCCTTGCCAGAGGAGGTGTAACAACGAGAAACATGTTATTTTCTCATCGTTTTTCCTATTTATATGTGTGCTGCATTCTGCAGCACACGTAGGAAGTGGAAAAAGACTCCGAGGATTATTTTTGTTCAGGAATGTGTCCTTTCCTGCACAAAAAACAATCCTGGCTGTAGCACAGGCACACTTGCACGTTGGTGCATGGGTGTCTGCATTTGCGCTTGGCAGTCACAAGTGCCACAGTACGGAGGGAGAACAGGAATGCGCCATATCTTACTAGATATGGCACATTCCTGCCCTCTCCATTTGATGCAGCGCAGGAGGTTGTCTTGCTGCGTTGTGCTGCATTGCATTTTGCCAAATATTCGTAACTCTACCCCAGATACCTGGCTAAGTGCAAACTACGCCTCCTATGTTGGAGGCACCTTTAATTGTTTGAGCACCACCAGGTGTTAACCTTCAAAAACATAATCCTCCTGCATAGCCTAAGCAAACATATGATATGCATTAATAACAAATCATGCCTACTGGCTTTGGCAAGTAGATCACCATTCAGTTAAAAACAGAAAGCAAACTCTAAGTATGCAATCATTAACACACCATTCTGCTTGCCCTTGGTAATCTTTTATTATTAAACAACCCAACAGAGACAAGCATGTTATTGAAGAGTCTTATTTCTACCATGAGCTAGATTACTGAACAACCACAAATAAACAGCCTAGTTTCTGAGTTTAGAACCCCAGAAAATAACATTTCTCCCAGACACATTCTCCCTGGCCCTAGAAGGCTTCGTGTTTTAACTTTAAGAAAATTATTAAGTGGGGCTCTCAAGTGTTTTCCACACTCCAGGTGGTCCCCATGACATTGTTTCCTACTTCTGTTGTGTCCCTGCCCTCCTGAAGACATAGTGGGAACTAATATGCACATTTTGAATCGCATGCTTGGGCTACTAGGGCAATTATATGCCAGGTTGTGGCACTCTTTTTTATGTGGCACAGCCTTCCTTTATCTTTTGTTGTTTTTCTGTTTCTGTTATTCAAAACACCCAACTTGGTTTTCATGCCTTGAAGTGGTTGCTCCAGCCCTCTGGAGCATATTTGCCCTGAACGCCTAGGACCTTGTTGAAGGCCCAGAACCTACTTGGTCATGGCCGGCTCCCTAGCTAGCTGGCCTTCTCTTTTCTCATGCTGTTGGGGCGCCCACTCTCATTTCTCTTTCCTGTCCATGTTCCTAACTTCCCCTGCACCTTAATCCACAACACTGGTATTATCTGCTTTTACATCCTTCTGGTGTGTTGTGATTTAGGTCAAAGCATTTGTGATTTCATTTTGCCTTTGTTTCCTTGGCACCATTGCAGAAAGTTATTGATCAGAACTTGTGATACACTGGCCACTTCTCAGTTGGGTACAGGCTGGCACGAGGTGGGCAAGTAATTTAGCACAATCTTTACCTTGAAGGATTTTAAGGGCTTATAGGCAGAGTATTTTGAGGGTATTTCCACATTGGACTGGTAAGAGTTCCCACTCCACTTGCCGGGAGCGCCAGACTCCAGACTATGCTGCTCCAAAAATCCTCACAAAGTCTGGATGATGGCAAAGGTAATGGACATGTGTTCAGGTGATTAGTAGATTCAGTATGCAGAGAGATACATACAACTACTCCTCATTATTCAGGTTTGATGAAGAAAAAGATTTCATACCATAATTCTACTGGGTTCTTGACTATGACACTGAATACGTTTGGGCAGAACTTATCCTTGCACCAACCTGACCAGCTTCCAGGTTGAGCTTTATCAAAGTATAGCGCCCCAAGGAAACAGCTCTAGGCTTTCGGAAGCTCTTATGCTGATCTCCACAAAACATCATCCAGGCTGAATTGGCAAAATACAGAATCACTCACTGCTAGAACGGTTGGGCACTAAAGATAGTAGGCATTGCCTACTAATAGCTTAAAGGTTCTTGAGTCAGGATTTCACATAGAAGCATGCTGGGAAAGAGACAAGTGTAAGTCTGTTCAGATTGGTGCAAGAGAGTCACAACAGACCTAGAGGGTTTGAAAGTTGGAAATTTGATTTGCATAAATTAATTAAAACCATTGTATTGCAGTAAAATAACATTACAAAAAGAAACAATATAATAGTTCTTTAGCTTACCCTAACTTCAATCTTGGAGTATATTAAAAGAAAGACCAATTACTCTGAAGTCCAAAAAAGAGATGTTTTATATGACACGTTGCAGTGGGCTCCATGCAACTTAGGATTCGTGCATGGAGTGTACATATCCCCATTTTTTTGTCCCAACAGTTCTCCAGATCTGCGTCCCTGACCCTTTAGAAGCACATGTTTTGCCCGTAGTCCTGACTCTCTGATAAGATCCGCGTGCTTTGTGCAGTTGGTTCATCCCCGGTGAACAGATCACCCCCTTTTGTACCATCAATTTTTTGATTCTTCCTTCCTGTCCCTTTGACTGCGCATATTTTGCCTGTTGCTCTAGCTCTCTGATAAGGTGCATGTGCTTTGTGCAGGCATGAGTTCTAAAACCTAGACCTAGAGGGTTTGGAAACTGTGGAGTACCAGCTCTTGATGGCTGGTTCACACCCTGAGGGTCAAGAACAGACATTTCCAGGTCAAGGCCAGTAGAGGGAGTACTATGCCTCCTGGCCACTATAAAAGGGCTACCAACTAGCAAGATTGTGCCTGGCAACTTTCTGTCTGTCGCATGTCTCCAGCTCTTACTTAGTTTGTCATCATATTGCGTTCACTCCACTGCTGTTTTTGTTCTTCCCTTCCACAGTTAATGTTCCCTTTATCCCTGGTTGTCTTTCCTCTTTTGCTAGATTCCATTGTTTCATGATCCTTGGTTGTTCTGGATCCCATCACTGCTGCTTTGCCAGATGGTCCTCTAGGTCATTCTAGGCCTCTGGGTGTTTCTTGGTGTCTTCAAGGCTTGTTACCGCCATCTCCCCTGAAGTACCCGGTGAGTGCCTTTGCCCTCCCTGACTGTATATCACACACACACACACACACGTGCACACACACACACACACACACATACACACACATGCACACACATGCAAACACATACACACACACACTGCGGAGCCATGCTTACTAAGACTGTCCTGCTGTTGGCGTCTTCCCTTGCCCTGATGCACAAAGAGGCTGTTTTGCATGATACCCACCCTTGCAATTTCCAATGCATCGGCAAACACAGGTGGGTCAGACTCAATGGATGTGTGCTGTACACTGCAGACACATGCAATGTACATATGCAATGCATTGGTTTATGGGGAAATCAGGCCATTCCTCATTGGTCTTGGCTTTTTATGCAAAACCTGGTCTGGCTTAGTAGACTGGGATTTGTGTCAAAATGCATGGGTGTTTGTGTTGGTCCACCTTAGTAGTGTCCATTGAAGAAAAGCAGCACAAAACATTTCTTGTGCCTTGAAAAGTGCACCTTTTGAGTGCAAAACACCTTTTGCGCTGGATAGTATACCATGGTGGTTCACGCTACCGCTGATGCAAAACCTTAGTAGATTTGGATTTTATGTCATGATTAGGCGTACATTGCTCAGAACCAAAAGGCAATTTACACAAGCCCATTTTGCTGACCCCACAATGGCAACGTTTTCACATGTATCTCCTTGGGTCTGAACAGGACATTTGCCTGTGTGTGGGAATGAGGAGCACTTACATCAATATTTAATCCATAAATATGTTTATCCACGCTTGACTTCCTCTGAAACACATGAAACTTTGATCAGAATCTGTATTTATGGGTTGTTTGCAAAATATGTTGCACAAAATGGTATTCTTTTGTTGAAATGTCTAGCATTTCTCATAAGCATGATTCAGCTTCAGGGCGTAAAACAATTGTACTAAAGTACAAAGAAGTCAAAAACTTTGCACATTGAAATTCACTTTCCGTGTTCAAACAAACGTATGTTTACCAAAAGCAGGCAAAATATCAGACTTCATCAGTCTGACCCAAAATATTGACGTTCCAGTGGGAACAGCAGTTCTCACTTGAGCTGTAGGGATGAAAATTGCATTTATATGCGCATGCATAAGAACATTGTTATCTCTGTTTTTTGTTTTCGTGAACATAAAATCAAGTTCTGCAAGTACTGATGCTGCAAAATAACAAACTTAAATGCAGGGAATAAAGGAGACAGCAAACAAAAAAACATCTGCCTGTTGTAAACTCGGTGCTCAAATCAGAAAGCTATTTGACTGACTATAGTTATGTCATTTACACTATTTTTAGAAATGTTGTTTCTAGTTGTCAGAGTATGACCCTGTACAAGCAGGAACCAGCACTCTAGACAGGGTAAGCTAGATAAACACTAAAAGATAACCTGTGCTCACCCTCTCGTAGCTTGGCACAAAACAGTGAGGCTTATCTAAATTGGTAATTTGGAAAGTATTTGTGCAACATACACACACAGTAACACAAGGAAAACACCACATAAATACTACACATAGGGTTATAAAAATTAACAATAATTTTATGAGCAAATGACAAAAATCCAATACAGTAGAACCGGAGTTCAGAATATTAAATCGAAATACCAACCAGGGACATCTGGTTGCGCTAGACCAGGGTAAATCCAAAGTTGAGGCCGACCGTGATGGAGGGCAAGGCGGCTACAGGACTCACGCAGGCCCCTCTGAAAAGGTACCTTAGATGGAGGAAGCGCCCATGACAAAGACTCGATGTGAGGAGCAGATGAGTTGATACATTGTCATCGATCCTGTGGATGCAGGTGATACGTCAGTTCCAAACCGCACTGTCGATGAAGGCTTCGTAGACGAACCCCTTTACGATGCAGGCAATGCATTGTCGTCGAGTCGCAGAGTCTGTCGTCATCGAGCCATGCAGTCCATTGAAGGGATGTTGTCAAGCAGCAGCCGCATCGGCGCAGAAGGGCGATGTGTCAGTTCCAATCGGGGCAAAGTCTTTGATGCGTCGGTGTTGATCGATCTGCACAGCAGAAATCACCTTTCAAGGGCCCAGGACTGGATTGGCACCACTTGGCAGGTCAGGACTCACAGATGGCAGAGTCCAGGTGCTGTTGCGGGGTTGAAGGAAGTCTTTGATGGCCTTGAGACTTCAGAACAGAGGGAAAGCCAGCAAGCCCTAGTAGTCACTCTGGGTTCAAGTGAGATGGGTCCAATGAATTACTGACGTTCGACGAGCTCCGAATGGAGTTCGATCTGCCTCGGGGACACTTTTTGCTACCGTCACAGCGGCCACCCGCAAACACTGGAGGACAAGATCCACAGAGCCCCCACTGCAACAGAGCTGTTAGGTATATGGCCCTGTCGGTGGGAGTCATCAAAGCAATATCCTGCCTATACAGAGCGCTTCAGACGGATGGGCTGCGTCCGCTGGAAGCACTCCGCCTCCAGTGGGAAGAGGACTAGATACCTCAATCCCTGCGAAGGACTAGGACAATATCTTAGCTAGAATACCCAAGATATCCAGAAATGCATGTTTCAAACTGATAAATTACTATGTCTTCCACAGAGCCTATCTGACGCCTGAGCAAATACATCAATACTTCCAGGCAGAGAAGGCAACCTGCGCTTGAGGCGGCGAAGCACGAGCCCACATTATGCATATGTTTTGGTCCTGCACCCGCTTGCGAGGATACTGGGAGGGGGTGGTACAGCTTGTGAGTGAGGTCATCGATAGATCCCTGCTCCCCTGCACGCTGCCTATTTGGATGGTTTCCCCACACGGCTAAAACTAAAGTTACTAGTAAGTTGCTGGACCTTGCCTTCGTGCTGGCAAAGCGTGAGATAAGCAGGAACTGGAAAGTCCCGAGAGGCCCTAATCTGATTGCCTGGAGAAGAGAACTCCTAAAATGGGCGGGATGTGAAGGACAAATATTGATGAGGGAGGGCAAAAGGGGATTGCGGCATATCGAGGTGGCCAGAGCCTCGGAGACCCTCATGCATGACCTAGAGCACCCGGGTGAGGGGGCCCAGGAGGACGAAGAGGGTGCAAATCTGTAGGGCCCGTCCCCTGACATAGGAGCACAGCCAGAACAAATATTGCCCAGATGAGTATCATGTCCGACATATCTCACAGCCGTACGCATTATATTAGCGGGACGACATACTACGAATGCGCCCAAACTGGCCATCGCTGCATCTCTACACCCAAGATAAAATCATCACATTAGCGACTCGCATGGAGGGTTAGGGGGAAACAAGGAGTATGGATCCAACATGATCTAACTCTATGAAGCACTCGAATGAGCAATTGCTAGATAGGCTGTCAAACGAGTACATAATAAATACTAATTTGGACATTGTTGAACTGCTCTGATGTTTTTGAAAATGGATCAATAAAATCTGTTTTAAAAAAGTGAGATGGCTCTAATCCTTGTTCTCAGCAGCGTAGAGATCAGCAGATAGCAGGATAGAACAGAAAACCAGAAGAGCAGTTCTTCCAGAGCAGCAGTCAAGCAGAGTGACAATCCTTGTAGCCCAGCATTCTTTACTGCTAGCATAGTTCTTCACAGGCCCAGTAGTGTACTGTCTTGATAGGGTCAGAGCCCCAGTACTTGTACCCAGTTGTGCCTTTGAAGTGGGGGTGACTTCGAGGAAGGGTCTTTCAAGTGCACACAGGCCCTTTCTTCCCAGGCCTGAATTCAGACTATCAGTAGGAGGTAATCAGCTCTTTGTGTGGGAAACAGGACACTGCCTATTAAGGTGTAAGTGTCACCTTCCCCCTCTCTCCCTGCCCAGGAAGATCTATCGGAATGCAGATGAATGCAGATGAGTTCTGTCATACCTACCCTTCCTGTGTCTGTGGCTGTCTAGAAGGAATGCACAAAGTGTAGCTGTCACCCACCCCATACGTATATAGGAGACAGGCTGCAGGCACACAGAGCAGCAGGAGCAGAGAAATGGCCATGTTCTAAAAGTGTCAATCCTAAAATAGTAATGTTAAATTCAACTTTACCATTAGAGAGGATTTATCATTATCATTCCAACAATATAAAACATGATGCAGCTACTCCTTTCTGATCAGGAATTACAGCTAAAATGTGTATTAAGGAATCACCAATGTTAGCCTATGAGAGAAGTAGGCCTCACAGTGGTGAAAAATATTTTGCTGTTTGTCACTACCAGGACATGCAAAATGTAAAAGAACATGTCCTACCTTTTACTTACACAGCACCCTGCCCTATGGGCTTCTTAGGGCCTACCTTAGGGATGACTTATGTGTAAGAAAATGGGAGTTTAAGGCTTGGCCAAAGGTTTTAAATGCCAAGTTGAAGTGGCATACTCTGCACACAAAGGCCCTGCAATGGCAGACCTGAGGCAGGTTTTAAAGGCTATTTGTGTGGGTGGCACAATCAGTGCTGCAGGCCCACCAGTAGCATTTAGATTACAAGGTATACCACTTTACAAAGGACTTACAAGTAAAATAAATATGTCATTTGTGCATACACCAATGTTATCATGTTTAGGGGAGAAGCTCATGCTCTTTAGCACTGTTCAGCAGTAATAATCAGCAAAATGAGGAGGTAAGCAGGCAAAACGTTTGGGGGAGGACCACCCTAAGGATGACCGGTCTAACCACTGTACAAAAACATTGTTTTTCTTTTTAGGTCACTGAAAAAGGGAAGCAAAGCACCATTTGCTAGATCAGTGAGACTAGGTTATTGTAGGTTCAGGTGGGCTGGATCCATGCTAGATATTCAGGATACCCATTCCTTCAGGAGGGGCCAGATATACCAAGATTGGATTTGCAAAATGTAGTCACAAATTGTGCATTGGCTATGCACAAATAGATTGGTTCTCAAAATAGGGAATGGTAGGCGAATGCAGAAAGGCCTGCCTTATTAACATTCATTAGGTTGCAAATTGCAAACTCCTGCGATCGCCTACATTCCCATTGACGATGGACTGCAAGGAATAGCTAGCAATCGTCCCTGTGACTGCATTTCAAAGTGGAATTTTTTTCTTTTTTAAAGCAAACCGATTTTCTTAAAGGAAACAGGGCTACTCTAAAAAAAGAAGTTTTCCATTTAAATAAACTTCAGTGAGTGTTGGCAATGTTCCTTTCGACCACTGCCTTCTTCACCCAAAGTTGCCACTCTGATTCCCGGTTTAAGAAGGAGTTTGAGGTGGAAGCCCATCATGGTGTCTGTTACCCATCCGGTTGACAAGAAATAATTAAAGACTTTCACTAAGGGAGTAGCCAGAAGGAAAGAGCATGCTTTATAAAAGTGTCCGCAAAGCCGTCACGGCCCGGGCACTTGCACGTGGGAGTCACTTAACCGCATCAAGTACCTTTGTCTTAGAGATATCTTCTTCTAAGGAGCGCAAGTAGACATCTTGGATTTCAGCATTGATCTCCTGACTATGGAACATCAGTGAATAATAGGTATAAAAGATGGGTTTTTCTCTCCTCTGTGTGGGTAACTAATTGGCCATCGTCAGTTTTGAGTTCCTTTATGTAGTTCTGTGTCGCAACCTGCCAAAATTATCGGCTGATAGTCTGTCTGCCTCATCACATTTTTTGCAATAGGCTTGGTTTAATATTCCACAGCTTCTTAGCTGCGTTCTTCATTTGGAGGTCTTCTAACTCACCCTTTATTCTGAGCAGGTCATTCATGGTTCTTGTGGAACCACTTTGTATGTGTCGAAATTGGCAAAGTAATATATCCATGGATTATCCAATCGGTGGACAGCGTTTCCGCATTGATGAACGATAACTTCTATACCTTTGTAATGTGTAACATGGTGTATTTTGCATTTTTACTTGCCATGAGTATCTGCTGTTCCATCAGATGATATGGGGAAAACAGACTAGTGGCATTATTATATCGCCATGGCACGTGGCCAGAATGTAGTGTTTGAAGTCTCCAGCTCAATACCATATTAGATCTAAGTTGTGACTGCCCATGTTGTAATGCGGACACATACTGTTGTATAATGTCTATTGCAGGCAACACTATGTTGCCCAAAGAGTATATTCTAGAGGATAAGGTGGTCATACCATTGTCAACCACTGCCAAAGCCTTTTCTAAATTAACCCTGTCAATCCCGTGCAGTCTGCTGAGAAACCTTCCATAATTAATTGTATAAGGCATACAAGAAGCACTTTTAGACACGGCTAGTTGGGACCCAATAAAACGTCCATGAGCTCCAGGTCATCAGACAAAAGGGACAAGTGTTGTTTCACCTGAGACAGTGTTGAGGTTTTTAGCCAATCAAGGAACAACTTCCTAGCACTGGGAGTTGTCACCACCCGAGTGTTCAGCCTGCACATAACACATGTCAGGTCTATTAATCTTGAAACCCGCATTGTTAACCAGGAATCGTGTCTGACAGCCGTTAGTGTCCAGTGGCCGAACTAACCATTCCTTCCAATTGGGGTCAGATGAATTGTATGTGACATTACGCAGCATGGCATCCAATGTATCCAATGTATCCTCAATGTAGTGTGTAAATTGTCACCAATTTTCAAAATGTGCACATATTGGAATTCGTGGTGTGTGCAAATCTTTCATCTTGGCTATTTCAAGACATGTTGTTTGTTTCACAGTTGTATTCAGGAAATCATTTTTTGTGGTATCAGGCATGCTCTAAACAAAGCCTCAGAACCCTGAACCTGCCAGTCTCTGGTCCCCCAAATAGATTTTACATCTATGGTGTCCCTCCAAAAGTCAAAACCCTGTACAGACAGCTGGGAAAGAAAGAAAGCAGAATATATCAGCTTGGTGGCAGTTAGCATATTTTTCTTGGCAGGTGATGGTGCAAGCCTATAAAAATATGAAACTGAGCCAGTTGTATCGTAACCAGAAAAATAAGCAAACTTCTGTGCAAATGTTTTTAAACTACCCCGTGGTGGTGTAGGGCAATGTTCCCATTGAGTGTAATTGTAAATAGCACGGGTAACACTTGCTTTATGCAGAAAAGGATGGCCGTAATGTTGAAAACAGAACATCTCATCATAATTAGATGTTGCATCATACAATTCATCAGAAGAAAACACAGTTGAATGATCTAGATCTTCTAGCAGTTCATGCACTGTATCAATGTCCCAATCATTAGAAACAGTACTAGGGGTAATGACATCATTCAAAGAAATTTTGAACAAATATGGAATTTGTAAAAGTTCAATGGGACCATACATATCATACGATTCCCTATCTCAAACAATCCCGCCGGGAACTGGAACCGCTGTAAGTTTCACCAGGGAAAGGTCTCTCCGTTCACCATGTGATGATGCATGTTGTTTGAGTACCAATGTCACCAGTTGTACTGCAGAGCGTTCTGTAGGATAATGTCAATTTAGAAGCAGGAAAAAGACTCCCACTAAACCAATCCAGAAGACCAGGAGAAGTAACCTAATTGTAATCCAAAGATGTAATCAAGGAGAAACAGAATATGTCCTTTTAAGCCAAAGATAGAAAATACGCACTTTCAGCCTGAAAAAGAGAGGCAGCGGTTGTGGTGGTGGATCGGTGCGTCAAAAGAGAAGTCATCAAAGTCGGTGAAGTAGCCAGAAGCAGTCCAATTTATGTTTGGCAACTTGGCAGGTGTTGTAGAACTGGGAGATTACTCAATCTGTGGTACATTGATGCAGACTTTATTCTTGTCTTGATTCTGAATTTAAATCTGAGCTTCTGTACTGATTGGCTGTACAATAGTTGTTGTTGTAACAGGTAGAAGAGATGCTTCATTGTTGTTGTTTGTTGTCTCTCGGAGAGAGGATGCTTCTTCAGTTATTAAAACTTCCATCTGAACTTCCTGTATGGTATCGAGAGGAGGCGGGTAGCTATCCAGGAGCCTATGTGGGTTACTGTTGAGAATCGGCCACATAGTGTGGTTTGATCAGATCAATGGAGACAGATCTTTTGTCTTTGCGACTAGCAATGGACGGAAGAAGTACGGTTCTGTTACCTTCAGTAGCCATGATAGGTACAGGTGCTCGGTAGGATGGCCCAAACTCATTTCTGTTCACAATTTTCTCCCTGACCAGATCCTGAACCTTCAGGATCCAGCCAGGCCTCACCAATCAATCAATCAATCAATCAATCACAGAATTTGTAAAGCGCACTACTTACCCGCGAGGGTCTCAAGGCGCTGGGGGAGAAAAAGAGAGGGGGGGTGCTGCTACTGGTTGAACAACCAGGTCTTGAGTATCCTCCTGAAGGTCAGCAGGTCTTGGGTCTGTCGTAGGCTTAGTGGAAGGGTGTTCCAGGTCTTGGCGGCGAGGTGGGAGAAGGATCTGCCGCCGGTGGTGGTTCTTCGAATGCGAGGGACGGTGGCGAGGGAGAGGTCGGCGGAGCGGAGTTGGCGGTTGGGGATGTAGAAGAGGAGTCGTCTGTTGAGGTAGGCTGGGCCAGTCTTGTGGAGTGCCTTGTGTGCATGGATGAGGAGTTTGAAGGAGATTCTCCTGTCGACGGGGAGCCAGTGCAGGTTCCTCAGGTGGGGGGTGATGTGGCTGTGGCGTGGTACATCGAGGATCAGGCGTGCAGAGGCGTTTTGTATGCGTTGCAGTCGCTAGATGAGCTTGGCCGGGGCTCCCGCGTAGAGGGCGTTCCCATAGTCGAGTCTGCTGCTGACGAGGGCCTGGGTGACTGTTCTTCTCGTGTCTGTCGGGATCCACCTGTAGATCTTGCGAAGCATGCGGAGGGTGTTGAAGCAGGAGGATGAGACTGCGTTGACTTGCTTGGGCATGGAGAGCGTTGAGTCAAGGATGACTCCCAGGTTGCGTGCGTGGTCGGTGGGTGTCGGGGCTGCTCCCAGCGTCGTTGGCCACCAGGAGTCGTCCCAGGCTGAGGGGTTGGAGCCGAGGATGAGAACCTCTGTCTTCTCCGTGTTCAGTTTTAGTCGGCTGATCTTCATCCATTCGGCGACGGCCTTCATCCCTTCATGGAGGTTGGATTTGGCAGCGAGGGGGTCCTTGGTGAGGGAGAGGATCAGTTGGGTGTCGTCGGCGTAGGAGATTATGTTGAGGTCGTGCTGTCTGGCGATGCGTGCGAGCGGGGCCATGTAGATGTTGAACAGTGTTGGGCTGAGGGACGATCCCTGGGGTACGCCACAGATGATCTCGGAGGCTTCGGATCGGAATGGTGGGAGGCGGACTCTCTGGGTTCTGCCGGCGAGGAAGGAGGTGGCCCATTCCAGGGCCTTGTCTCGGATCCCTGCGTCGTGGAGGCGTGTGCGTAGAGTGCGGTGGCAGACAGTGTCGAAGGCGGCGGAGAGGTCCAGCAGGATGAGGGCTGCGGGCTCACCGTTGTCCAGCAGGATCCTGATGTCGTCGGTGGCGGCGATGAGGGCAGTCTCAGTGCTGTGGTTGCTGCGGAACCCCGATTGGGATGGGTCCAGGATGCTGTTTTCACCGGAACTACCTTCACTTCTCCAGTTGTAGTGCGTTTTACTTGGACGTTGCTTTGTTCGTCCCGGAATTCGTTCAGTTCCTGTAAAACAGCCAAACGTTCATTGATGTCAAATGGTGTTTCTGCCGCTACTGTGCTGGGATTGTCGAGTTCTGGGACCCACATCTTTACCCCAACTAGGATTTCATAGGGAGTCTGACCACCCAGGGATTTTCTCGACATGTTGTTGAGTGCCCTCTAGATCCCATATAGGGGGGTTCACTAATAGAATATTGACAGACAAAATACTGTGAGCAAAATATCGATGTCAAAAATATCAACATCCTATACTTATAGTGGTAAGTACAAAAATATAAAAAAAATATTGATTTCATTAACATAGCTGTATTAAATATCGTTTTTTGAATAAATATAGAATACGCTTAACCTTGTCCACTCCTGACTCTGACTCAACTCCTCCTGACTCGAAGATTTTGTAAGTTCCATTTTAAATACTAGCTCCCCATTGCTCAGAAGAAGTTACTATTGCTAGTTATTGTTAGAATATCAGGTCTTCTTTGTTGTGTCATGGTGGTAGTCTAGTCTCAGACCTTCTAAAGTTATGATATAATAATGTAACCCATTAACTCTGTGTTTTATTTCAATCTAGTTGCCTGTGATGGATAATACCTTGATTCATCCTACAGTGGGAGTTCACCTAGGTGGGAGTGGGACCTCGCTTGTGATTCCTTCCTTGTTAGCGCACTAGCCTGCTACTACTACCACCACCATGGCACCTTGCGAAACCCTGCAGTAAGAACACTGAGAGGTAGGAGCCCTCGCTTCATCTATTGAAGTAAGAGAACTATGGAGCATTGCTGTAGGCAATATAGGCAATCTCCCCTAGTGGTCAATATAGTTACAGAGGGAAGTAGGACAAGGGTACAGTATAACTTGCTGATAAACACTTTTTTAAACAGATTTAAAAAAACAAGTTGCGCTAAAAGGCAGAAGTGCAAGAAGAACACCCCAAAAAAGATTTGAGTCATAAATAAATTAAAATAATTATTTATTAACCTTTTTGAACAGTAAAACCCACCCCTTCTACCCACAACAGGCCCACCCCTCTCCCCAAACAAATCTCCCGTCCCCAAACAATGTCCAAAATGCCCAAAGAAAAAGTCCAAGAAACAGTCCCGGTCTCAACTCCCATTATTCCCATCCTCTCCACCCACGGCAAGTCCCTCCCACCAAAACAAATATTAAAAAAGGGGCTAAAGTAGAAGGCACTACACACAGGTCAGAAGCTGTTTGAGGTGCCCCTCAATATGCGCTGATCAGCTTTTAAGACGCGCCAGCCTCAGCAGGACAGGCACTGGAAATTTGGTCTGAGTGCGCGTGGGCAGCATTGGGGGTGTGACAGGCGTCTGCCAGCAGTACCAGCGTTGTTCTTGCCCGGAGGCTGGAGGCACTGGCGGCTGGCAGGGGCCCCAGGCTGCAATCTCCTGCCTAGTAGGTGGTCGACCAGCAGGAGTAGCTTTGGCAAAAAAGAAAGACAAATTGCAAACAATGCTCTGTGCACAGCACTTATTAAAAAATTATATAGTAGCACAGTAGCAGTACATTGCTGGTCCCTAAGGGCCATTCAAATTTAATGTGATTAGAGTCACAGCTATTGTTTATGCATACATGCTTCACAGAAGGCTGAAACTGACTAAAAGGAATTAAGGCAGAATAACAGCACACATGATTAAAAAAGTGTCCTTTTTTCTTTTAAAGGATTTCCTAGTAAACAAGTAAACAGAGATTTGAGTGAAAAAAAAAAAAAATTACCTCTCATTAATGAGTAAGGCGTTATGCACTATGGAGTGCAAGTATTCTTGTTGTGCTAAATTAACAGAAGCATGCTAGCTAGTGCGTTTGTAGTCGGTTCTTTGCTACTCTGCAGTCTGCAGCGGGGCAGCTGTAATGGACAATTATCTTATCCCAATGACCCTGCTCTTCTCCAAAATGCCTTTACATTTTTCTGTGACTCCAAGGCATATGAATAATAATGATACAACGTCATATATAAAATGTGAATATTCTTTCTGCCGTAAGAAGACAGTGTGAAAAACGATGCACTGCAGTACAGGGAAAGAATTAAGGAACGGGATATATAGATTGTATTTGGCATGTTCGTCACAAACTATACCATCTGCAAACCTCAAGGCACTTAGTCCCATTTACTCCCTGACCTCGCCCTCCACCACAACTTATAATTACTTCCAACAAATACATTCACTTGGCAGTAAGGAAAGGAAATTTTACTTACTCTACTACAGGGTAAGTTAGAGGGATTAGGCCGGGTAAGAAGACGTTTTACTACAGAATAGTGGGATATCACTGATCATCATCATGTGCCTAAGCTTCGGCTTAATCAGTCATTGTATATGCAGTCATTTTAGTTGACAAATGTTTAAATGGGAAAACTTTAACAGGCATAAATCTGTTATGGAAGCCATGAAATATATAAATCACTTGGCCAGAATAATGTGGAGCATCCCAAGAATGGATTTTTCAATTGTTTGGGGCAGGCTGGGGCAGAACCTAGGAAAGAATAAAGGAGTGAAGTACTAGAAAGTGACTAAGTGGGCACTGGGAGGGAAGGGAAACACACTTTGTTTTCACTTTGCCATGCATTGAAAACTTTGTAAATGTCACATTAACTTAAGCAGACGCACATTGCACAGTCAACACTGCAGTGGCAAATTGAACCATGCAGCAGTTAGGTCATGGGTGGCACTGGCAAAATGCAGAGGGAAGGGAGGTGATGAGTGGGATAGATATCTGCCTCACTTAACAAATACAGTGAGTAAAGGAAGTAGACAGAAATACCCTCCCAACTTTGAACCAAAACTTTGCTAAAACCATTCCAAACAAGCAAAGTAGGTGTGCACTCCCCTCTCCAGAAGAACTCCCTTGTTTCTTCATCCAAGCAATTATCCATTCATAATTTTATTGTTCTAGTATTCTTCACCCTTTGATACTCACCATTTAAGCTTTACATTCTCTCATCCAGTCTTCCACCAATGAAAACCATCCATTCATATATATCCATCCATCCATCCATTCATTCACCTACCCACGACTCAACCATCCTTCCACCAATACATCCATTTACCCACCCACGCATCCTTTCACTCATTCACTCTTTCACCTATCCGGCTTTAACCCACCCTCTGCTGACTTGCAGATAGAAGAGCCCATTACCTCAATTCCCACTGTAGCTGCTAAAGCGGGGGGCTCACGATGCCCTTGCAGTGAGTATACTAATAATTGTCAATAAGCAAACAACGTTACTTACCACTATCTGTCCCTGGTGCCCTGGGACTCCCCCTTTGACTGCCGCCATATCTGCTCTACTGGCACTGGCCCCGGCACTGGTGGTCTGTGCAGCTATAGAAAAAATTACACATTTTAGATGCCAGATATGCGTCCCCTTATTTATTTTTTTAACAAAATTCAACCACAGTACATCACAACTGTTCAGTTGCAGTAACTTCTATCAATAATTTCAGGTTGGGCAATTTGCTGGTAGGCAATGTTTGAAAAGTCAGATAGGCAAGCCAACCAAAAATATTTTGTAATGGAGGGGCAGAGCTATGATGATTCTTAGTCGTTGGTGCACAATGAAGGGGAGGAATAAGTGGTCAATGAAGGAGATATGATCTTGGTTGACAAATGCAATAGGAACGTCCTCATACCAGTTTCTAGCCATGCTGCACTGTCATCGATACTGCTGGTACTGTATAAACGAATATATACACAACATTGGGGTGGTCCACCCATGACCATAGCCACTCTCTAATTTTACTGTTTGAGCATGAGCAAGAAAAAGAAAGCCTTCTCAACAAACATGTGTAGTCTTACAGTACCAGTCCACAAGATATATAAGGGGAGAGGGAAAGCTGGGAAAGTTTCCTGACAAAGCAGAAGAAAGGAAGCTACAGACAGACTAGTACAGACAGAAGTAAGTCAACTACAGAAACTTGAAATATAGAAAATAACTAGGATAATGCAAGGATAACAACAATTTAACAAACATTACACAGAACGAAGAGGAGTTGGAAAAAGGAAATTAGGAGACAGGCACAGCAAAAAAAAAGGAAAAATTCATCTAAATGTGGAGCTGTAAAAGTTAGGGAAATAATATTAACAGGATGACTAACTGGGGCCAGTAGATCTGTTGGCATCAGCCACGGTGCTGGTGGTAGTGGTGGAGGTGGAACTTCCACCTGCCGCGCTACTGGTGGTGACACCCTGGTTCCCTGACCTGCCTCCGTGCTGCTAGCCCTCTTCTTGTCCCTGGATGCTGATGTAAGCAATAAAGAAGATAAAATAAGATAGATTAGTGGTACAGTTAATAATCTCCCCAAAATATTTTAACAGACAAAGGTAAACACAGTAACATTGTACTTTTCTATATCAGATCGCCTATTCTACTAGTATCAAGTTGACCTATTACTAATTTCCTAAACATAAGCCCTATTCAACATTTCCTACACTATATTTTGGAACTACTAATGTATTGCAACAAATGATCTTTGCTTCTCATCTCATTCAAAATTTCAACCCCCATTGACAGGCCAAATCAGTCTCTTTTTTTCAATGCACAGATGCATACTACACATCACTGGAAGATTGCTTGGGATTGTATGAGCTACGTAAAGAAAGGCACAGAGAACGCTAACTCATTGATATTACTACTACTACCACTATCTTAGTGACAACACAGAGGAGTCTGCAAGAATCCTTAAATAATCATCCCAAGCGAGTGCCAACAAATGCGATTAGGTAGCGCTGAGCACCTGGCTGGATCACATAATATTTGCAACATAAACTTAACTTACCTCTTAGTGTGAGCTGCATGCTATTTGGAAAAAAATATTAGCATAGAAAGAACACAACAAATAAATAGTTACTCACCAAGCCGCACAACCTTAACGTCCAGGAGGTCGAGCAGGTCCTGCTCCCTGTCCAGGATATCGGCCCAGCGGTGTGTCAACTGCTGCTGAGTGCGCTGGACACCAGAGCTCCGGTGCACACACCGGCGCACCCTCCCCCCAGTAGCCAAAGCTCCCGCTGGCTGTACCCGCTGTCAGGCCATCCACCTGCTGCCAGCATGGAGGGGAGGTGGCGCCAGACATAAAAAACTAGTGCAGCCACCTCCACCTCTGATAAAATGGTGTGGGGCTGCACCCCTTGGCAGCACCGACTACGGCAAGGTGTGCGGCTAGCATCTTCCCTGGCGCCGCCACTCCCTCTCTGACCCTGCTCTGCCATGGTGATGGGTGGTAAAAATAATAAAAAAGAAGAAATAGGAGAAGGAAGAAAGGAAAAACTAAAGGCTTAAAGGGAAACCCAACAAAAGTACAAAAAGTCACAAAAACATAAAAAAATGACAAAAACATAAAATACATAAACAAACACTGATACAATAAACGAAAATGAGGGATGGATTAGTCAGATAGGGAGAGGATTGAAAAGATTAAGGGTGGATCGAAAAACAGGCCCCAGCACCATACACAGAAAGGAAAACAAACTGCTGCATGCGAGTTTTTGGGGCGCTCCATGGAATTCTGCGTAGCAGGACTCTGCGACCTCCGACCAGGCCTAGTACAAACACAACTACTAACCGTCACACTTCCACGAGGGTGACAATTCGGACTATTTCAGGCCCCCAAAGCTATATGAATGGCTTGGGTGGCAGGTAATAGTCATTTTTAATGCATATTAAATTAATAATTAACTGTTGTTGTGATCATTTCTAAATTAGTCAGACAGCGCCAGCTTGTGGCAGACTATCACAAGCACCGATGTTGACGATTAACTGCTTGTGCAGAGCACCGGAAACCAATGGCTCAAATAAAGTACCATGGACACATTGGTGGAATAAATAGTAAAAGTCGAACCATCTAGCTCAGGTCGTTTGTGGGTGGGATTGATAGATTATTATTCAAAGTTTGTGCACAACAGTGCCAACAACATCAAATCACTATAGAGTTTATTGCACAAGTGTCCCATGTATGATGTGAGTTGTGAGTGCCTGGGGGGTTTAATGAGATCAGAAACAATATAAAGACCAGTCAGGGGCTGCACACTTTCAAGTCAAGTGCCACATTGTGGTCATTACCAATGTCAATGCCCATTGTAGTGAGATGCTGTAACACAGATCCAGGGGGAAAGAGGTCATTTTATATGTTATGTCAGTCAGTCAGTTTATCAGTAAATAACTTCATTCGGTTACAGAAAAAAACTTGTAAGTGCACACATTTTTAATCATACAGTACTACATGACATTTCTCCACATTAACTAACCATTAAGACAACATTAAACGACAAATTAACTGAGTCAAAATGATACAATTCATACCACAGATCAAACATAGCAATGAAAACGTATTACAGTTTACAAATAAATACATTTAAAACATTTAAAATCAAGCCTGAAAATGATCATATATAAAATCAAAATTATAACCACAACTAAATAAAAGAAACACGTAAGTAAGATGTATCTAGTATAAAATATGAGTCCCATACGCTATATTTGCATATCATAAGTTGACTAATCATTTTCGTATATAAATTGCCTGCTAGATGGAAGCAACCACCGCAGCGCAAACGTCCGGGGACTGTTGCAGGAAGACCAGAGTCCACATGGCCTAAAGTTATATTTCTGCACTAAAGGTTTTACAAGTGTCCTTCTCGGAGCATCATAAAACGTGCAGAGAAACATAAACTCTAAGGTACATTGACTTGAATGGCCAAAGCTCTGGACCAATCGCTTTGTCTAGGGAACATCAGAACAAATTGAATCATGTTACATTAATTTAGTGAGCACAAACCCGGGTGGCGTATTTGTTACCATGGCCAGATACGGTTGTAAACAGTCTCTGATTAAGTACTAATGGGTGTGAGGCAACACACACCTTGCTGCATTCCCTATTATATCTCTTCTCTTGGAATAAATGTAAAAACAAAGGTTTAAGGTCACCTTTACTAATCTCCTTCAAAGATTCTGGTTCACCATACAATACGGGTTTATCGAGCTTGTCACATTGTCTCTTAATTTATCTTTAACTGAACTATATATTATGTCAACAATGCCAATAGAAGAAGAAAGCGGATATTCAATTATCAAAGTAAAGGCACGAGCTGTGCTTTGGAGACCTGCACATTACATGAAATATGTGCTGGTACTTCCAAATATAATTGCCTGCTTACCAAAATCATTGGCATGTTTATTGCAACCAAAGGATTGAGATGGCAACTCAATGACTCCCAGGTGGATTTCTAACATGCACAATTCACAGAGGAGTCAGTGGCAGAAAAGGATGCTCTCAATACATCTGGTGAGATTTCATGAAAAAAAAGATAGAAATTGGTGCTGGATATTTGGATCTGTGGTGTGTCAGGAGAGGGTTCTAAACATATAGCAGAAATTATTAATTGTCATTTGAAATACACTGAAGTAGGATTAATGGTGGGAGGGACATCACAATGATGCTGGATGTTTGGAGAGGTGGTTACCTAAGGAACTGGTTACTGATAATGGTTTGCAGTTTGTATGTTCACAGATGAATGCATTAGTAGACACAAATGGAACTGGGCAGAGGGACACTGTTTGTGAAATTCAAAAATGAATGCTCTTGTGGAGAAATAGCAAGGAATGTAAAGTAGGCATTTGTCCAGTGGAAGTAGACTACCGTGTGTGACATTTGTGGATTCGGGTTTGGGTGCATATCACCCTTTGGCCCATTAAACTATGGCATTAGTCCAATTGACTTATGAGGAGGGAGAACAGGTAGGAAAGCAAGATTAGGGGGCATGGTTTCGGCATCGTCGCAAGATGGCGGAGGCGCGCTGAGCTCCGACGGACCGGGAAGCTCCAACAACTCCGGAGACCGCTCTGGCGCTCACTGAGGAATGAGAACGAGGGGATTCTCTTCCTCTGGAGATGGTGAGTCGCCAGTGCGCTGCAGCATCTTTCCCCGTGTAGTTTTTTCGGCCAAATGGCCTGGGTGATTTCTTCTCATATAAACGGTCGCGTCCGCCATTTTGAATGGCAGGTGGGCTTTCCCTCAGCTGACAGGACATAAAAACAAAGAGAACGCATTAATTTCAACTCGAGCACTTGGGCTCATTTAACTTCCTCATCAAATGTTTTTCTCCTGAATTCTCTCTTAAGCAGAGTTTCTTCAGTAACCATATTATACATAACAAGCTCTGCTCCCTTTCTCAAGGAGGAATGTTTGGTTTACTTTAGTGTGGATAATTCCCTCTTTTCTTCTGCATTCTGAATATCAAAGGCAGTTTGTGACAAATATTGTTAACTTGACTTTTTATTACTCTGCCTGCTTGGCCCATCAAGAATTTGTGGCTTAATTTGCTCTTCACCTTAGTCTGTGTCTATCTTGCCACATAATAATTTCATTTTAAATTCTTTTTCCCCTTTATGGGAAAATTAAAGAATCTCAGGCTCTCTGCTACCTCTAAGCGTGTTACTCTCTCAGACTCTGACTCCTTACATAACGACATGGAGGATAATATTCCTTACAAACCTGAACCCTTACCAGGCGCTATTTCAAAACTGCATCCTTCAACAAAACCACTTGTGAGCTCTACTAAACGATCAAAAAAGACCCTCCATCCCCAGGACATACCTCTACTGTGTCTATGGATTTGATTTTGGAGGAAATTCATGCTTTGAAACCTTTTATGGAAGAAACGACAAAAACTATGCAATTTCTGGACAGTAAATGGTCTTCCCTCGATCAACGTGTTTCTGTCATCGAACACTCCACGGAATCCTTACAAACAACTTGTTCTCGTTTGCCTCAACTAGACGCAGAAATTGCTCTCCTCAAGAAACACACTGAGGATTTGGAAAACCGGAATCGCAGAAACAACCTACGTATTTATGGACTTCCTGAAAATTTGGAGGGCTCAAATCCGACGGCTTATTTCCAAACTTTTCTACCAAAACTTCTGGATTTGTCGCCTTCTGTCTCCATCAATATTCAACGAGCTCACACGCTTGGTCCCAGGATTTCATCAAGACCTCTTCAGCTCTTTTGTCTCTGAATTTTTCACTCTTAATTCAACACCGGATTCTTCCCCTGTAATGGTCTGGGATTCCTTTAAGGCAGCCGCTCGTGGCTTCATAATAAATTTTGTTTCACAAAAGAAAAAATCTTTTGAAGTCCAAACCACTCAATTACTCACTAAGATTAAACAACTAGAATATACTTATTACCATTCTAATACTGAATCTTCTTTAAAAAATCTTATTGATGCGAAGCTCACTTTTAATATCCACAGAAGCCGCGCTTCCTCCTATCTTTTAAAAAGCAGCTCTCGATAATACGGAGGCCAAAATAAAATAGGGAAATTACTGGCTAATTACTTAAAAATAAGGCGAGAAAGAACTAGAATAGAATTTTTGCAGAACGCTGCTGGTACTTCATTATTTAAAGACAATGATATCTTAAATGAGTTTGTTTCCTTTTATAAAACTTTATATACTCCAGAGACGAAACCAATTCAATCAGATCAATCCTCTTATTTTCAGTCCACTAATTCCCCTCCTTCTCAACATATCGATTTTGATTCATTGGAATCTGATATTACTTTAACAGAAATTATCCATGCAGTATCGGTACTACGGCGAGGGAAAGCCCCTGGACCCGATGGATTTACTGTTGAGTTCTATGAACACTTTGCTAAACTTCTCTTTCCAAATCTTTTACTTTTATTTAATTCTTTTATTACAAATGGTTCATCTCACGGCACTTTTCAGGAAGCCATGATATGTTTAATCCCTAAAGATAATAAAGACACTTCCTTTTGCAAAAATTATCGCCCCATCTCTTTAGTCAACACAGTCTACAAGATTTTTGCAAAAATCCTGGCTCTTCACATTGACCCTATCCTACCTGAACTTATTGGCCCTGAACAATCTAGATTTGTAAAAGGTCGATTAACATCCGACAACTCTAGAGTCTTTTTCAACATTCTTAGCAAGGCTTCTTCCCTAGACTATCCTATTGCTGCCAAAGCTTGAGATGCTGAAAAAGCATTTGACAGGATTGGATGGGATTTTATGTTTCATGCTTTAAAGTGGATAGGTTTTCCTTCCAAATTGAGCTCCTTAATTTCCTTATTATACTCGGGACCCAGAGCTTCTATCTTCGTTAATGGTAAAATATCGGATTACTTTCCTCTCTTTAGGGGAGTGAGACAAGGGTGTCCTTTATCACCTTTATTATTCGTAGTAGCATTAGAGCCCTTCTTAACTAAGATCAGACAGGATACTCAGATCTCTGGTTTTCAACTCGATTCACATCAAGTTAAAATGTCTGTCTACGCAGATGGCATTCGTCTATATTGTTCTAATCCTGCAACTTCTCTCCCCTCCTTTCTACATCAGGTTGATATTTTTTCACAAATATCAGGCTATCGCCTTAATCCAGATAAATGTGAGGTCTTACCTCTCAATGTGTTATGCCTTAAACATTATTTTATCCATACTGGTTTTTCCTGGCAGCCTTCTAAGCTAAAATATCTGGGTTTATGGTTCTCCTCGACTATCCCAGAGACTTTAAAACTAAACTTTGATCATATTATAAAAACATTAAATGATACTATTGCACGTTGGCACCCTCTATTCCTCTCTTGGTGGGGATGACTAGATTCGATTAAGATGATGCTTACTCCTCTGATTTTATATGTTCTCTCATTGATCCCTGTGCACATTCCCGGATTTTATTTTAAGAAAATTGATTCGCTTTTAACAAAATTTCTCTGGAAAGGCAAGTCCCCTCAAATAGCCTTGTCCTCCTTAAAAAAGACAAATCTTGTGGTGGCCTTAAATTCCCTGATTTCAAATCTTATCATTATGCTTTCTCTTTAAAACAATCTTCCCGTTGGCTTTCCTCTGAACCCTCAACACACCCCCCAGTATGGATATCTATAGAGAAATCTCTTGTCTCCCCTTTTGAATTTCAAGAAACCCTTGCCTTCACTAATAACATATCCTCTTTTCGTCCTCCTGTTATTTCCCATACTTGTAAACTTCTAACTCCTCTTCTACCATCTTCTTATCCTTCTTCTACTTCTCTTGATCAACAGCCCACTTGGCACAATAAATTATTATGTATCAAAAATCGTACCATTTACTGGAAATCTTGGAGATCCAAAGGGTTGTTATGGATCTCACAACTCTTAACTAATAACTTTCCCCTATCCTTTACTGATCTTCAAACCAAATTTTCATTGCCTAATTCCTTTAAATCGCAATATAATCTTTTACTCCCCTCTCTTAATCAATATCTTCTCTCACTATCATCCGCCCCCAAGCCTCCTATGGCATGTTCTACTCTTTTTCCCATATTAAATACCTCTCCTTCTGCATCTTCTATTTATAAGCACTTATTACTACCTTCTGGCAGACATAAGTCAAAGACTGAATTGGCATGGGAAAGGGATTTAGCACAATGCTGGCCAACCTCCATCTGGGATAAATTGTGGCTTAGGATTCACAAAACAAAAAAACCGCTAATACTTCTCAAACCCTTTATTTTGTTTATCAACGCCTATTATTTTCTCCTGCAACACTAGCATCCTTCTCACCTAACACTCCATCTACCTGTTGGTCCTGTCCCTGCTCTAATGCTGATTTAAAACATATGCTCTTCGATTGTCCTAGTATTTTTCAGTTTTGGCAATTAGTTTGGTCCCAAATTAAAAAGATTTTTAAAGTTAACATTTCTTTCTCTCTACCTAACATTTTCTTAGGTTCCTTGTCACCTCAATGGCCCCAGTCACTACTTAACTTAAAGTTGTTAGATCTATTACTAGCAGTAGCTTTACATTTAATAACCTCAAATTGGAAACAAGCAGACAAAGTCACCTTTAGAACCTGGTGGAATGCTGTGTGTTTTCATCACAGACTCGATACCAATTATGTCACCCCCATCTCTCTATCAATTGAAAGAGATCTTTTATGGCTCCCTTGGACTACTTACTTAACCTGCTCCGCTTCTTCTATTGTTAATGTTGTAAATACCTCGGATGATGTCCGAAAACCCCCATAAATACACCATGTTGTCTTTTTCTTAAATTATTAAGATATTACTATTTCTTACTTATGTATTTATATTATAAAATGTTGTTTTATTCCCAAATGTTTATTATGCTTACAATGATTAATTCCATATATCGTTTTTCTTCTAGTGTTATAAAGTCATAATATACATTTCACCCCTTTTTTCGCTTCCTTCCCCCCCTCCTTTCCTTTCCTTCTCCTTCTATTTTTCTTTAATTTCACTCCCTTTCTTCATACAGCACGTTTTATGATAACCATTGTACCTTTTCCCTCTTTTATAATCTCTATGTTTAACTGAGATATATTATACTTATTATATATGCTGTTCTATTTCTCTTGGTTTTCAATAAACTCAAACTTAAAAAAGGAAAGCAAGATTAAAGTTGACTACTGATGAGTTGGGTGTGGATTTTGGAGGAAAGGTTGATATGGACAAAATGGGAAGACCAACCGAGGAGAAAGAGGCCAGAAATAAAGTATATTATGTTGAGCAGAAATGGGTGAAGGAGCCAGAGTATATTTTGGAAGATTTTGTGAGGGTGAGAATGCCGTAAGGGTATGGCATTTCACTTATTTCCACAAAGTACATTATGTAAGTTTCACCCACGCTTTCTATTTTATTTATTTGTTTGTGGAAATTTATAAAGCGCATAGACACTCCAGGTAGAATCTCTTGGTATTTGTGTCGCCTGGGGGCCAGAGAAGAAGTTAGGGGAATAACCAGGTATTGAGAAGTTTTCTAAAATGAAGGAGGTGATGAATGGAGCATATGTCCGAAAGAATGGAGTTCCAGAGTTTAGGGCCAACCATGCTGAAAGTGAGGCCGCCGCAGTAGGTGAATTTAAAGTTAGGAACTACAATCATGTGTTGGAAGCTTGAATGAAGGGTATTGGAGGGCTAATGCTTGGTGAATTTGTATGACAGAAATTTAGGAGCCCTGCCAACCTGGAGTTTGTGCATGATAAATGCCGCTTTAAAAATAATCCTTTCAGCTACTGGAAGTAAATGCAAGGATTTCTGATGAAAGGAAATGGAAGCAAATTTTATTTGGAGCAAAATACTTCTGATTATAGAGGTTTGGATGTTCTGAAGTCAGATTCATTCTATTTTAGGGATACCCGGATAAACTGGGTAACAGTAGTAAATTTTGGAGTTTACAAAGGCATTGGCAGCCATAATAAGATTTCCCTGAGTAACCTAATTTGAGGAAGACAGGATTTGGTGACATTGGAGATTTGGGCATTAAGATCAGGTGTGTGAGCTAGAAGTATGCCATGATTCCTGACCTTGAGAACAAGGGAGACATATAGACCCAAATTTTGAGGCCAGAGGGAGTTGTCCCAACAGTTGAGGTCTATGAAAGACATGAAGAATTCATTTGTGAGGGTTGATCTTAAAGAAGTTGGAACCCATCCTGAACACAATATAGTCCATGATGACATGAACACCAGTGATTTGGTTAAAAGAGTTGTCTTGTAGATCAATGATAAGCTGCATGTCATCAGCATAAGCATAGACACAGCACATTGCTCTTAAGTGAGTAATATGTTTAGCTAATGGAAACATATACATTTTGAACAATAGATGTAAGCGGGATGAACCCTGTGGGACAGCCCACTCCTTTGGGAAAGGGTACGAGGAGAAGGTGACTACTTGAATCCATTGGAGTATAAGACTCTTAATTAATTGAAGTAGTCAAGAAGAATGTTGTGACCTATGATTTTTAATACTTTGGAGAAGTCTAGCATTAATAATGATCATCAGCCTCTTCTAACAATGAAAATGCACACGTCATCCATGGCAGTGAGGATGATCAATTCCATAGAACTGCCTGTCTGTCTCAGTGAAACTTTGGAGTTGAAAGGTGACAATTTTCTCCAGAATTTTAGCAAAGAAGGGCAAGAGAGAGATTAGCTGGAAATTGGCCAAAACATCTGGGTCAAAACTTGTTTTCTTTTGAGGAGGGGCCAAACGAGTGTTTTGATAAATAAAGTGGGAATGAGCCCTTCAGAGAAAGAGGCGTTCATGAAGTCTGAGAACTATCCGAGCAAGAGTATTTGCTAGGGTTTGAAGTAGTGATGCAAAACAGATATCAAGTGGTGAACCTGATGGTTTACTCCTGAGAAGAAGTTTCCTACTTTCTTCTAAATTGATAGAGGAAGAATGGGAAAGAATAGGAGTACAGGTGGAAAACAGTAGCGTTAGACTTAAAGTTATTTTGATGAGATGTAACTGTTTTGAGGACTTGGAATAGGAAAGATCATCTCAGATGTTTTTAATATTTTTTCTACAAAGAAAGATCCAAGTTTGTCAACTGGTCCCTGTAAAGAGAAAACATTGTCCTTAATAGCTAGAGAGTTATAGAGGGCTTCAATGGTATTGAAACAGTTTTGCTACTGTTGGTAGCTGGAAGGAGTTTCTGGGAATAGTTGGATAATTTACTTTTACGGATCAAGTGGTTATATTTATGCATTTGAGAGTGATATGTAGTAAATGGCAAGGTTTCCACCCGCCTCTTTTTAGTCAACAGAGAACTTTTTCTTCAGTTTTAAGAAGGTATGAAAGTGAAACCCAGGGACAGGTACGATATTGGCCATAACCTATTTTGTGTGGAAAGTGCCAGTTTATTTAATGATTTGGTAGTGGCCATATTCAGGTTACCAGTGATATGCATTTTGTCATCTATGCGTGTATGGTATGTAACCATTCTATCTAAGGGCCTGATTTAGGTGTTGGTGGACCTGGTCTCACCGTCGCTTTTTTGACGGTTTCACCGCCCGCCTACTTGACGGTCCACCCGCTCGATTTAGATGTTAGCGGGTCCATGTACGAAAGTCTGACTCAGTCCCGCTGACTCCGTCAGTATATCCCTCCCGCCTCAACGGTGTTAGAGGCAAAACCAGCTGTTTCAGGGAGTCCAGCCTGGATTCCTGCCAACCGAATCATGATGTGCCATTCCTTCGGGGAAAATCTGGTGAGGAAACCTCCTACTTCAAGTTGGTGGTAACAAAGAAGAAATGGTGAAAACATATCTTTTTTGTTTTCCCACTTCTGTTTGCATCTTGAACCCGGTCGTCCAGGTCCTTCCTATGCTGCTACTACTTTGCCATAATGCTAAGCCGGAATCTAAAGTAGGCTTCTGTGTCACTAGTCTCACTTTGAATCATGTGGTCACATTTGCTTTAGCCTCATGTATATTTACATTGCTGTTGCATGTAATTTATTTGAGTGTAATGCATGAATTTTCATCTAACAACTTATCGTGGTAAAATGTACCCACCTGTGTTGACACTTAAAAATAATTTATTCGGTAGTGGCGATTGTGGGTGTTGTGCTTGTGGTGCCTGTGAGTGTACATACAATCAATCAATTAATCAAGGTTTTGTAAAGCGCAGCTACTCACCTGGAAGGGTCTCAAGGCGCTGGGGGAAGCACGGCTCCTAAGCCCTCATGGAGAATCATCAGATACCATAGCCCATCAGGGGGTATTAGGTGCCGGACGCTCATGGTGATTCGTCAAAGAGCCAGGTCTTGAGGTCCTTCAGGAACGTGGAGAGAGTTAGTGTCTGGCGGAGGTGGAGCGGGAGGGTGTTCCATGCTTTGGCCGTGAGGAAGGGAAAGGAGCGACCTCCTGTTCTGGTTTCCTTGATGCGTGGTACCGTGGCGAGGGAGAGCTGGGGTGAGCAGAGAGATCTTTGGGGTGGGTGGAACGAGAGGCAGTGGTTCATGTAGGTGGGGCCAGTGTTGTGGAGGGCTTTGTGGGCATGGGTGAGAAGCTTGAGGGTGATTCTCTTCTTGACGGGGAGGATTCTCTTCTTGACGGGGAGCCAGTGTAGTGCCCACAGGTGTTAGGTGATGTGGCAATGGCGCAGTAGGTTGAGGACTAGTCTGGCAGCAGCGTTTTGGATGTTCTGGAGTTTGCGGGTGAGTTTCTTGTTGATCCCGGCGTAGAGTGCGTTGCCGTAGTCCAGTCTGCTGCTGATGAGGGCGTGGGTGACTGTTTTCCTGTGTTCGAGGGGGATCCAGTTGAGACTTTTACGTAGGAGACGGACCACCACCAACAGTCCCCCATGACCGCTGAACCCACGACAGACGCCAGCACCACTGACGCCCTGATGTGAATACTCCTCAACGTACGCTCTGTCCACAGACAAGCCACGGAGATCTGGGACCTGCTCGACACCCTCTCGCCAGACGTCGCCTTCTTCATGGAAACATGGACCAACGCCACCCCCGACATCGCCACCGCCATCCCTGACAGATACAAGATCCAAAGAAAGGACCGCCCCCACCGCCCAGGAGGAGGACTCGCCATCGCACACAAGAGATCCCTCCGACTCTCCACCTCCAGCACTAGCAACCCCCTCTCCAACACAGAGCACCACCACTTCCAGATCCAAACTAGCCCCAGAACCACTATGCGCGGGACCCTCATCTACAGACCCCCTAGGCCTCGCGCCTCTTCCACGACACCATTGCCGACCTCGTCGCACCCCATGCCATCGCCTCCATGGACTACATCATCATCGGAGACCTGAACTTTTCCCGACTCCACCACCCTCCTTGACAACCTCGACAACCTCGGACTGAAACAGCTCGTCACCACCCCCACCCACAGAGCCGGACACACCCTCGACCCCATCTTCACAGGAGGGACTAACATCCACTTCAGCCACACCATGCAGCCCCTCTGGACAGACCACCACTGCGTACACTTCACCTTCAACACCACCACCGCACCCAAACCCGCCCCGCGCCCACCCGAAGGAACTGGAGCAAGACCACAGAGGAACACCTCAACACCACCCTCCTCCACGACCCCCCTCCGCCACGACCGACGCCAACTCCGCAGCCAAAGAACTACACCGCTGGATCTCTAGCTGCGCTGACAAGCTCGCACCCCTCCGCCACCCCGTCAATCAACGGCCCCTGAAGGCCGCCTGGGACACCACCGACCTCCAAGAAGCCAGGCACTCCTGCAGACGCCTCGAGAAACTCTGGCCGAACAAGAAAACCACAGAAGACCCGAACAACTACAGGAACACCACAAACGAATACCACCAGCGCATAAGAGCCACCAAGAGGACCTTTATCAAGAACAAAATCCACTCCAACGCAAGTAACGCAAAATAACTTTTCAACGTCATACAGCAGTTCACCAAACCCCCCCAGTGAAGCCACGGACGTCACTCAATCCCAGGACCTCTGCAACAAGGTCAGCTCCTACTTCCACCTGAAAATAAAGGCCCTCTACAACAACTACAGCTAACAGACTCCCGACACCACCCCCCTCTCCACCACCGACAACCGGCCGACTATCACCACCTGGAAACCTGCTACCATTGAAGTCACCACCAAGACCATGAAGAACACCCACTCAGGAGCCCCCACGGACCCCTGCCCACCACACATCTACCACAGAGCCGCCGCCGCCATAGCTCCCGAACTAGGCCGGACCATCAATGCCTCCCTCGAATCCGGCATCTTCCCCGACGACTGGAAGCGGGCAGAAGTCAAGCCCCTCCTCAAGAAACCCTCAGCTGACCCGACGGATCTGAAAAACTACCGGCCCATCTCTCTCCTTCACTTCGCATCCAAAGACACCGAGAGATTCATCAACGCCCAGCCGACCACCTTCATCGCAGAGAACGCCCTCCTCGACTCCTCCCAGTCTGGATTTCGCAGCAACCACAGCACTGAGACCGCCCTCCTCGCCGCCACTGATGACAACCGCATGCTCCTCGACCAGGGCCACACTGCGCCCCTCATCCTACTAGACCTCTCCGCGGCCTTTGACACCGTCTCACACAGCACTCTCGCAGCCAGACTCCATGACACCAGTATACGAGGAACCGCCCTCGACTGGATCCGCTCCTTTCTCTCTGGCAGAACCCAAAGGATCAGACTCCCTTCCTTCCTCTCCGAACCTACAGAGATCAACTGTGGAGTACCCCAAGGATCCTCGCTCAGCCCCACGCTTTTCAACATCTACATGGCCCCCCTTGCGGCCATCGTCAGACAGCATGGGCTTAGCATAGTATCTTACGCCGACGACAACCAGCTCATCCTTTCTCTCACAAAGAACCCCAAAGACACCAGACTCAGCTTCCAAGAAGGAATGAAAGACGTCGCAGCCTGGATGAGCGACAGCTCCCTAAAACTGAACTCGGAGAAGACTGAGGTCCTCGTCCTTGGACCCTCCCCCACGGTGTGGGACAGCTCCTGGTGGCCCCGTGCCCCAGGAAACCCACCCACCCCGACAGACCACGCCCGGAACCTCGGCATCATTCTAGATTCCTCCCTCACCATGACCCGCCTGACCAACGCCATCGCCTCGACCTGCTGTAACTCCCTCTGCATCCTCCGCAAGACCTTCAAATGGATCCCCCATGAATTCAGAAAGACCGTCACCCACGCACTCGTAACTAGCAGACTGGACTACGGTAACGCCCTTTACGCCGGAATCAACAAAACCCTGCTACACAAGCTCCAAACCATCCAGAACACCGCAGCCAGATTCGTCCTCGGAACCCCACGACACAAGCACATGACCCCGCACTTACGAGACCTCCACTGGCTCCCCATCAGAAGAGAATAACCTTCAAGCTACTCACCCACGCCTACAAATCCCTCCACAACATCGGACCCAAATACCTCAATGAAAGAGTCTCCTTCCACTTACCCAAAAGGAGCCTCCGCTGTGTTGACCTTGCCCTGGCAGAGACCCCACGCATCCGCAGAACCAGAGCAGGCAGAAGAGCCTTCTTCTACGTTGCAGCAAAGACCTGGAACGAGCTCCCAGTCAACATCAGATGCTCCCCCACTCTGCACACCTTCAGGAAGAGCCTCAAGACCTGGCTTTTCGACTGATCCGGAGCTGCACCCCCTCACCCCCAGTGCCTTGAGACCCTCACGGGTGAGTAGCGCACTTTATAAACCCCTGATTGATTGATTGATTGAGGGTGTGAAAACAGGAATAGGTGACGGCGTTGATCTGGCGGTCCATTTTGAGTTCGGAGTCCAGGCTGATTCTGAGGTTGCGTGCGTGGTCCGTGGGTGGGGTTGGGTTCCCGAGGGTGGAGGGCCACCAGGTGTCGTTCCAGGTGTCATGATGTGGGCCTAAGATGAGTACTTCGGTTTTGTCTGTGTTCAGTTGTAAGCAGCTGTTCTTCATCCACCTGGCGACTGCTTTCATTCCTTCTTGAAAGTTGAGTTTCGAGATGTTGGGTTCGTTGGATAGTGAGAGAATGAGTTGTGTGTCGTCTGCATACGATACGATGTTGTGTTTGTGTGCTCTGACAATGGAAGCGAGGGGGGCCATGTAGATGTTGAACAGGGTGGGGCTGATGGAGGATCCTTGGGGGACTCCGCAGGTTGTTCGCATAGGCTCCGAGATAAAGGGAGGAAGTCTGACCCGCTGCGTTCTGCCATAGAGGAATGAGCGGATCCAGTCAAGGGCTTTGTTCCGGATTCCTGCATTGTGGAGTCTGCTGGCTGAGGTGCGGTGTGAGACTGTGTCGAAGGCTGCGGAGAGGTCTAGGAGGATGAGGGAGCGGATGTCGTCTGTCACGGCGATGAGGGCAGTCTCTGCTGTGGTTCTTCCTGAAGCCTGATTGGGAGGAGTCGAGGATGTTGTTCCTGTCGATGAAGGAGGCGAGTTGGCTGTTGACAGCTTTTTCAATGACTTTCGCCGGGTAGGGAAGTAGGAAGATTGGTCTGAAGTGCTTGAGGTCAGTGTGGTCCGCCAAGGGTTTCTTTAGGAGTGGGTGGATCTCCGCGTGTTTCCAGTCATCGGGGAAGGATGCGGTCTCAAAGGATCGGTTGATGATTCTATGTAGTTCGGGGGCGATGATGTCTGCGGCTCTGTGGTAGATGTGGTGGGGGCAGGGGTCCGTGGGGGCCCCGGAGTGAGTGGTCCTCATGGTCTTTAGGGTGTCTGCGATGCTGGGGGCGGTCCAGCTGTCCAATGTCGGCTGTGTGGTGCAGGAGGCGGAGGGTGATGGAGCCTCGTGGGGGATGTGTTGTCGAAGTTGTCATAGATGGTCTTGATTTTGTGATGGAAAAAGGCACTGAGTTTGTTGCAGAGGTCCTGGGAGGGTGGGATGTCGGTGGACTCGCTGTTGGGTTGGGTGAACTCTTTAATGATCCCGTAGAGTTCCTTGCTGTTGTGTGCATGGGTGGAGATTCTGTCCTGGAGTGCTTTCTTCCTTGAGTGTCTGATGAGTTTGTGGTGGGCAGTGGTGGCTGTTTTGTAGTTGTCGAGGTTCGCTGTGGTTTTGAAGTTCCTCCATAGTTTATCGAGACGTCTGCAGGTTCGTCTGGATTCCCGGAGATCGGCGGAGAACCAGCTGGCCTTCTTGGCATGAGGGTTGGAAGATTTCTTGAGGGGGCGATGGTGTTTGCGCAGTCGGTGATCCATTTGTGTAGGGTGCGGACGGCGGTGGTGAGGTCGTTGTCTGAGGCGGTGAGAGCAGAGCCACTGAGGGTGGCGGTGAGTTGCTTGTCAGATCTTGTTCCAGATCCTGCGTTGGAGCGGTGGTGGGCGTCTGCGGTGGGTATTCGCTCTGTAGGTGAAGTGGACGCAGCGGTGGTCCGTCCATGGGAGTTCAGAGGAGTGGCTGAAAGAGATGGAGTTTCCTGCTGTGAAGATAGGGTTGAGGGTGTGTCCTGCTGAGTGCGTAGGTCCTGGTACGACCTGAGAGAGTCCGATGAGGTGAAGGTTTTCTAGGAGCGAGATGGAGTTGGGGTCGTGGCGGCTGTGGAGGTGGAAGTTTAGGTGACCCAGCAAAATGTAGTCGGTGGAGGTGATGGCATGCGGGGAGATGATGTCGGAGATGGAATCAGAGAAAGGTGCACGGGGTCCGGGAGGTCGGTAGATAAGGGTGCCACGTAGGGTGGTGGTCCGGTTGACCTGAAGCTTGAAGTGGAGGTGTTCCATGAGCTCCGTAGGCCCGTCGGTGTAGGTGCTCAGGCGGAGATTGGCCTTGTGGGAGATGGCGATGCCGCCTCGGGCGGTTTGGGCAGTCCTTCCGGGTGATTTTGTATCATTCGGGGATGGCGATCGCAATGTCAGGTCCCGAGGTGGCGCTTGTCCAGGTTTCGGTGAGAAAAGCGACGTCGGGAGAGGTGCTGTTGCGGAGCTCCCAGATTTCCGTGGCGTGTTTGTGGAGCGATTGGACGTTGAGGAGGATGCATTGCAGGGTTTGGGCTGTGGCAGGGGTGTTGCTGGTCGGCGGAGGTGGGTCCCGGGTTTTGGCGATGTTGAAGGAGTGGCGGCAGATACGGCAAGTGAAGGGTCCGTGGGTGTTGAGGGGTGAGGAGAGCTTGCAGTTGTTATTCTTGCCGTCGTTGAGGGTGTGGAGAGTCGCTGAACTGTAGCGTTGGTAGGTTGTAGGACCAGGGTTCCTGGCGCTGGTCGCGGTCGGGTTGCGAACGGGCGCAGACGGGCTTGCCTTCGGCACGCCAGCGGCCTCCATTTACCCCTTTCGATGCTCATGACAGAGCGGTTCCGTCATGAACATTGGTTGGGCTGTGCTTATGACGGAACCGCTCCGTCATGAGCACAGCCCCTGGGGGAAGCGCTGGCGCTCCCCCCCTGGGGCATCGATCTTGCCCCCACAGAGGGGGATGGCAGCGAAAGAGTTTCCGCTGCCACCCCCGCCCCCCCAAGCTTCCCCATGACGTCAGCGCGCACAGCGCGCGCCGACGTCATCAGGAAGCGCTGGACGCGCTGGAAATCATTTCTTTCCAGCGCGTCCAGAGGGAGGGTGAGTGTTTGTTGGTGCGGTGGGGCAGGGGGCCCAAATCCGGATGCCTTGAGGCATCGGGGGAGAGGAAACTGTGTTTCCTCTCCCCTGATGTCTCAATGCAGGGCATTCCTGGTGCACGATCGCGCACAGAGTCGCGATCGTGCTCCAGGAATTTCACACTAGACACCAGGGATTCCTTTTTTTTCTATAAAGGAAGCGACACCTTGGGCAAGGGTCGCTTCCTAAGGGGGCAAATAAATTAAAGACTTTTCTGCCCCCCCTGGGGACAGATCAGCCGATTTTTGGCCGTTTGTGGACCCAGGGGGGGCAGAAAAGCCCACTAGAGCCAGGGATCTTTTTTTAAATTAAATTGGAAGTGACCCCTTGGGCAAGGGTCGCTTCCTGGGGGGCCAAAATAATTTATAAGTATATTCTGCCCCCTCTGGGGGCAGATCGGTTTTTTTATTTGGCCTTTCTGCCCCCAGGGGGGGCAGAAAACCCCACTAGACACCAGGGATTTTGTTTAATTGTAAATGGAAGCAACCCCTTGGGCAAGGGTCGCTTCCAGGGGCTAAATTAAAAAAAAAAAAAGTATATTCTGCCCCCCCTGGGGACAGATAGCCTGATTTTTTTGGCGTTTCTGGACCCAGGGGGGGCAGAAAAGCCCACTAGAGGCAGGGAATTTGTTTTTTTTAAAATTGGAAGCGACCCCTTGGGCAAGGGTTGCTTCCATGGGCCATATTTAAAAAAAAATTATATTCTACCCCCCCCCGGGGGCAGATCGGTTTGTGTATTTGGCCAGGGGGGGCATTAAAACCCCATTAGACACCAGGGAGAGTTTTACATTTTAAATGGAAGCGACCCCTTGGCCAAGGGTCGCTTCCTTATGGGCCTAAATAATTTTTAAGACTTTTCTGCCCCCCCCCGGGGACAGATCACCTGCATTTTATGGCATTTCTGGTCCGGGGGTGGGGGGCAGAATAGCCCACTAGAGCCAGGTATCTAAAAATAAATAAATTGGCCGCTTCCAGGGGACATATATTTTTTATGTGTATTTGGCCTTTCTGCTCCCATTTGGGTAGTGACATAGCATGTTATAATGTTGTTTTATTTCTTGTGAATTGCAATTGTAATGCTTTATTTCTCCTTTTTTGTTAGGTCAAGGCTTTTGCTCTTTAGACTGTTCCAGGTTGCGGTTTCGTTACTGTTTGCGTAGTTGCATGTGTTTGGTAAGAGACTTTTTTTGTACAATGTAAATGAGTTTTATTTCTCTGCATGAATGTGTTTTTGCGAATGGTGTAATAATAGCAGTATGTTTGGCTTCTGTTTTTGAGTGTCAAAAACGTTTTGCATTTGTGCTCGATGTGTATTTTGTTGTATTGTGAGTAATTGGTTTTGTTTTTTTCTTTCTAGTGGGATATCGTTGGTTTTTGCTGTGTCTCTGCAGAGTAGGTGCTGGTGAGTGTAGCTGTCTCTTGTAAGTGAATCGTATAGTTTTTGAGTATATAGATCTTTGTGATAAAGGCACACATTTTTTTACTTACTTGCTTTGCACAGTGTTGGTTGTTGTTGACTTGTTTGTGCAGTCTCCTTTCTTAGTAAGGATAATGGCTAGCCGCAGGATTACTGCTCAGCAGGTTGTTGGTATGCTTTTGAGTCTTCCTCTGACCATGGTTCAGAGACTGACTCTGCATCTGAGGCAGAGGAGGCAGGGGACGATTCAGGCAGTGAGTTTTCTCTCCACATGGAATCATCGGATGATGAAGCTACTCTCAGTGCTGATGAAGTGCCTGTGTTAGAGGAGGACATTGATGTGCCGATAGTGCGGCAAGAGGCATCTGGGCTGCAGCCTGGGGCTGCAAGGCTTCCTGTTGGTGTAGTGCGGCGAGAGGCATCTGGGCTGCAGCCTGGGGCTGCAAGGCTTCCTGTTGGTGTAGTGCGGCAAGAGGCATCTGGGCTGCAGCCTGGGGCTGCAAGGCTTCCCGTTGGTGTAGTGCGGCAAGAGGCATCTGGGCTGCAGCCTGGGGCTGCAAGGCTTCCCGTTGGTGTAGTGCGGCAAGAGGCATCTGGGCTGCAGCCTGGGGCTGCAAGGCTTCCCTTTGAAAGTGCTGACCTCTGGGTTGCCCCAGGCATGGTGCAGCCGGCATTGCCAGACTTTACTGGTGTTCCAGGGTGTAGAGTGAATACTGAAAACTTTTTGCCGATAAATCTTTTTCAGTTGTTTATGGACGATGTGTTTTTGGCAGAGATTGTTGAGCAGACTAATTTGTATGCCGAACAGTTTTTGAGGGACAACGGTGCCAGCCTTAAGCCCCACTCTAGAGCTACCCGGTGGACTCCCACAAATTTGGAAGAGATGAAGAAGTTCTTGGGTTTAACTTTTTTGATGGGCTTGCTAAGGAAGCCATCAATGTCTTCATATTGGTCTACTAGTCCCTTGATGGCAACGGCTATATTTCCGGCAGTCATGAGTCGTGATAGGTATTTGCTTCTGCTATCTTGTCGATAATGGTTTAGCGTTGCCACGAGATCACCCTGAATGTGACCGTCTTTTTAAGATTCGGCCTGTCATTGATCACTTTGTTGATCGATTTTCTGAGATCTATGCTCCTGGGAAGGAAATTGCAGTGGATGAGTCTTTGGTGTTGTTCAAGGGCCGCTTGGTTTTTAGGCAATACATTCCTAGTAAGAGGGCACGCTATGGAATTAAGCTGTATATGCTGTGTGACAGTAGGACTGGATATGTCTCTAATTTCAGGGTGTACACCGGTAAGGAATCCAGGATTAACCCCCTGGTTGTCCGTCCACTTTTGGAGTGACTGAGAAAATTGTGTGGGAACTTGGTAGAGGATTTTTTAACAAAGGCCACCATTTATATGTAGATAACTTCTACACTGGTGTGCGGTTGTTCAGGGAATTGGCCAAAGTGGACACTGTTGCTTGTGGCACAATCCGCTCTAACCGTAAAGGTTTCCCAAAAGAACTTGTTTGCCAAAAGCTTGTGCGGGGACAGTGCAGTGCGTTGCGTTGCGAGGAGCTTCTAGCTGTGAAGTTTTCAGACAGGAGAGATGTCTACATGCTGACTACCATCCATGATGAAAGCACTGCACCTGTGACTGTTTGGGGTCACATTGCTGAAGTGCGCAAACCTGTGTGCATTTTAGACTATAATAGGCACATGGGTGGTGTTGACAGAGTAGATCAGAGGTTGGAACCTTACGCTGCTCTTCGTAAGGCTTACATTTGGTATAAGAAGTTGGCTATTGATCCAGCGCTTACAATAAAAATAATTTCTCCTAAAATGCTTTTGGTCATCCAGGTGCAATTATTTCTCTAAAACACACACACACTATATCCATATGACGGTGGGGCCCATAACACCGCATATACATTCACTTACTCATTTGTTTCCCTGGATTTCCTCCGTCATGAAACCTAGGAGAAAAACGATTCGCTGGAAGGAGACGGGATACCTCTTTTATAATAACACAATAATTCTCATTTGCTTTTAAGGTATTCCGCTCATTGGTCGATGGACCAACTAGTAGGAATCAGTTGATGGTGATTAAGACCAGCTCAATCACAATGAACTCATAACCATTTTATTATCAGTCATTATACTGAAGAAAATCACTGAGTCATTTGTTTAAAGAATAACAAAGTTTATATAAAGTTTAGAATGCAGGAAATTTGAGATTAATCTTATTATTCAGATCTTTGCATTTATCATCAATATAAGAATAATTGTAATTGCATGACACTTTTATTAGACGGAAAATGAGGTTATCATACTAAGAACTCTATAGATCAACCTATCTATCTCTCGGGGAAATCCTAATAATTCTAATATAAATCTTATCAAATGCTAGTTCTCCTAAAGCAGCATCTTATACTCAACTGGAAAAGGAAAATAACAGCAGCAGCATCATCTCGTCAGCATCAGCAACCGCAAACTCTCCCATCTACAGCATCTAACTTCTTCAGCATCTCCCGCAGCATCCCGCAGCATCTACTCCAGCATTCTCTCTAGCATATCCCCCTCCCACCAAGAGTAGGTCTTCTTATACCCTAATTCTAGCTTACAGCATAAAATGTTTCTTCTTACATGGCGCGATTCATTCTCATTGGTCGAAAACTCAGGTCCCTATACATTTTAATCAAACTTCCTGGTCTTAACCAGTTCCGTGTGGAATGTCCATGCAAGCATCGTTTCCCACAGTTCATGCACTTTGCTCATCCGTTTCGATCAGTCCAAATTGTTTCTTTTTCTGCAACAATTTGTATAATAGAGTTCTTTCTATTGATTCAACCAGGCTTCTCACGCTTCTTGCTGATCATCTTGGCACACATCTGCTCAGAAGGGTCACAGCAGCCTTGACCATACTTTCATCTTAGCCTCTCGGCATCAGCACGTGATCATCCCTTTTCCACAGCCTCTCTCCTCTATCACATGGTCGCATCCGCTCATGCGCACTCTAGTAACTCGCGGCCATTTTATATTGCTGCTCGGCAGGCCTAAGCGCACTATTTTTAAAGAAAACAAAATGATATTAAAACAATGAAATATAAACCCTTTCGTTTCCCTCCCGTCTTTCTACGTACCCCAATTAGGTATTACCTAGCAGAAGCAACATATAAAGCTGTCCCTTACTTACCATCGCTTTATTTTGCAACCACACGTTTTATTCAAAGCACAAATCATGCATTTTATTATTATTTTAGTACGCAAAATATTATGTTATGTTAGAAACGTAAACAATCATTAGTCCATTACTTTGCACACTGAATTGCATGTTATCCTTAACCCTTTACATACATTGTTGGTTATTTACTTGAACGAACATGTTTATTAATATTATACGAAAATATTAGGAGGTTAAAATTTTTATATTTTCCCTGCTCCATCAACTATCCATCTTTTCCACTTGGCAACCTTTAATGCTTTTGTTGTGTTCCAGGATTCTTGTCCTGAGTCAAAGATGACTTTTGTTAAGTTTCAGGAGTCTGTAATAGGCAGCCGTGTTTTAGTGGAACAGGAAAGTGTTCCTAGAGTTGGAGTGGTGGAGGATGTTGCTAGATTGAAAGATTGCCACTTTCCTGATCACATTCCTCCCACACCCTCAAAAGACTTTCCCAGTAGGAGATGTAGAGTCTGTTGGCGAAGAGGTATGCAGAAGGAGACTCGTATGTACTGCCCCGAGTGTCCTTCTAACCCTGTGCTGTGTGTGCCTGCTTGTTTTAGAATGTACCACATGCAAAATAATTTTTGGGAGCATCCATGAGTGGTAAAGTGAACTGCCTGGCCTCTATTGTTTAATATTTTTTGTTCAGTTTCAAGGTTGGCACTTGTGTAGTGTATTTAGTTTCAGATTTTGTGTTAGTAGATTTGTATTTATTTGCAATTTGTTTGTGTTTTCTTATTTATATAAAAAAAATCCTAAATGTGATGGCGGTGTGCGTGGAGTGGTGCTTGTGTGGTGGTGTGCGTGGTCTGGCGTTTGACTGGCGGTGTGTTTGGATTGGCGCTTGGCTGGTGGTGTGTTTGGATTGGCGCTTGGCTGGCGGTGTGCGTGGACTGGCGCTTGGCTGGCGGTGTTTGGACTGGCGCTTGGCTGGTGGTGTGCGTGGACTGGCGCTTGGCTGGCGGTGTGCGTGGACTGGCGCTTGGCTGGCGGTGTGTGTGGACTGGCGCTTGGCTGGTGGTGTGCGTGGACTGGCGCTTGGCTGGCGGTGTGTGTGGACTGGCGCTTGGCTGGCGGTGTGTGTGGACTGGCGCTTGGCAGGCAGTGTGCGTGGACTGGCGCTCGGCTGGCGGTGTACGTAGACTGGCGCTTGGCTGGCGGTGTGTGAGTAGTGACTAGCTGCTGGTCACTACACACACTGCTAGCCAAACGCCACTCAACGCAATCCGTGAGCTGGTGTGGTTGCTGTGTCAGGAATGTGGGCATGTGAAAGTGATGGGCCCTTGAATGGCGCTGTCTGCTGGTGTGAGTGTTGTAATGTGCTGGGCCCGCGGCTGGCGTTGTGAATGGTTTTGTATGTGTCACACGTATGAAAGGTGTATGAATGGCCTGTAAAGAGGTTGGTGCCTTGTCGTGGCTTTACAGCTCACGAGCTGTGAGTCAATGGTTCAGTTTCTCGTCCTTTCAATTAACAGTGCATTTCATTTTTGTGAAATCTCTGGTTAATACAACTGTATATACTGAACCATCACTCACCCTCGTGCCAAATCCAACCAGTATGTATGTGTGCGTGAGGAATAGGTGGTTGTGCATAAAAATGTCTTTTCTGTTTTTGTCAAGCAGGGTGTACCTTGTCCTTTTTGGTGAATGTTGTAATGTGTTGCTTTTGTGCCTGGTGGTGTGAATGGTCTTGTGTGTATCATGTATAAAAGGTGTGTGAATGGCCTGTAAAGCGGTTGGTGCCTTGAAGTGGCTTTACAGCTCATGAGCTGCGAGTCACTGGTTCAGGTTTTTGTCCTTTCAATTATTGACAGTGCATTTCATTTTTGTGAAATCTCTTGTTAATAAAATTTTATATACTGAACCATCACTCGCCCTCGTGCCAAATCCAACCAGTATGTGTGTGTGCTTGAAGAATAGATGGCTCTGCAGTAATCTTTGTCTGTTTTGTCTCTCTGCCAAGCTGTACATTTCATCTAAGAATAACCTAACAACTGTAGTTTTTGTCGTAAACTAAACACCCATGGGAGTGCATGGTGATGTCTCTCTTGTGGATTCCAACAAGTTATCTTACCCACAATGTCCTGCAAACCTCAAAATGTGACTGCGACATTTTCCTTGCATTATTGTGTCCAAATTTTCACACTGCAGAAAGTAACAACAAATTTCCAACCCCCAGCATTTCTCCAAGTATCCCAATAGAAATGGTACCTCACTTGTATGGGTGGGCCAAGTACCCGCTGCAGGGAAGGGCCCAAAACCTATTGATGCGACATTAAAATTACCTATCACAAACCAACCTGGTTTTGCAAGGGGGTCCCATGAGTTTTTGGCCCGGGGCTCGGCGGCCATCTAGGGAACCCTACCTAACCCACACATTTCTGGAAACTAGACACCCAGGAGAGTCCAGCGAGGTATGGCTTGCGTGGGTCCCCCATCATTCTCCTACCCAGAATCCCCTGCAAACCTCAAATTTTACCGAAAAGTTCACTTTTTTCTCACATATGTGTGGTGGAAAGTTCTGGAATCTGCGTGGATCCACAAATTTCCTCCCACCCAGCGTTCCCCCAGGTCTCCTGATAAAAATGGTACCTCACTTGCATGGGTGGGTCAAGGACCCGCGACAGGCAAAGGCCCAAAAGCTATTGAGGCGACATCAAAAATACCTATCACAAACCAACCTGGTTTTGCATGGGGGGTCCCATGAGTTTTTGGCCCGGGGCTCGCAGCCATCTAGGGAAACCTACCTAACCCACACATTTCTGGAAACTAGACACGCGGGGGAGTCCAGTGAGGTATGGCTTGCGTGGGTCCCCCATCATTCTCCTACCCAGAATCCCGTGCAAACCTCAAATTTCGCTGAAAAATTCACTTTTTTCTCACATTTCTGTGGTGGAAAGTTCTGGAATCTTCGTGGAGCCACAAATTTCCTCCCACCCAGCGTTCCCCCAGGTCTCCCGATAAAAATGGTACCTCACTTGTGTGGGTAGGCACAGTGGCTGCAGCAGGAAATGGCCCAAATCGTACTCTGGAGACTTCAAAATTACCTACAGCAAAACTACCTGGTTTTGGTGGGGGGGCACCTGAGATTTTGGCCCCGGGCTCGGCGGCCATCTTGGGAAAGTACCAAACCCAAACATTTCTGAAAACTATACACCAGGGGGAGTCCAATGAGGTATGGCTTGCGTGGATCCCCCAACGTTTTCCTACCCAGAATGCAATGCAAACCTTAAATTTAGCTGAAAAAAACACATTTTCCACATATTTGCGTGTGGAATCACCGTGCCGTGCCGCCGTTTCCTGGCGCGGGCACTAGGCCGACCCACACAAGTGAGGTACCATTTTTCTTGGAAGACTTTGGGGATCGCGGGGCGGGTGGAAATTTGTGGATCCACGCAGATTACAGAACTTTCCACCAAAGAAATGTGGGGAAAATGTGATTTTTTTGACACTTTTTTAGGTTTGCAAGGGACTCTGGGTAACAGAACCTGGTGGGAGGCAGTCAAGTCACCCCATCCTAGATTCCCCTGGGTGTCTAGTTTTCAAACATGTATAGGTTTGCTAGGTTTCCGGCAGAGTTAGGGTTCAAAAACTACAGCTAGGCACTTTGCCAAAAAAGGGTCATTTTTCACTGCGAAATTGAGGTGTGTCCACGTTGCGTTTTGCGCCGTTTCCTGTTGCGGGCACTAGGCCAACCCACACAAGTGAGGTACCATTTTTCTCGGAAGACTTTGGGGATCGCGGGGCGGGTGGAAATTTGTGGATCCACGCAGATTACAGAACTTTCCACCACAGAAATGTGGGGAAAATGTGATTGTTTAGACACTTTTTTAGGTTTGCAAGGAATTCTGGGTAACAGAACCTGGTGGGAGGCAGTCAAGTCACCCCATCCTGGATTCCCCTGGGTGTCTAGTTTTCAAAAATGTATAGGTTTGCTAGGTTTCCCTAGGTGCCGGGAGAGTTAGGGTTCAAAAACTACAGCTAGGCACTTTGCCAAAAAAGGGTAATTTTTCACTGCGAAATTGAGGTGTGTCCACGTTGTGTTTTGCGCCATTTCCTGTCGCGGGCACTAGGCCGACCCACACAAGTGAGGTACCATTTTTCTTGGAAGACTTTGGGGATCGCGGGGCAGGTGGAAATTTGTGGATCCACGCAGATTCCAGAACTTTTCACCCCAGAAATGTGAGGAAAATGTAGTTTTTTGGACACTTTTTTAGGTTTGCAAGGGATTCTGGGTAACAGAACCTGGTGGGAGGCAGTCAAGTCACCCCATCCTGGATTCCCCTGGGTGTCTAGTTTTCAAAAATGTATAGGTTTGCTAGGTTTCCCTAGGTGCCGGCAGAGTTAGGGTTCAAAAACTACAGCTAGGCACTTTGCCAAAAGAGGGTCATTTTTCACTGCGAAATTGAGGTGTGTCCACGTTGCGTTTTGCGCCGTTTCCTGGCGCGGGCACTAGGCCGACCCACACAAGTGAGGTACCATTTTTCTTGGAAGACTTTGGGGATCGCGGGGCGGGTGGAAATTTGTGGGTCCACGCAGATTACAGAACTTTCCACCACAGAAATGTGGGGAAAATGTGATTTTTTGGACACTTTTTTAGGTTTGCAAGGGATTCTGGGTAACAGAACCTGGTGGGAGGCAGTCAAGTCACCCCATCCTGGATTCCCCTGGGTGTCTAGTTTTCAAAAATGTATAGGTTTGCTAGGCTTCCCTAGGTGCCGGCAGAGTTAGGGTTCAAAAACTACAGCTAGGCACTTTGCCAAAAAAGGGTCATTTTTCACTGCGAAATTGAGGTGTGTCCACGTTGCGTTTTGCGCCGTTTCCTGTCGCGGGCACTAGGCCAACCCACACAAGTGAGGTACCATTTTTCTCGGAAGACTTTGGGGATCGCGGGGCGGGGGAAATTTGTGGATCCACGCAGATTACAGAACTTTCCACCACAGAAATGTGGGGAAAATGTGATTTTTTTGACACTTTTTAGGTTTGCAAGGGATTCTGGGTAACAGAACCTGGTGGGAGGCAGTCAAGTCACCCCATCCTGGATTCCCCTGGGTGTCTAGTTTTCAAAAATGTATAGGTTTGCTAGGTTTCCCTAGGTGCCGACAGAGTTAGGGTTCAAAAACTACAGCTAGGCACTTTGCCAAAAAAGGGTCATTTTTCACTGCGAAATTGAGGTGTCTCCACGTTGCGTTTTGCGCCGTTTCCTGTTGCGGGCACTAGGCCAACCCACACAAGTGAGGTACCATTTTTCTCGGAAGACTTTGGGGATCGTGGGCGGGTGGAAATTTGTGGATCCACGCAGATTACAGAACTTTCCACCACAGAAATGTGGGGAAAATGTGATTTTTTTGGACACTTTTTTAGGTTTGCAAGGGATTCTGGGTAACAGAACCTGGTGGGAGGCAGTCAAGTCACCCCATCCTGGATTCCCCTGGGTGTCTAGTTTTCAAAAATGTATAGGTTTGCTAGGTTTCCCTAGGTGCCGGCAGAGTTAGGGTTAAAAAACTACAGCTAGGCACTTTGCCAAAAAAGGGTCATTTTTCACTGCGAAATTGAGGTGTGTCCACGTTGCGTTTTGCGCCGTTTCCTGTCGCGGGCACTAGGCCGACCCACACAAGTGAGGTACCATTTTTCTCGGAAGCCTTTGGGGATCGCGGGCGGGTGGAAATTTGTGGATCCACGCAGATCACAGAACTTTCCACCACAGAAATGTGGAGAAAATGTGATTTTTTAGACACTTTTTTAGGTTTGCAAGGGATTCTGGGTAACAGAACCTGGTGGGAGGCAGTCAAGTCACCCCATCCTGGATTCCCCTGGGTGTCTAGTTTTCAAAAATGTATAGGTTTGCTAGGTTTCCCTAGGTGCCGGGAGAGTTAGGGTTCAAAAACTACAGCTAGGCACTTTGCCAAAAAAGGGGGATTTTTCACTGCGAAATTGAGGTGTGTCCACGTTGCGTTTTGCGCCATTTCCTGTCGTGGGCACTAGGCCGACCCACACAAGTGAGGTACCATTTTTCTTGGAAGACTTTGGGGATCGCGGGGCGGGTGGAAATTTGTGGATCCACGCAGATTACAGAACTTTCCACCACAGAAAGTGGGGAAAATGTGATTTTTTGGACACTTTTTTAGGTTTGCAAGGGATTCTGGGTAACAGAACCTGGTGGGAGGCAGTCAAGTCACCCCATCCTGGATTCCCCTTGGTGTCTAGTTTTCAAAAATGTATAGGTTTGCTAGGTTTCCCTAGGTGCCGGCAGAGCTATGGTTAAAAAACTACAGCTAGGCACTTTGCCAAAAAAGGGTCATTTTTCACTGCGAAATTGAGGTGTGTCCACGTTGCGTTTTGCACCGTTTCCTGTCACGGGCACAAGGCCGACCCACACAAGTGAGGTACCATTTTTCTTGGAAGGCTTTGGGGATCACGGGGCGGGTGGAAATTTGTGGATCCACGCAGATTCCAGAACTTTCCACCACAGAAAGTTGGAGAAAATGTGGTTTTTTTGACAATTTTTTAGGTTTGCAAGGGATTCTGGGTAACAGAACCTGGTGGGAGGCAGTCAAGTCACCCCATCCTGGATTCCCCTTGGTGTCTAGTTTTCAAAAATGTATAGGTTTGCTAGGTTTCCCTAGGTGCCGGCAGAGCTATGGTTAAAAACTACAGCTAGGCACTTTGCCAAAAAAGGGTCATTTTTCACTGCGAAATTGAGGTGTGTCCACGTTGCGCTTTGCACCGTTTCCTGTCACGGGCACAAGGCCGACCCACACAAGTGAGGTACCATTTTTCTTGGAAGGCTTTGGGGATCACGGGGCAGGTGGAAATTTGTGGATCCACGCAGATTCCAGAACTTTCCACCACAGAAAGTTGGAGAAAATGTGTTTTTTTTGACACTTTTTTAGGTTTGCAAGGGATTCTGGGTAACAGAACCTGGTGGGAGGCAGTCAAGTCACCCCATCCTGGATTCCCCTGGGTGTCTAGTTTTCAAAAATGTATAGGTTTGCTAGGTTTCCCTAGGTGCCGGCAGAGTTAGGGTTAAAAAACTACAGCTAGGCACTTTGCCAAAAAAGGGTCATTTTTCACTGTGAAATTGAGGTGTGTCCACGTTGCGTTTTGCGCCATTTCCTGTCGTGGGCACTAGGCCGACCCACACAAGTGAGGTACCATTTTTCTTGGAAGACTTTGGGGATCGCGGGGCAGGTGGAAATTTGTGGATCCACGCAGATTACAGAACTTTCCACCACAGAAAGTGGGGAAAATGTGATTTTTTGGACACTTTTTTAGGTTTGCAAGGGATTCTGGGTAACAGAACCTGGTGGGAGGCAGTCAAGTCACCCCATCCTGGATTCCCCTTGGTGTCTAGTTTTCAAAAATGTATAGGTTTGCTAGGTTTCCCTAGGTGCCGGCAGAGCTATGGTTAAAAAACTACAGCTAGGCACTTTGCCAAAAAAGGGTCATTTTTCACTGCGAAATTGAGGTGTGTCCATGTTGCGTTTTGCACCGTTTCCTGTCACGGGCACAAGGCCGACCCACACAAGTGAGGTACCATTTTTCTTGGAAGGCTTTGGGGATCACGGGGCGGGTGGAAATTTGTGGATCCACGCAGATTCCAGAACTTTCCACCACAGAAAGTTGGAGAAAATGTGTTTTGTTTGACAATTTTTTAGGTTTGCAAGGGATTCTGGGTAACAGAACCTGGTGGGAGGCAGTCAAGTCACCCCATCCTGGATTCCCCTGGATGTCTAGTTTTCAAAAATGTATAGGTTTGCTAGGTTTCCCTATGTGCCGGCAGAGCTATGGTTCAAAAACTACAGCTAGGCACTTTGCCAAAAAAGGGTCATTTTTCACTGCGAAATTGAGGTGTGTCCACGTTGCGTTTTGCACCGTTTCCTGTCGCGGGCACTAGGCCGACCCACACAAGTGAGGTACCATTTTTCTCGGAAGACTTTGGGGATCGTGGGGTGGGTGGAAATTTGTGGATCCACGCACATTACAGAACTTTCCATCACAGAAATGTGGGGAAAATGTGGTTTTTTTGACACTTTTTGAAGTTTGCAAGGGATTCTGGGTAACAGAACCTGGTGGGAGGCAGTCAAGTCACCCCATCCTGGATTCCCCTGGGTGTCTAGTTTTCAAAAATGTATAGGTTTGCTAGGTTTCCTAGGTGACGGCAGAGCTAGGGTTCAAAAACTACAGCTAGGCACTTTGTCAAAAAAGGTTCATTTTTCACTGTGAAATTGGGGTGTGTCCACGTTGCGTTTTGCGCCGTTTCCTGTCACGGGCACTAGGCCTACCCACACAAGTGAGGTACCATTGTTCTCGGAAGACATTGGGGAACGCGGGGTGGGTGAAAATTTGTGAATCCACACAGATTCCAGAACTTTCCACCTCAGAAATGTGAGGAAAATGTGTTTTTTTGGACAATTTTTTAGGTTTGCAAGGGATTCTGGGTAACAGAACCTGGTGGGAGCCAGTCAAGTCACCCCATCCTGGATTCCCCTGGGTGTCTAGTTTTGAAAAATGTATAGGTTTGCTAGGTTTCCCTAGGTGCCGGCAAAGCTAGGGTTAAAAAACTACAGCTAGGCACTTTGCAAAAAAAGGGTAATTTTTCATTGTCAAAATGTGGTGTGTTCACGTTGGGTTTTGAGCCATTTCCTGTCGTGGGCACTATGCCTACCCACACAAGTGAGGTACCATTTTTATCGGGAGACTTAAGGTAATTCAGATTTGTAAAGCAACTGTTATTACCTATTGACTTTCGATGCATTCTGCCTTCCAAATGAAAAACATTGTGTAAAAAGAAGTCATTTTAAAAAATAACCGATAATTCTCATGCTAGTATGAGTATTCCCAATTTTGGAAATGTGCAAATATCTACTGTTTCTAAACTCTATATTTTGTTCCCATTTCAGAAATGCATAGGTGTCTTTCATACCGATTTTTCCATGTATACATTTTCCCACAATAATTGCTATATACCCGGTACATAATAAAAAACCATTGCAAGACGCTGCTCAGTTATTGGCTCTGGGTTCGTCGGGTTCTTGGTGAACCTACAAGTCCTATATATCCCCACAACCAGTAAGGTCCAGCGGATTTAATGGTATATTGCTTTCAAAGAGCTGTCATAATTAGAAGAAGTTACAGGTGAAAACGTTGACACAAAAGGCTGTTTTTTTCAACTAATTTTCAATTTTTCCTATATTTAACTGTTACTTTCCAAAAAGAAACCTTGATGGATCTACACAAATGACCCCTTGCTGAATTCAGAATTTTGTCTACTTTTCTAAAATGTATAGCTTTCCAGGATCCATTATTGCTTTCATACCCATTTCTACCATTAACTGGAAGGAGGTTAAAAGCACAAAAAATAGCAAAAATATGCTATGTTTCAGAAAAATGCCAAAACTGTGTAAAAATATTGGTTTTCTGACAAAAGTCTGTCATTCCCTAACAGCTGGGAAAATGGTGATTTCAGCCCCACAAACCCTTTTTTGATACCATTTGCAGGGAAAAACCCAGACGCTTTCATTTGCAGCCCTTTTTCGCATTTTTCCCCAAAACCCAAAATTTAGCTGTATTTTGGTTCATTTCTGGGACCCCTCCAGGGGAATCCACAAACCCTGGGTACCTTTAGAATCCCCATGATGTTGGAAGAAAAGGACGCAAATTTGGCGTGGATACCTTATGTGGTTAAAAAGTTACAGGGGCCTAAGCGCGCACTACCCCAAATAGCCATAAAATGGCTTAGCACAGGGGGGAAAAGGCCTAGCAGCGAAGGGGTTAAGTAGAGGTCGGGGGAGGGAGGGGGAGCTGGGAGGCGGGAACGGGGAGGAAAATGCGGAAGGGGCCGCGGGGGCAGCAGCAGAAAGGGGGGAGAAAAGAATGAGGCTGACTCAGTCAGCAAAGTAAATAAGGAAAAAGGAAAACTGAGCAATTTAAAGAAAAAAATGTAAATAAAATAAAAAAAAAAAAAAAATGCTTGGCAAGCAATCAGTCCAGACCAGGGGTGAGAACCGCCGTCTGTGTTGGGCTGACAGGAGAGGCAGAGAACTGCCTGAGCTACAGAGCTGCGTGCTGGAATTGCAGGAACCCATGGGGTTTAGCGCGACTCAGCGCGCAGCGGCCTCCATTAAGTAGATGTCGGGGGAGGGCGTGACAGCTGGGAGGCGGAAACGGGGAGGAAAAACGCGGGAGCTGGAGCGGGAGGGGCCGCGGGGGCAGCTGTGGCAGGAGGCGGCAGAAAGGGGGGGGAGAAAAGAATGAGGCTGACTCAGTCAGCAAAGTAAATAAGGAAAGAGGAAAACTGAGCAATTTAAAGAAAAAGAATCTAAAGAAAAGGAAAATACTGGGCAAGCTATCAGTCCAGACCAGGGGCGAGAATCGCGGTCAGTGCTTGGCCGACAGAAGAGGCAGAGAACTGCCTGAGCTACGGAGCTGCGCCCTGGGAGAGCAGGAACCCAAGGGGTTTAGCTCCATATAACAGTGTGTGTATGTTGTTGGTGTGCAATGCTATATGTCATAAAAGAGCATTAAACATTACCTACATATACATATTGAAAGTTTCACAACACATATGTGTAGTGAGATAATGATAAGTAGTACTTACATGTCTCCACACCACCATGACCTCACTCCGCCAGCACAATGGGAACATCTATATATGCTCAGCGCAAACCCACCAGCATGATCGTGATGTAGTACTGGTAGCCAGCAGAAAAGACAGCCGATGCGGCGGTTACCCGGTCTGTTGATGCCACATCTAAATACGGCAGACGGAACGCCATCAGCTCAACGGAGTACTTCAGGCTGCTGCCGCAGTGGGACATCAGCACAACCACCAAGATCTAAATCAGGCCTTAAGTTACAATGTTTAAATACATTTATACACAGAAAATGGGATGCCTTGTATCTGCATCTTTAGGGTGCAGTATGAAAGGAGAACGGTTGAAAGCCTGGGAATGAAGGAGGTGGTAGATCAGTGGTACATCAATGGGAGTGTAGTTGGCACCTGTTTGTGGTCCAGAAGGGCAGGATTAAGGCCATATTTACAGGCTATACACAGACATTAAGTGCATATAAAATGAATCTAAATAGAACGGATTTGCTTAGTTAGTGGGTATACTGAATACCTGTCCTGTGCCTATTCGGGACTTCTCGAATGCCCACCATACATTTTCACAGGGCTGCTTTCAGTACTGGAAATCTTCGAAGCATCTGGTATGACTGCATGTATTCTTGAGTTTGCAGATTTATTTTTATTGGTGTTGTACTCCGGGGTGCTATTGGGTTTGGGTGTTCGTTGTGTTGGGGGCATGGGGTTTTTCTCTAGATTGAACATCAGTTTTACCGAGTCAATTAGTTGCACACCTAAGTCTTTCACCCCTACAAACCAAAAACTCTTCCTTTTCTGTTCTAGTTTCATCTTCATACTTCTCTTTAGCTCACTGAGTTTGGAGTAATTTGGGATTTTTCAAGACTCATTTTTTTCCCACTGGTTTTCAATATCTTTAGTAGTTTGTGCACAATTTTGCATAGCCTGTAGTATTTTTTTTCATCAGACCAAGATTAATGGGACCAATGAAATTAAGACCTATTACTACATCATAGCTTAAACCGAATCTTTAATCATTGCAGTTTGCATCTCATTCCTGATGTTCATGGATTTTTTTTTAAATATTGCGGTCTAATTATTCCATATTCATTTAGCCCAGATTTTTCATCTCCACACTTCTGTAGGGCTTAAACATCCATAGCAAGCTTAGGCACATGTCTTTGATTTCCAGGTCTTGTAAATTCAGAAATTACAGAACATAATTGCAAAATCCGAGTTTAAATGAAGCATAATTGTTAATTATAATTAGGGCTACCGGTTTTATGGTATTTTTTTTTTTTAACATTTCCGTCTGTATTTATCCATATTTATTTTTATGTCATTTTATCTGTATATATCTGTATTTATTTTTGTCGCAAGCAAAAAAAGACGTTGCAGCTAGTATTTTCCACATTTATTTAAATAGACAGTGCACACGGTTGTTATAGGTTTAGCTATATGTATATATGCGCCAAATATGTTTCATGCAACATCCATAAAAAAACGTTTCTGTTAGATCAAAACAGGAACTCACATATGAGAAATGGGAGGGTGTCACAGAGATTACTTGCAGTAATGCTAGTGAGCTGCTGCTGTGTTACAATATTGAAAACACTGTCACTAGCCATGATTATTAAATGTAAACACATTTAGAATTTGGACGAGTGCACCTGTGCACTTTCAGTGACCTGGCCAAAGACGGCAGCAAGCTCTCAATTCAGAAATAAATTAAAGGCCCTTGCATTATTTTACTTTGTACTGCCTAGTAGCATTTGAACAATTTACTGCAATGCTGTAATCCCACACAGTGTAGCTGCAGCCACAGTTCTTCCTCGCACAGTGGAGAAAAAAACGATTTACGATTTAACTTGAAAAGGGGCTTACAGATATGCCCTGGCTGTCTCGGTCTCTGAGGAATGTTTTGTTTGTTCATGCTGCACCAAGTCACAGAGGAAAGTTTCAATTTAAAGCCTGAAAGTATCTGAAAGCGAATGCGACCTAATTTCTCTAATGTGTTTATACAGCCAGTCTTTCTGACCTTTTTGGGTCACCCATTTCTGCCAGTCTTACATTAGCGCCAAGTACTCGCGCTACTAACAACGTCCCCGCCTCCTCAAATTTGAACAGCTGTAGTGGTGAAAATAGTGAAATACAAGTCCACCCCCACCCTTTCACTTACCTGTGACCTAAAACTGACTGGGGTGCTGGCGCAGCGCTCACTAGATAGCCGGAGCTCCGGAGATGTCGAAGGAGCAGCTGATTGCTGGGCAGGCGGCAAGTCCGAGGGCTGAAAGCAAGTGGCGTCAAGCAGGGTGAGCCGATGGTGGCCGTAGTGAAGGCAAAAAGGAGAAAGTAGGGGGATGAGGCCCAGAAATAAAGGACAAAAAGGTAAGGGCAGGCTAGAGAAGTGTAGACACACCCACGTTGTGACGCATAGATCTAAACGTGATTGGCTCAAAGAATGTAACAGGCACGTCATCAGGGCTATGGTGAGCAGGTCAGAGGTCAATGCAAGACACTCCATGGAAGGAATTTCCCGCGCCTAGCAGAGATTAATGGCCCAGCAGGTGCTAATGTGGGCAGGCATACACCGCAATCAGGAAGAGGGACGTGGCAGGCAACCCTGGGCTGGAGCACGGATTAAACAATTCTCGGAATCCGAGAATCCAATTTGGTTGTATTTTTCCGCTTCTATTTATAAATACAGACGGAAGAAAAATATTTTTCCGTCTGTATTTATGTGTAAAAATCCGTTTAAACGGAAAACCGGGAGCCTTAATTATAATATAAATGTGCCTGCTATGCTAATGTACAGTGACAGCTCACAGCCAACACACACCCCTCCCCAGTAGCGGTCGGTGGTGGGAATGCCACCGGGCGCTGACGTGGGGCGGGGGAGGGACAGGGTGGGGGGTAGTAAACTACGGATTACGGCCGATTACAGGTAAGTACACATATATAATAAAACGAATTTCGTTTCTCGCGCTGCATCGCCTGTAACATGGAGAGGAGAACGGTTCTCAAGGCAACTGTATGTTTCCTCTCTGGGCCTTAGGTTCACGCCAGTAAAACTTGAGGCTTGTTAACCCTTTCAGGTCAGGAACAACGGCATATATAAGACTGCTGGGGAGATTTGTGTGTGAAGCACTATAATACAGACAACCATTTTTTGGTTCATGCAGTCAGTCCATCCATCTATCTCCTCATTCATTCATGTGTTCATTCACTAACTTATTTGATCAAATATTTTTCATTCATTCACGTTAAACCTTAGTTTCATGAAGCAATGTGTCCCCAGATTAAGGCACTTTCCAGAGCATCAAAATCAGAAGAAATACAAGTAACTAAATAATTCCAATTTTGAAATCGAATGGGCCCAGTCATTAATTGAGTTTAAGAGCAATGAAAAGTTAAAGGGTTTTATTACAAAGTTCTGAAGTAAAGCATTACAGAGTCAATACCATGAAGTAATACAGAGTATGTAAAATCAGAAATTATTTAAATCCAAATGGGTTGCAAAATCAATAAAAAGACAGCATCACTAGCAGCATCTAGTCTCCAGGAAAATCTGGCCCATCCCCAAAAATCAAGAGGTTTTTAAATAATATTCTTACATATTAAATCAACATTTCTGCAGATTCGCTGTGGTGTGAACAAATGTATGGTTTCTTCAGCAAATCAGAGCGCATAAAAAATATACCTTAATACCTCGGCACCAACCCACTATATGAATAACTGTACAGTAGCCTCCATGCTATGCTAATGTCATACAGCGACTCTCAAACAAAACAAGATACATCAACAATAACCTTTTATGTAAAGGAATAGGTCTCAGTGACCCAGCGGACGAAAAACAAAATATTTACAAGCTACACCTGAACTGGGGAAGGTTTATCAGGAACAGAACAATAACAGTGAAAAATAACTCAGTACATTGCAGCTTGACTGTGTTCTGCAGAGCTTATGAGGAGAAGATGTGTGCAGGGGGTAAAGCACTGAATGATTGACAGGGATGACTTCCTTCTTGGAAAAGATGGCGTTTTACACAAAAATGTGGTATAGTTAATAATCATTCGGAAAACACCCTTCTACACATCATACGAAATTCGTTTCAAAATTAATCATATCGTATCAGTCTGTACATGTGAATATGTATGTTTAAAATGCATAATTCACACTGTCAATAATGCGGAAAAACATAACCCCATAACAATCTCTAACACCTGTAATAAACCAACTTAACCTTTATGGCAGAGTATTATCATTTATAACAATGGTTTTATGCAGGGTTCGGAAAAATCCAACCAACTTGTAATCAGGGGCTAAATGAACTGCTCCTTTTTCCTGCAGTGTTTTGGATACCAACGAGTCAGATTTGAAACGGGTCTTGCTGTCTTTTTTGATGTAGGTGTCAGCAAATTATTTTCCGCATTTTTGGACTGAAAGTTCATCCATTTGTAATGTGTCATTGTTTCTTGAGAATGAATACGTGCGGTAGGCACTTCTCTTTACAAATTGACCATTGCAAAGAGGATTATTGTTGCTTGAAGAGATTCAACAAGGTATACTATGGGGAAAAAATTGGAATATGAGCAATTATTAAAGTTTTCATAATAGCCCAAGCAACAGTGAAAAAGAAATATCAATATGGAATGAGGATATCACACACTGGCGAAAGAAGCCCTTCACTCATGAAGGACAATTGCCAATTCCACTGAGCGTGGAAAGTGGAGGAGTTCAGGGCCACTTTCTGTATTTTTAGCGAAAGGGGAGGAAAAACCAAAAGTGATATTGGCCAAACATTTGCAAAATCATCTAACAAATACAGGCTGGGTGAAGAAGAAAATAAAGAAACTTTCAGCTGCAAATCTTTAAGGAATTTTATCAGATGAAGGTATTGACTTAATTAAAACAGATTGCGCTGACTCCACATTCGGAGGATCTTGTACATTTAATAAAAACTCACAGCATCAAAGTAAATTCATGTGCCATTTTTTTTCTTACTTTTTGTGCTCTTTGGACTCAAGTGAACGTGTGTGTATATATATATATGTGTGTACATATACATATGTGTGTGTATATATATATATATATATATATATATATATATATATATATATATATATATATACACATATATACATACATACATACATACACACACACACAAACAAGGTTACCCCATATGGAAGAGCCACACCAGGTAGGTTATACTCCAAACATTTATTCACGAAGGCTGCAGGCTGCACACAGGAAAAGGCAAGAGCGTCATCAGGAATGAATTGCCAGACGCGTTTCGAGTCCTCTTGACCCTTAATCATTGGTGTTCATGCGTGAAAACAGGACCGGCATATGCAACTGAATTTATTCACAAGAAACGCCCCAGTGGGCGTGGTCACTTCTCTGGCCTTATGGTCTTTGTAGTTGCTTCTGATAAATCTCGAGTGAGTCCGTCCTGAAATTCACGATAAATTTCAAATGACTTGTTGCCCCAGTGGGATGATGCTCAGTCTTGCTTCAACATGCTGCATCTTACACCCCCGTGATGGACTACCTCTCTTCACGATGTCACCGAATGGCTTCATCTCGAGAACGCTGCTCTTGCAGCGGGGCTTCTTCCGCGGCAGGAGCAGACCGCTTAAATCCAAACAAACAAGGTTACCCCATATGGAAGAGCCACACCAGGTAGGTTATACTCCAAACGTTTATTCACGAAGGCTGCACATAGAAAAAGGCAAGAGCGCCATCAGGAATGAATTGCCAGACGCGTTTCGAGTCCTCTTGACCCCTAATCACTGGCGTTCATGCGTGGAAACAGGACTGGCATATGCAACTAAATTTATTCACAAGAAACGCCCCAGTGGGCGTGGCCACTTCTCTGGCCTTATGGTCTTTGTAGTTGCTTCTGATAAATCTCAAGTGAGTCCGTCCTGAAATTCACAATAAATTTAAAAAGACTTGTTGCCCCAGTGGGATGATGCTCAGTCTTGCTTCAACATGCTCTTCTGGACCGTGCTCTAGCTTTCTGGGAAATTTGGTGTAAATCCGTTTCATCATTTGGACTGTAGCTGTGTTTAAAGTTCCGATGGAAGTATGGATTTTGGAAAACACATATCTATCTATCTATCTATCTATCTATCTGTCTGTCTGTCTGTCTGTCTGTCTGTCAATCCATCTATCTATACACACACATGCACTTCCCTTTCTATTCTTCCTGTGCCATTCGCCCACATCACTGGTGGATCCAGAGCTTCATGCTGTTAAGCCTTTTTACAAATTGTCATTACATTGAATGTAATACATATCGTACAGTTTCTAGGACATAAAGAAAAAAGACACCAGTACTCACTTGGAGCTGAAACTCTTCCCTGTGCACTCTTCCCTTGGAGCATTAGGGCATTGCATCTAAGGGAGGGAACCTTTAGTAGATCATCCCCCTTTTCCATCTAAAACTGTTTTTGTCCATGCAGTAAAGGAGTGCGAGCACACCACTAAATAACCACAAAAAATCTAGTGTCTGGGATGTTTCTCATTTGCATGGGCACACATATTTATTCAGTAGCGGCTTTTCACCACTTCCCTATTACCAACAACATCAATAGATAAAACATAAGCCTAAAAAATTATTGTGTGCCCGAATCTTCCCCTATGTGTTTTAGTCTAAGGAGCATTTTGCCTGCCTCAACTACTGACCGATGCTGTTATGGTGAGTGAAACATTCTGATACAACAAGTTACACCCTCTGGTTTGGACAATACAGATACCCAGTGACATCAGCCAAGCAACCTGAGTAACAGTTTGCAAACCCGAGTTTGATGTTTTGAAGGCTGCAGCAATGCCACATCCACAGCTCAAGAAAGACATAGCAGTCTTCCGATCCGCGACCTGTTTTCAGGGGTTGTAATATTGCACTCTAAATGTGACAGGCTTTCCAGACAGGCACATTTATTTATTTTAGAGGTTTTATATAGTGCTGGCTGGACCCAGAGGTATCAGAGCGCTTTACATTATAGAGCTAGTTACGGTAAGAGACAAATTACAGCATCAAAGAATAACAAAAACATCAGAGCGCTTTACAAGACTGAGATACATATGGTAAAACAAAATTACAACATTTACAACATCATTATTGGATAAACAGCAGGTAAGACAGAGAATAGGAAAGGCTTGAGAGTTGAAATACCTATAAGATATGGAAGAGCGAGTTTAAGGCGCAGGTAGAGACCCCCAATATTTATTGAGGAGGTGAATTTTGAGATCTTTTTTAAAGCTGGTGTAGGAAGGGTTGCATCGTAGGTCTTTGGGGAGGGCATTCCAGATGTAGGGGGCATTTCCGGAGAAGGAGCGGGATTGAGTGGATTTCTTTTTTAGCAGGGGTGGGACAAGGAGGAGAGCGTTAGTGCTTCTTAGGGGTCGTGTGCTGCCCGCTTTGCAGAGTTTATTGGCAAGGTAAGGTGGTGCATTTTGATGGAGGACTTTGTGTGTGATGCATGCGTTTTTGTAGGCAGATCTGCCTTCGAAGGGGAGCCATTTTAGAGTTTTGAGAGCTGGAGAAATGTGGTCGAACCGTTTGCAGTCGGTGATGAGCCTGGCTGCAAGGTTGAGTACAGATTTGAGTGGAGCTAGGTGGACCTTGGGGATTCCGGTGAGGATGGCATTGCCGTAGTCGATTCGTGAAAGGACCAGGGATTGAACCACTAATTTAAAATCTTCAGTTGGGAGAAAGGGTTTGATTTTCTTGAGATGACGGAGAGTGAAGAGGGCTCCTTTAGCCGAATTTTTGATGTGGACATTGAGGTTTAGACTGTTATCAATGGAGATACCAAGAGATTTTACTGAGTTGGACAAGGAGAGAGAGCAGTTGAGGGTATTGAGGTCGGAGATCCAAGTTTGAATGGGGAGAGGATTGTTTTTGGGGGAGAAGAGGATGATTTCAGTTTTTTTGGGGTTGAGTTTGAGATGATTAAGGTGGAACCAGGATTGGATTTTAGTGAGGGTGTTATTAAGGTGTATGATGTCAGCGTGGGTCTTGATCTTGTAATAGAGTTGGGTGTCATCAGCATAAAGATGGTAGTTGATACCAGCTTGATTTAGAATGAGGGTGAGGGGCTCCATAAAGAGGTTAAAGAGTGAGGGTGAGAGAATAGATCCCTGGGGGACTCCTAGGTTGACCGGAGTGGGTTTAGATAGACAGTCTTGAATTTTAATTTGTTGGGTTCGATGTTGAAGATAGGAGACAAACCATTTGTCGGTAGTACCATTGAGGCCGAAGCGATCTTTGAGCACATTAAGTAGGACAGAGTGGTTAACAGTGTCAAAAGCTGCGGAGAGATCAAGGAAGATAAGAAGACATGTCTCACCATTATCAAGGGAGTGGTGGATGTCATCAACAATGTTTAGAATGGCAGTTTCAGTGCTGCAGCCTTTTCTGAAGCCTGATTGTAAGGGGTCCAGAAGGTTGAATTTTTCGATGTGTTTGTCTAATTGGAGCAAGACACATTTTCCGAGGGCTTTAGAAAGAAGGGGGAGGTTAGTGATGGGGCGGAGGTTGTTTAAGTCATTTGGATCAGCATTAGCGTTTTTGATAATGGGGGAGATTTGACCAAGTTGGAGGGAGCTAGGGACACTTCCCGTAGCAAGGGAGGTGTTGATGAATGTGGTCCAGGATGGGACGATGATGTGCTTTAGGTCTTGGACAAGGTTAGAAGGGAGGGGTCTTTGGTATGGGAGGATGGTTTTAGTTTAGTAATAATGCTGTGGACTTCATGCTCAGTTACAGTGAGGAAATTGTCAGGAGGCATTGTTTTTTGGTCGTGAGTTTGGGAGGTTGGGTACGAGAGGAGTATGGGTGGGAAGGTGTGGGGGATAGTTTAGGGAGGGAATAGGAGAAGGAATGTGTGATGAGGGGTTAGGGTGAGGTGAGGTAAGGGGAGAGTATGAGGGGGGACCTAGGGGTGTCAGGAGTGTGGAGTGTGAATTAGAGGAGATGTCAGGAGAAAGTAGGGGGTTGGTTGGGATCTGCGTTGAGTGGAAGGATTGATCTATTTTGGCAATTTTTTCCGAGAAGAAGTGGGCAATTTCTTCACATCTAGCGGTTGAGGCCGTTTGGTTAGGCGGAGCTGAGGAGGTTTGGTGCCGGAAAATGTTGAACAGTTCTCTAGGCCTGTTTTTGGCCCGATCGAGTTGTGTACGGAAGAAGGATGCCTTTTCGTTAAAAATGTGTTTTTTGTATGTAGATCTAGCTGATCTGAGGAGTGTCAGGTTAGAGTGGGAAGGATGCTGTCTCCAGGTTCTTTCCATTAGTCTTAATGAGCGTCTTTCGTTGTTAAGTTCGAGGTTAAACCAAGATTTGGAAGGGATGTTTCTTAGAGTTTTAAGTTTAGGAGGGGCCAATTGGTCTAGGACATCCATGACGGCTTTATTAAAGTGATCAGTAAGCTCATTTGCGTTTTGTGAGAGGGGAGTGAGGAGCAGTTGAGCTTGTAGTTTGGACTCAAGTTCGCCAGGAGGGATAAGTTTTAGATTTCTGGTCCATTTCATAGGTTTAATTTGTTTTGAGGTGAGGGGAGGCGGCGTGATGGAAATGGTGAACAGTATGAGGTGGTGGTCGGACCAGTCAATGGGGATGATGTTGGGAAGTCATTGTGGGTAATGATGGCATCCAGGATGGCTCCTTTGGTGTGGGTGGGGGACTGACAAAGTTGTTTGAGGTCATTGATCTCGAGAAGGTTGGTGAAGAGGGTGGTAGTGGGATCATTGGTGTCATTCAAGTGGAGGTTGAGGTCTCCAAGGAAGAGATTTTTTGAGTTGGATAATGAGGATTGTGTAATCAAGTCAGAAAGTTCATCAATAAAGGGGTGTGGATCACCAGGAGGGTGGTAGATAGTATGTAAATGAATAGAGTGGGCGCCTACAATTTTAAGTTCAGCTTCAAGGTATTCGAAGGTGGAGTGGCCAGAGTTGTTAACAAGGGAGAGCTGAAGTTCGTTTTTGAAGATTATGGCCAGTCCACCTCCTATTCTGTCAGGTCTGTCATTTCTGAGGATAGAGTATCCGGGGGGTGAGTAGATCAAGCATGCTCGTTGAGTGTTCATTGAGCCAAGTTTACCTGAGGAACGCAATGTCAATGGATTCACTAAGGATAGATTGGGAGATTTCAGTGGCATGGTGGATCGGCAGTTAACAAGCATGCAGGCGAGTGGATTGGGGTTATTTTGGGTGGGAGGGCAGGAGTGGATGGAGGTGAGTTGAGGAGGAGGTCTGGGGGAGGCGGGAATGGAGGGAATTCTGTTGGTCCCTAGAATGACAGGGATGTAGGAGTAGGGGGGAGGTGGGTTGTTGACTGAAGTACTAGGATGGTAGGAATTGCATAGGTCGGAGAGGTCGGATGGGGAGAGGTGGTTCGAGGTGCGGCGAGGCCTAGACATACAGTTGTGGAGGGGGGGAAGTATTCCAATGGTGACGATTGAAGTTGGCGGGGATTTTACGGTTGGGGTGGGGGGCATTTGCACGCGAGAGTCGAGATCCTGAGCTGAGGGATTTAACATCTTCTCTAAGTCTGGAGAGTTCATTCGTCAATAAAGAGAGGTTGCGTTCGATGTTGTGTAGGGTCAGGGTTATAGGGGAGAGGGGGATCTCTAAAGGGGAGGATGAGGGTGAGAGGGAGTGGATAGTGTTTGTTGTAGACAGGGGGCAATTGTGTGTAAGGTGTGTGAGGTCAATGGTGTTGGAAAGAGTAGAGTTAAGGCAATTAGGCGTGGGTGGTGGCATGATGGAGGACAAGAGGTTTGAGAACTCAGGGGATGTGGATAGAGATGATATGAGGGCATAAAGAGTGTGAAGTAGGACTGCGTCGGGGATTTACAGTGGAGAGAAATTCGGTGATTGTGAAGGAGGGTTAGGAGAGGGTGAAGGTGGGGCCGGGGTGGTACGATAGGAGAGCCAGGGTGGAGGGGTAGGGATTCAGGCTGTGGCATCCAGGAGGGAAGGAAGGGGTTAGTTATTTTAGAAGAGGTTGAGGGGGACAGATTGTTGGAGAATGTAAGTGGTAGGGAGAGGGGGTGTGCAGTGGGGATGTCAGTAAGAGGGGGGATCATTGGCGGGAGACAAAGTTTGGGTGACGGTGGTTGGGAGATGGCATTGGCTGTAGAGATGACAGGGGAGGGGCAGTGGGGAATAGGAGTTTGGAGTATGGTGTTGGTAGGAGGGAAGACAGGGGAGGGGGAGAGAAGGGTAGGGGGAAGGGAGAGAGCGGGGGGTGTTGAGCGATTGGGTATTCGGATTATTAGGGTTAATTTTGTCTAGGTGGAGAGACAAGGTGTTGAAGTGGTGCTCAAAGATGGTGAGGTGTGATTCGGCGGCTTGTATGAGGATGTTACCCGTTTTGAAGATGGAGATGTCGATTTCACCTGGAAAGATTGGGGAGGGAGTAGTGGATAATTTAAATCCATAGGGAATTTTGATTGAGTGAGTGACTGGGAGCTGACGTAGGAAAATGCTTTTCCATTTGGAAGGGCGTTTGGAATAGAAGATGTAGTTGGTTTTTATGGGGGAAGAGAGGCTGAGGTCGTTATCAACAATAAGTGTTTCAGGGTTACGAATGAGAAGTTTATGTTTGAAGTTTTTCTTAGCATTTTTAGACAGATTGGGGGGGTAAAGGATGGTCCAGGAGTTAGGGCCATGTCTGGAGAGAGTGTAGTCATGGGGGATGTGGGCGTGATAAGAGGGGGGCATGTTGGGACGGGGCTGAGAAGTGGAGAGTTAGAGGAAGGTCGTGAGGGCAGTTAGGGGTACGGGAAAGAGGATGAATTGGGGGGGGGAGTGGGAGGGAAACCGCAACGGTGATCTACAGCCTGTGCGTTTCTGCCAAGTGTTCCTAATCGGCTGCAATTTTGAGCACCAACATGAAAATAAGAGAGTAAAAGAAGAAATATGGCCTCCGCAGGAGTGCAAGATAAAATTGTCTAGACGGTCTGGGAAGGAACAATTACAATTGTAGATCGAGAAAAGGAAAGAACAGTGCTAAGTCATTGCCATATAAGTCTGATGGGGGATAAAGCTTAGCGGGGGCTCAGCGGGCTAATGAGTTCAACAACAAAGTCTATGGGCCTACAGATAGACTGGTATTCATGTGGTAAACCATTTTAGAAGTGTCTTCGTTTGAAATGAGTCTTCATTCAATCGCTCAAGAAATCCCAAAGGTGGAAAGCAGGAAGTAGGTAAGAAAACAGCAGTCAGGAGTCAGGCCAATTCGGAGATTCAGTAAATCAGGAAGTCAGGATCGGGAGCGATAGCGAGCACATTGGCCTGAGTATGAACAGGGTTTCATGTGGTGGCCATTATAGTTGTGTCATCATTTTTCAAGAGTAATTCAAAAACAAAAACATACGCCTGTGAGGTCCCCCAGGGTGGGTGTTAGGATGTAGGCATGAAGACAACAGTCAGGAATCCGGCCAATCAGGAGATCAAGTTCATCATGGAATAAAGAACAGGAGTGGCAGCGGGCACAGTGGCCTTAGAAAGTAAAGGGCTTTGTGGCTGGCCTTTGGCTCTAGGTACTTTGGCTAACTGTGGATGGTTTATGCAGTCTTGCTACTGGGGCAGACATTTCTACCCAGCAGATTCTACTGGTGAAGCTGCTTGAAGCCTTCAGGAGCCCATAAAGCTTATGATCTCCCCTACATTCCAAGGTGGCTCAACATAGAGCTACCATACCTAAAAGGGGTATCTCTTATGGATACATTCCAATTTGACATTTGTACATTTCCTAAACCTCTAAAGACACAGATCAGGGACTGGCCACATCATAGATCATGAAAGAGGGAAACCAGCTTACAGGTGCCCAGAATGAACACAGAAACCAATGCACTCAAAATGCGTGCTCTGACACTACAGGCACTCTATCAGTGTGCACGCTGTCTGTGATGCTAGAGGCTGCTTCTTTGAAGTGTGCACTACATTTCCTGGGTGAACACAATGCATATATTTTCTGACAGTTCTCCCTTGCTGACTATTGTTGGAGATATTGGTGACTAGGTAAGTTTTACTAATCTACTGTAGGTTTGCATGTGAATGAAGGGAATGCCAGCACAAACATAGTCACTTATAAACTTAAACCCCTCGTAATAGACACTCATAACATTAACATTGAATGCAAGCATGTGTAGATTGGGTGACTCATTCTCAAGATAATCAAATTCTAAAAATGCAGGTGACATTTTCTTCCCATCTCCACTGCTCCAGTAGGGAGACCTTCACAACCTGGGACATGTGTTTCCTTCAGCTCCTATGTATTCCCACTTGAATCTGCCTATGTTGTCAATTGGTTTTTCCACCTCCACAAATGTAGGAGGACTCCATGGTGGAGTCTAAGCATTCTGTCATCGAGGCAGAGTTTGTGCCTACCATAGCAAACAGGATACAGGAACAGGAAGTAGGCCATGTATATGTATGTATGTATGTATGTATGTATGTATGGGATTTGTAGAGCGCAGGAATCACCCCTGTAGGGGTATCTCCGCGCTATTGTAGCGGGAAAGTCAGACAAACATGGGCAGACAGGTTTAAGCTCTGAATAATGCTGTTTTCAGAAGTTTCCTGAAGCGGAGAAGATTGGAGCATTTACGCAGGTCCTCCGGTAAGGTGTTCCAGAATTTCGAGGCCAGATGGACAACGGTTTTGCCTCCTGTTCTAAACTTCTTAAACCTGGGGACCACCAGCAACCCTTTACCTTCTGATCTAAGATGGCGATTCGGACAGTAGACTTTGAATTTGTCTGCCAGGTAGCTGGGGCTCGCACCATATAGGGCTTTATGGGTGAGACAGCAAAGCTTAAAATTAATTCTCTGGCGGATGGGGAGCCAGTGAAGTTGTTGTAACAACGGTCCTGAAGAGGTGCGAGGTGGTTTTTTTAGGGCCAGGCGAGCCGCCACATTTTGTACAATCTGCAGTCTGTTTAGTAGGGACTCATTTGCGGATGCCAGCAGAGCATTACAATAATCTAAGCGGCCAATAATCAAGGCCTGAATCAGGGTTCTTCGTACAGAGCGAGGCAACCATCGGAACACTCTGCGCAAAAGGCTTAGGGTATGGTAGCATGTCCCTGCCGTAGTCATAACTTGGTCCTTCATGGATAACAATACATCTAAGCGTACCCCCAGGTTTTTTGCCACCGAAGTTGGAGAGGGGGCCGGACCCAATGTTGCAGGCCACCACCTAGGGGACCAGAAAGCTTGAGCTGACCCAAACAACAAGATGTCTGTCTTGGACGCATTTAGTTGCAAACAGTGGTTCATCATCCACTCTGATATAGCTAACATGCCCTTAGCAAAATGCTGATCAATAGACTCAGAGTCCTTATCAAAGGACAGGAGTAGTTGGGTGTCGTCAGCGTAGGAAAAAGGAGTGAAACCGTACTCCCTAATAACCTTGGCAAGGGGGGCCACATAGATATTAAACAAAGTTGGGCTCAAACAAGAGCCCTGGGGCACCCCCTTAGTAAGTTTCAAGGTTTGGGAACGGAATGGACCCAGGTTGATGGTCTGAGTGCGCTGGTCTAGGAAGCTGAGAAGCCAATTAAGTGCCTGTCCCTGCAGACCGGCCTCCCTCAGTTGAAAAATCAATTTCTGATGAGAGACTGTGTCGAAGGCTGCTGTCAGATCCAATAAGACCAGTGTTAGAAATGGGGGTCTCTAGTTGGCAATGGCTGGCCACTGTCCAAGTAGGGACCCTTCTTCCTAAGTCAGAGTGAGAGGGCTACCCTCTTTAATACCCCTGCTCAACCCTGTGGTAACGTAGCACGAGCAGGTAGGCTTATCTCAGAGGCAGGGTGTGAAGCATTTATGATCATACACAGTAACACAGTGAGGAACACTACAAAGGGACACCACACAAGTAGTTATTATAAAAAATAAGTATCTTTATATAAAGGCAGATTTATCACAAGACCAATGACTGTAAAGCCCACAATACTGTCAAAAATAGGATAGCTGTTGAAAGGCTGTCAAAAATAGTTCAAAGGTTGCAAAAATAAGGTTCAAGTTCAAAGCAGTGGTCTCTGCGACCCTTTCTTTCACAAAGTACCTGGGTTTAGTAGCAAAACCAACAAAGTGTCGCAAATAAGCTGTAGCGATGATTCTCGGCACGCGAGGCCGGCGATGCGTTTAAATCCTTGCCGCAAGGGAGGATGATGCGCCGATCTGCGGGATGCGTGCGGAGACGATGCGACTAACTTTGGCACGCTGGACCGCCGATGCGATGACTTTCTTGCCGCGTGGGAGAAGTCGATGCGGTGATCCTGTTGCGCTGTGCGATCGTGTTGCGATGCGAAGACAAGACGCTCCGCGAGGGAGCGACGAAATTCGGTGCAATGCGATCAAAGTGGCGAACGCACGGCGTCCGCACTGCGATGTCTCGAAGCGATGATTTCTTTAAGGGATGCGAGTGCGCGGCGACAGCAGCGCGATGATCTTTCCAGCGCGTCTCGGCTGCAGCGGCTCGCAAAGGGGCGTCAGCGATGGTTTCGGGTTGCGGGCCCTCGGCGGCAGTAGCGCGATGATTTTCCCAGCGCTCTTGACTGCAGCGGCCCGCAAAGATGCGTTAGCGTCGATTTCTTACCCTCTTTTCTCTGATGCAGACTAGAGGCCCTGGAACTCACAGGAGCCTCCTCAGCAGATAGCAGTCCTCGCAGGGAGGAAGCAGGAGGTTGGTGGTGGAGTCTGATGTGCCTGAGACTCCAGCAGGAGGCTAGCTCTTTTCCTAGCCCTTGGGTGATTGCTGTACAAAAATAAAAGTTCTCTCAAGAGTTCCTTTTCCTCTTCTTCAAGGTCCAGTGGTCACTGCTGCAGGCCAGTGCAAGAAACAACACACAGCACAGGGACAGTCACTTCCTGCAGATTCCTCCAGTGGCACGGACAGAGTTTCCTCTCCAGATCCAAAAGCAATACAAAAGTAGGGGGTTTGAGCACAGATATTTATACCCCAAAAACCTTTGATCCTTGAAGCTACCAGTCCCTGAACCTAGCCAGAACCAGTTCTGCTCAGGCCTGGAGCACTTTGTTTACCAGGCTGCATCCTTCCTTTCAGAAAGAGGGGGTCTGCTAGCAGACACACAGTGGGAGGTGGAGCCAGCATTCACCTTGCCAGGCACAGCCCTATTCAGATCAAAGAGCCACCCCTCCCCACACTCTAAATGCAGATCTCTCTATTCCACCCAGGTCTGACTCAGCCTGTCCTGCCCCTCTAAAACCAGACAGCCAATACACATAACGGCAGAGCACACTGGAAGGCTTAGGCAAGAAAATACCTACTTTCTAAAAGTGGTATTTTCAAACACAGAATATAAAAATAAACTTCACTAAAAGGTGTATTTTAATATTCTGAGCTCAGGCATACTAAATTCGTTTTTCTACCATGTTCCTGGGGTCAGTTAGGACTATAGCATGTAATAGTCAAACTGCCCATTCTAGCCTATGAGGAACAGGTAGCCTTACAGTAGTGAAAAACGAAATGGTGCATAATTCACTACCAGGACATGCTACACACACCAAGGCATGTCCTGCCTTACACATACAAGGCACCCTACCATAGGGGTGACTTACAGGATGCTAAGGGAAGGTTCAGGGGCTGGGAAGTGAGTGCACTTCACAGCCAAGATGGCAGTTCTGGACTGCACACAGACACTGCAGTGGCAGGTCTGAGACACACTTTACAAGCTGCTTCTGTGGGTGGCACACATCAGTGCTGCAGGCCCACCAGCAGCATTTGGTTTACCAGCCCTGGGCACACATAGGCCACACTACTAGGGACTAACAGGTAAACCAAATAAGCCAATCAGGGATATACCAATTCACATAGACATATTTAAACAGGGAGCATTCGCGCTGTGACACTGAATGGCAGTGGCACAGCGCCCAGAGCATCTAACACCAGTAAAACAGAGGAGACAACAGCGAAAAATGGAAGGGAGACCCACGCCAATGGTGCCAGGTCTAACACACGTCCCCTCCAGCTGAAATGTGGGGAGAACTACCCATCCCCTTGGAAGTTCTCATCGCTAAGGCGGAAAAATCTGGACAGACCATCAGCATTGGCGTGTTCTGTACCAGGGCGGTGTTCCACCGTGAAGTCCATACCCTGTAGGGAAATGGACCACCTCAACAACTTGGGATTCTCACCCCTCATCTGCATCAACCATCTGAGGGGCCTGTGGTCTGTCTGAACCCGGAAGTGAGTCCCAAATAGGTAGGGTCTTAGCTTCTTCAGTGCCCAGACCACAGCAAATGCCTCACGCTCAATTGCACTCCACCTCTGTTCCCGGGGAAGTAACCTCCTACTGATGAAGGCTACAGGTTGGTCTAGTCCCTCCTCATTTATCTGTGACAGAACGGCCCCCACCCCATGCTCTGAAGCGTCTGTCTGGACAACAAATTCCTTAGCAAAATTGGGCGCCTGGAGTACGGGTGCTGTACACATAGCAGTTTTGAGGGCATCAAAGGCTTTCTGACAGGTGTCAGTCCAGTTCACAATCTTTGGCCGCTTCTTGGAAGTCAGCTCAGTCAAGGGGGCAACAATGTTGCCATACCCCTTGACAAACCTCCTGTAATAACCCGTGAGTCCTAAGAAGGCCCTCACCTGGGTCAGGGTCCTTGGGGGCTCCCAAGCCAGGATGGTTTCAATCTTGGGCTGCAGGGGCGCCACCAGGCCGCTCCCCACCTGGTGTCCCAAGTACACCACCGAACCCTGCCCAATCTGGCACTTACTGGCCTTGATTGTGAGGCCTGCTCTGCGCAGCGCCATCAACACTTCCCAGAGGTGGCGCAAGTGGTCCTCCCAGGAGGAACTAAACACTGCAATGTCATCCAAGTAGGCGGAACTGAAAGCCTCCAGCCCAACCAACACCTGGTTGACCAATCTCTGGAAGGTGGCAGGGGCATTCTTCATCCCAAAGGGCATCACACGGAACTGGTAGTGCCCATCTGGTGTGGAGAATGCTGACCTCTCCTTTGCCCCATCAGTTAAGGCGATCTGCCAGTACCCAGACGTCAGATCAAACGTGCTGAGGTACCGGGCAGCCCCTAACCGGTCTATGAGCTCATCAGCTCTGGGGATGGGGTGCGCGTCGGTCTTGGTGACCGAATTGAGACCTCGGTAGTCCACACAGAACCTAAGTTCAGGAGTGGCACCAGGCGTCGCAGCTTTTGGTACCAAGACCACGGGGCTGGACCAGGGGCTGCTAGAGGACTCAACCACCCCTAGGGCGAACATTTTGGAGACCTCCTCCTTAATGCAAGCCCTGACCCTGTCAGTTACCCTGTAAGCCTTGTGCTTGACAGGAGAACTGTCCCCGGTATCCACTTCATGGACGCACCAATCAGTGACACCAGGTACCAGGGAGAACAAATCAGAAAATTGCCCCAACAGGTGGTGACAATCTCTCTGTTGCTCAGGGGTCAGTGTGGTGGAGAGGATCACACTCTCCACTGACCCATCCTTCTCTTCTGCACACAGGAGGTCAGGGAGAGGCTCACTCTCCTCCTCAACCCCATCATCTGTGGCAAGAAGCATGCCCACTTCAGACCTCTCAAAGTGGGGCTTTAGGCGGTTCACATGCAGGACCCGCAAGGGGTTCCTGGGAGACTGAAAGTCCACCAAGTAGGTAACCGGACTTTTGCGCTCCACCACCTCAAATGGACCGGTCCACTTATCTTGGAGCGCACAAGGCTCCACTGGGGCCAGTACCCAAACCTTCTGACCAGGTTGAAATTCGACCAGAGTGGCATTCTGGGCGTGCCAACGTTTCATTTCTTCCTGGCTGGCTTCCAGATTTGCCTCAGCAATTTTTCTGAAACGCCGAGTCTGGTTCCTGAAGGCCAACATGTAGCTAAATACATCTTGGGGAGGTTTCCTGGGAGATTGCTCCCAGCCTTCCTTGACCAGACTCAGAGGTCCTCTAACCGGGTGGCCATAAAGGAGTTCAAAGGGACTGAACCCTAAGGACTTCTGGGGCACCTCACGGTAGGCAAACAACAGGCATGGCAAGAGGACGTCCCACTTACGCCTCAGGGGCTCTTCTAGGCCCATGATCATGCCCTTCAAGGTCCGGTTGAACCTTTCAACCAGACCATTACCTTGGGGGTGGTAAGGAGTGGTGAACTTATACGTTACCCCACACTCCTTCCACAGAGACTTCATGTACTGGGAGATGAAGTTGGTCCCCCTGTCAGACACCACCTCTCTGGGGAATCCCACACGGGAGAAAATCCCCATCAGTGCACGTCCCACCACGGGGGCCGTCACTGTCCTGAGCGGGATGGCTTCAGGGTACCGGGTGGCATGGTCCACCAAGACCAGGATGAACCTGTTGCCCATGGCTGTCTTGGGGTCCAGAGGCCCCACAATGTCAATGCCCACTCGCTCGAATGGGGTACTCACAACTGGAAAGGGCTGGAGTGGGGCCTTGATCTTCCCCCACTCTTCCCACTTGCCTGGCAAGTCTCACAGGTCCTGCAATGAGTGTCTGAACTCTTGTGCATCTGGGGCCAATAAAAGTGGGCGGCCAGCCTCTCAAAGGTCTTGGTCTGCCCCAGATGTCCTGCCAATGGAATGTCATGAGCCAACCCCAGTAGGAAGGTTCTGAAGCACTCGGGTACCACCAGCACACGGGCTGACCCTGGCTCAGCAACCTTAGGCTCACTATACAGGAGACTGTTCTCCCAATAAATCAGATGTGAACCAGACATGTCACCTTCTGCCTGGGCTGCAGCCTGTCGCCGCATACCCTCAAGAGAGGGGCAAACTCTCTGCTGCTCACAAAATTCCTCCCTGGTGGGTCCCCCTTCTTGCTGCCAATGGGTCAGCTCAGGCAGGTCCCCCAGTTCGGTGATCGGCTCCCCGGTAGGCTCCAGGGCATCCCCCTCAGGGTCTGCTCCTTCCTCGGCCGTGGGAACCAAGGGGGCCGGCTTCCCGCGCCCCTGCCCCTTCTCTCTAAGGCAGGGATCTGGGCCCTACTCTCAGGCTCCAGATCCTTTTCAACACCCTCCTTGGCTGCCATGGACCGAGTGGTAGCACACGCCCACTCAGGCAGACCCAACATCTCTAAGTGAGCCTTCCTCTCCACCGTAGCCCACGGGGAGTCCTCTAAATCATTGCCCAGCAGACAGTCTACAGGCATGGCGGGCCTCACAGCTACCTGAAGAGTTCCTGAGACCCCCCCCACTCAAAGGGAACCTGAGCCACCTCACATTGGCTCTCTGAGTTGTCGGCGGACACTACTGGGTAGAATGCATGAGGGACAACCTGCTCTCTGGACACCAACCGGGAGCTGACAGCAGTTACACTGGCCCCTGTGTCTCTTAGAGCCTCCACCCTATGGCCATTGATGGTCACCCACTGCCTGTATTTCTTAGTGTTAGCAGGCAGTGCAGGCTTGGGGACCATCTCAAAGTCCCCTAATGAGACAAGGGTCAACTCTACGGGATCCCACCCCTCTTGGGCACCCATCTCCTCCTCTCCCAGGGCTACACTAGCAATCTGGCGGGGTGGTGCACGGGGGGTGCACTGGCCCCCTTTGGGGGCACTGGGGATCAAAATATCTGTGGCCCACTTGACCACAGTTGTAACACGTGGGGGCCCCCTGGGAACAGGCCTACCTGTTGGGGGCCCGGTCCTCCTTTCTTGTGGGGGCTGGGACACCACTGCTTGGTTCCCTGGGGGATTACTTTGGGGCCCTCGGTGGAACTCCCTCTGTTGACCCTTGTCCCCCCACTCCTCTGCTGGGGACCCTGCCCACCTTTGGCGACGTCTCCCACTGGACCCTTGCGGACCCGGGTGCTCACCCAGCGGTCCGCCTCCTCAGCAAGCTTCCTAGGGTTAGTCAGCTTGCAATCAATTAGGTGCTGGCGTAGCTCAGGAAAACAATTACTAGATAAATGCTCCCATGCAATCAAATCATACAACTGTGCAAAAGTTTCTACTTTGCTACCTTTTACCCAGCGTTCCATGGCTCTGCAAAAAAGGGACACATATTCAACCCACGTGGTACCCTCTAGCTTCTTACAGACCCTAAACCTCTGCCTATACATTTCAGGGGTCAAACCATAGCGGGTCATCAACGCTTCCTTCATGTGGGCATAAACCATCCTACTTTCTGGGGGCAGGTCCAACAAGGTATCCCTCCCCTCACTCACAAAGCGTCCCCACAACCCCGCTCCCCAATCCTTCTCAGGGACCCGGTGGGACACCATGGCTAATTCATAAGCGGCAAACCATTGCCCAATATCTTCACTTTTGTGGAAATCTTTAATAACCTCCTTGGGTATATACACCCTACTCTCAGGGTGCACTACAGGTACGCTGCCACCAGAGGGGGAGATTTCCATGCTCTTAGCTTTAATCTCCAACTCCCTCAATACTCTCTCATGCTCCAGCTTCATCCTCATAATCTCAATTTCTAACTTCTTGTTCTCTAGGTCCCGGTGACCATCCATTTTAAGCTTAGCCATCTCCATATTATGCCGCCTATCTCTCTCCCTGTCTTCCAGCTCTTCTGGGGACAGACCCTTAGCGGACACACTAGAGCCCGGGTTGGAAAGGGCTGGATCTCCTACTAAGTCTAGTACATCGCCCTGCTGCTCTCCTCCCTCCACAAGCTCTCCTAGATCCTTAGGGGCCTCCCTGGCTTCTAGCCAGGCCTTCAGCGCCTTGTAATACTCTTCCCTTCTAGTGAGACCTGTGATAGGGACTGTGAACTGCTTGCAAAAATATTTGAGCTGCTTGGCATTGTAGGTTTCTATTTTCTCTTCTTCCCAGGAGAGATCCTCTGAGGCATTGGATCTGGGCTTGCCCATTGTAGAAATAACTGGCAATATCAATAAAGGATAGAAGAAAACTTCTCAAGAAATGTAAGCGGGTGAAAAATCACCGGCAATATCAATCACAATATAGGATCCTAAAAACTCTCAGAAATGTGCGTGGGTGAAAAATCACCAGCAATATCAATCACAATAGGGGATCAAAAAACTTTCAATAAATGGGCGCGGGTGAAAAATCACCGGCAATATCAATCACAATATAGGATCCCAAGAACTCTCAGAAATGTGCGCGGGTGAAAAATCACCGGCAATATCAATTACAATAGGGGATCAAAAACTTTCAATAAATGGGCGCGGGTGAAGAATCACCGGCAATATCAATCACAATATAGGATCCCAAAAACTCTCAGAAAATGTGCGCGGGTGAAAAATCACCGGCAATATCAATCACAATATAGGAGCAAAAAAAAAAAAATTCTCAAAAAATGTATGCGGTACGTTATGGTCTGCACTCACTAGTAGTGTACACTATAATTACTGTATGCGATCATAAATGCAAGTCCAGATCCTCACCGCTGACCACCAATGTTAGAAATGGGGGTCTCTAGTTGGCAATGGCTGGCCACTGTCCAAGTAGGGACCCTTCTTCCTAAGTCAGAGTGAGAGGGCTACCCTCTTTAATACCCCTGCTCAACCCTGTGGTAACGTAGCACGAGCAGGTAGGCTTATCTCAGAGGCAGGGTGTGAAGCATTTATGATCATACACAGTAACACAGTGAGGAACACTACAAAGGGACACCACACAAGTAGTTATTATAAAAAATAAGTATCTTTATATAAAGGCAGATTTATCACAAGACCAATAACTGTAAAGGCCACAATACTGTCAAAAATAGGATAGCTGTTGAAAGGCTGTCAAAAATAGTTCAAAGGTTGCAAAAATAAGGTTCAAGTTCAAAGCAGTGGTCTCTGCGACCCTTTCTTTCACAAAGTACCTGGGTTTAGTAGCAAAACCAACAAAGTGTCGCAAATAAGCTGTAGCGATGATTCTCGGCACGCGAGGCCGGCGATGCGTTTAAATCCTTGCCGCAAGGGAGGATGATGCGCCGATCTGCGGGATGCGTGCGGAGACGATGCGACAAACTTTGGCACGCTGGACCGCCGATGCGATGACTTTCTTGCCGCGTGGGAGAAGTCGATGCGGTGATCCTGTTGCGCTGTGCGATCGTGTTGCGATGCGAAGACAAGACGCTCCGCGAGGGAGCGACGAAATTCGGTGCGATGCGATCAAAGTGGCGAACGCACGGCGTCCGCACTGCGATGTCTCGAAGCGATGATTTCTTTAAGGGTTGCGAGTGCGCGGCGACAGCAGCGCGATGATCTTTCCAGCGCGTCTCGGCTGCAGCGGCTCGCAAAGGGGCGTCAGCGATGGTTTCGGGTTGCGGGCCCTCGGCGGCAGTAGCGCGATGATTTTCCCAGCGCTCTCGACTGCAGCGGCCCGCAAAGATGCGTTAGCGTCGATTTCTTACCCTCTTCTCTCTGATGCAAACTAGAGGCCCTGGAACTCACAGGAGCCTCCTCAGCAGATAGCAGTCCTCGCAGGGAGGAAGCAGGAGGTTGGTGGTGGAGTCTGTTGTGCCTGAGACTCCAGCAGGAGGCTAGCTCTTTTCCTAGCCCTTGGGTGATTGCTGTACAAAAATAAAAGTTCTCTCAAGAGTTCCTTTTCCTCTTCTTCAAGGTCCAGTGGTCACTGCTGCAGGCCAGTGCAAGAAACAACACACAGCACAGGGACAGTCACTTCCTGCAGATTCCTCCAGTGGCACGGACAGAGTTTCCTCTCCAGATCCAAAAGCAATACAAAAGTAGGGGGTTTGAGCACAGATATTTATACCCCAAAAACCTTTGATCCTTGAAGCTACCAGTCCCTGAACCTAGCCAGAACCAGTTCTGCTCAGGCCTGGAGCACTTTGTTTACCAGGCTGCATCCTTCCTTTCAGAAAGAGGGGGTCTGCTAGCAGACACACAGTGGGAGGTGGAGCCAGCATTCACCTTGCCAGGCACAGCCCTATTCAGATCAAAGAGCCACCCCTCCCCACACTCTAAATGCAGATCTCTCTATTCCACCCAGGTCTGACTCAGCCTGTCCTGCCCCTCTAAAACCAGACAGCCAATACACATAACGGCAGAGCACACTGGAAGGCTTAGGCAAGAAAATACCTACTTTCTAAAAGTGGTATTTTCAAACACAGAATATAAAAATAAACTTCACTAAAAGGTGTATTTTAATATTCTGAGCTCAGGCATACTAAATTCGTTTTTCTACCATGTTCCTGGGGTCAGTTAGGACTATAGCATGTAATAGTCAAACTGCCCATTCTAGCCTATGAGGAACAGGTAGCCTTACAGTAGTGAAAAACGAAATGGTGCATAATTCACTACCAGGACATGCTACACACACCAAGGCATGTCCTGCCTTACACATACAAGGCACCCTACCATAGGGGTGACTTACAGGATGCTAAGGGAAGGTTCAGGGGCTGGGAAGTGAGTGCACTTCACAGCCAAGATGGCAGTTCTGGACTGCACACAGACACTGCAGTGGCAGGTCTGAGACACACTTTACAAGCTGCTTCTGTGGGTGGCACACATCAGTGCTGCAGGCCCACCAGCAGCATTTGGTTTACCAGCCCTGGGCACACATAGGCCACACTACTAGGGACTAACAGGTAAACCAAATAAGCCAATCAGGGATATACCAATTCACATAGACATATTTAAACAGGGAGCATTCGCGCTGTGACACTGAATGGCAGTGGCACAGCGCCCAGAGCATCTAACACCAGTAAAACAGAGGAGACAACAGCGAAAAATGGAAGGGAGACCCACGCCAATGGTGCCAGGTCTAACACACGTCCCCTCCAGCTGAAATGTGGGGAGAACTACCCATCCCCTTGGAAGTTCTCATCGCTAAGGCGGAAAAATCTGGACAGACCATCAGCATTGGCGTGTTCTGTACCAGGGCGGTGTTCCACCGTGAAGTCCATACCCTGTAGGGAAATGGACCACCTCAACAACTTGGGATTCTCACCCCTCATCTGCATCAACCATCTGAGGGGCCTGTGGTCTGTCTGAACCCGGAAGTGAGTCCCAAATAGGTAGGGTCTTAGCTTCTTCAGTGCCCAGACCACAGCAAATGCCTCACGCTCAATTGCACTCCACCTCTGTTCCCGGGGAAGTAACCTCCTACTGATGAAGGCTACAGGTTGGTCTAGTCCCTCCTCATTTATCTGTGACAGAACGGCCCCCACCCCATGCTCTGAAGCGTCTGTCTGGACAACAAATTCCTTAGCAAAATTGGGCGCCTGGAGTACGGGTGCTGTACACATAGCAGTTTTGAGGGCATCAAAGGCTTTCTGACAGGTGTCAGTCCAGTTCACAATCTTTGGCCGCTTCTTGGAAGTCAGCTCAGTCAAGGGGGCAACAATGTTGCCATACCCCTTGACAAACCTCCTGTAATAACCCGTGAGTCCTAAGAAGGCCCTCACCTGGGTCTGGGTCCTTGGGGGCTCCCAAGCCAGGATGGTTTCAATCTTGGGCTGCAGGGGCGCCACCAGGCCGCTCCCCACCTGGTGTCCCAAGTACACCACCGAACCCTGCCCAATCTGGCACTTACTGGCCTTGATTGTGAGGCCTGCTCTGCGCAGCGCCATCAACACTTCCCAGAGGTGGCGCAAGTGGTCCTCCCAGGAGGAACTAAACACTGCAATGTCATCCAGGTAGGCGGCACTGAAAGCCTCCAGCCCAACCAACACCTGGTTGACCAATCTCTGGAAGGTGGCAGGGGCATTCTTCATCCCAAAGGGCATCACACGGAACTGGTAGTGCCCATCTGGTGTGGAGAATGCTGACCTCTCCTTTGCCCCATCAGTTAAGGCGATCTGCCAGTACCCAGACGTCAGATCAAACGTGCTGAGGTACCGGGCAGCCCCTAACCGGTCTATGAGCTCATCAGCTCTGGGGATGGGGTGCGCGTCGGTCTTGGTGACCGAATTGAGACCTCGGTAGTCCACACAGAACCTAAGTTCAGGAGTGGCACCAGGCGTCGCAGCTTTTGGTACCAAGACCACGGGGCTGGACCAGGGGCTGCTAGAGGACTCAACCACCCCTAGGGCGAACATTTTGGAGACCTCCTCCTTAATGCAAGCCCTGACCCTGTCAGTTACCCTGTAAGCCTTGTGCTTGACAGGAGAACTGTCCCCGGTATCCACTTCATGGACGCACCAATCAGTGACACCAGGTACCAGGGAGAACAAATCAGAAAATTGCCCCAACAGGTGGTGACAATCTCTCTGTTGCTCAGGGGTCAGTGTGGTGGAGAGGATCACACCCTCCACTGACCCATCCTTCTCTTCTGCACACAGGAGGTCAGGGAGAGGCTCACTCTCCTCCTCAACCCCATCATCTGTGGCAAGAAGCATGCCCACTTCAGACCTCTCAAAGTGGGGCTTTAGGCGGTTCACATGCAGGACCCGCAAGGGGTTCCTGGGAGACTGAAAGTCCACCAAGTAGGTAACCGGACTTTTGCGCTCCACCACCTCAAATGGACCGGTCCACTTATCTTGGAGCGCACAAGGCTCCACTGGGGCCAGTACCCAAACCTTCTGACCAGGTTGAAATTCGACCAGAGTGGCATTCTGGTCGTGCCAACGTTTCATTTCTTCCTGGCTGGCTTCCAGATTTGCCTCAGCAATTTTTCTGAAACGCCGAGTCTGGTTCCTGAAGGCCAACATGTAGCTAAATACATCTTGGGGAGGTTTCCTGGGAGATTGCTCCCAGCCTTCCTTGACCAGACTCAGAGGTCCTCTAACCGGGTGGCCATAAAGGAGTTCAAAGGGACTGAACCCTAAGGACTTCTGGGGCACCTCACGGTAGGCAAACAACAGGCATGGCAAGAGGACGTCCCACTTACGCCTCAGGGGCTCTTCTAGGCCCATGATCATGCCCTTCAAGGTCCGGTTGAACCTTTCAACCAGACCATTACCTTGGGGGTGGTAAGGAGTGGTGAACTTATACGTTACCCCACACTCCTTCCACAGAGACTTCATGTACTGGGAGATGAAGTTGGTCCCCCTGTCAGACACCACCTCTCTGGGGAATCCCACACGGGAGAAAATCCCCATCAGTGCACGTCCCACCACGGGGGCCGTCACTGTCCTGAGCGGGATGGCTTCAGGGTACCGGGTGGCATGGTCCACCAAGACCAGGATGAACCTGTTGCCCATGGCTGTCTTGGGGTCCAGAGGCCCCACAATGTCAATGCCCACTCGCTCGAATGGGGTACTCACAACTGGAAAGGGCTGGAGTGGGGCCTTGATCTTCCCCCACTCTTCCCACTTGCCTGGCAAGTCTCACAGGTCCTGCAATGAGTGTCTGAACTCTTGTGCATCTGGGGCCAATAAAAGTGGGCGGCCAGCCTCTCAAAGGTCTTGGTCTGCCCCAGATGTCCTGCCAATGGAATGTCATGAGCCAACCCCAGTAGGAAGGTTCTGAAGCACTCGGGTACCACCAGCACACGGGCTGACCCTGGCTCAGCAACCTTAGGCTCACTATACAGGAGACTGTTCTCCCAATAAATCAGATGTGAACCAGACATGTCACCTTCTGCCTGGGCTGCAGCCTGTCGCCGCATACCCTCAAGAGAGGGGCAAACTCTCTGCTGCTCACAAAATTCCTCCCTGGTGGGTCCCCCTTCCTGCTGCCAATGGGTCAGCTCAGGCAGGTCCCCCAGTTCGGTGATCTGCTCCCCGGTAGGCTCCAGGGCATCCCCCTCAGGGTCTGCTCCTTCCTGGGCCGTGGGAACCAAGGGGGCCGGCTTCCCGCGCCCCTGCCCCTTCTCTCTAAGGCAGGGATCTGGGCCCTACTCTCAGGCTCCAGATCCTTTTCAACACCCTCCTTGGCTGCCATGGACCGAGTGGTAGCACACGCCCACTCAGGCAGACCCAACATCTCTAAGTGAGCCTTCCTCTCCACCGTAGCCCACGGGGAGTCCTCTAAATCATTGCCCAGCAGACAGTCTACAGGCATGGCGGGCCTCACAGCTACCTGAAGAGTTCCTGAGACCCCCCCCACTCAAAGGGAACCTGAGCCACCTCACATTGGCTCTCTGAGTTGTCGGCGGACACTACTGGGTAGAATGCATGAGGGACAACCTGCTCTCTGGACACCAACCGGGAGCTGACAGCAGTTACACTGGCCCCTGTGTCTCTTAGAGCCTCCACCCTATGGCCATTGATGGTCACCCACTGCCTGTATTTCTTAGTGTTAGCAGGCAGTGCAGGCTTGGGGACCATCTCAAAGTCCCCTAATGAGACAAGGGTCAACTCTACGGGATCCCACCCCTCTTGGGCACCCATCTCCTCCTCTCCCAGGGCTACACTAGCAATCTGGCGGGGTGGTGCACGGGGGGTGCACTGGCCCCCTTTGGGGGCACTGGGGATCAAAATATCTGTGGCCCACTTGACCACAGTTGTAACACGTGGGGGCCCCCTGGGAACAGGCCTACCTGTTGGGGGCCCGGTCCTCCTTTCTTGTGGGGGCTGGGACACCACTGCTTGGTTCCCTGGGGGATTACTTTGGGGCCCTCGGTGGAACTCCCTCTGTTGACCCTTGTCCCCCCCACTCCTCTGCTGGGGACCCTGCCCACCTTTGGCGACGTCTCCCACTGGACCCTTGCGGACCCGGGTGCTCACCCAGCGGTCCGCCTCCTCAGCAAGCTTCCTAGGGTTAGTCAGCTTGCAATCAATTAGGTGCTGGCGTAGCTCAGGAAAACAATTACTAGATAAATGCTCCCATGCAATCAAATCATACAACTGTGCAAAAGTTTCTACTTTGCTACCTTTTACCCAGCGTTCCATGGCTCTGCAAAAAAGGGACACATATTCAACCCACGTGGTACCCTCTAGCTTCTTACAGACCCTAAACCTCTGCCTATACATTTCAGGGGTCAAACCGTAGCGGGTCATCAACGCTTCCTTCATGTGGGCATAAACCATCCTACTTTCTGGGGGCAGGTCCAACAAGGTATCCCTCCCCTCACTCACAAAGCGTCCCCACAACCCCGCTCCCCAATCCTTCTCAGGGACCCGGTGGGACACCATGGCTAATTCATAAGCGGCAAACCATTGCCCAATATCTTCACTTTTGTGGAAATCTTTAATAACCTCCTTGGGTATATACACCCTACTCTCAGGGTGCACTACAGGTACGCTGCCACCAGAGGGGAGATTTCCATGCTCTTAGCTTTAATCTCCAACTCCCTCAATACTCTCTCATGCTCCAGCTTCATCCTCATAATCTCAATTTCTAACTTCTTGTTCTCTAGGTCCCGGTGACCATCCATTTTAAGCTTAGCCATCTCCATATTATGCCGCCTATCTCTCTCCCTGTCTTCCAGCTCTTCTGGGGACAGACCCTTAGCGGACACACTAGAGCCCGGGTTGGAAAGGGCTGGATCTCCTACTAAGTCTAGTACATCGCCCTGCTGCTCTCCTCCCTCCACAAGCTCTCCTAGATCCTTAGGGGCCTCCCTGGCTTCTAGCCAGGCCTTCAGCGCCTTGTAATACTCTTCCCTTCTAGTGAGACCTGTGATAGGGACTGTGAACTGCTTGCAAAAATATTTGAGCTGCTTGGCATTGTAGGTTTCTATTTTCTCTTCTTCCCAGGAGAGATCCTCTGAGGCATTGGATCTGGGCTTGCCCATTGTAGAAATAACTGGCAATATCAATAAAGGATAGAAGAAAACTTCTCAAGAAATGTAAGCGGGTGAAAAATCACCGGCAATATCAATCACAATATAGGATCCTAAAAACTCTCAGAAATGTGCGTGGGTGAAAAATCACCAGCAATATCAATCACAATAGGGGATCAAAAAACTTTCAATAAATGGGCGCGGATGAAAAATCACCGGCAATATCAATCACAATATAGGATCCCAAGAACTCTCAGAAATGTGCGCGGGTGAAAAATCACCGGCAATATCAATTACAATAGGGGATCAAAAACTTTCAATAAATGGGCGCGGGTGAAGAATCACCGGCAATATCAATCACAATATAGGATCCCAAAAACTCTCAGAAAATGTGCGCGGGTGAAAAATCACCGGCAATATCAATCACAATATAGGAGCAAAAAAAAAAATTCTCAAAAAATGTATGCGGTACGTTATGGTCTGCACTCACTAGTAGTGTACACTATAATTACTGTATGCGATCATAAATGCAAGTCCAGATCCTCACCGCTGACCACCAATGTTAGAAATGGGGGTCTCTAGTTGGCAATGGCTGGCCACTGTCCAAGTAGGGACCCTTCTTCCTAAGTCAGAGTGAGAGGGCTACCCTCTTTAATACCCCTGCTCAACCCTGTGGTAACGTAGCACGAGCAGGTAGGCTTATCTCAGAGGCAGGGTGTGAAGCATTTATGATCATACACAGTAACACAGTGAGGAACACTACAAAGGGACACCACACAAGTAGTTATTATAAAAAATAAGTATCTTTATATAAAGGCAGATTTATCACAAGACCAATAACTGTAAAGGCCACAATACTGTCAAAAATAGGATAGCTGTTGAAAGGCTGTCAAAAATAGTTCAAAGGTTGCAAAAATAAGGTTCAAGTTCAAAGCAGTGGTCTCTGCGACCCTTTCTTTCACAAAGTACCTGGGTTTAGTAGCAAAACCAACAAAGTGTCGCAAATAAGCTGTAGCGATGATTCTCGGCACGCGAGGCCGGCGATGCGTTTAAATCCTTGCCGCAAGGGAGGATGATGCGCCGATCTGCGGGATGCGTGCGGAGACGATGCGACTAACTTTGGCACGCTGGACCGCCGATGCGATGACTTTCTTGCCGCGTGGGAGAAGTCGATGCGGTGATCCTGTTGCGCTGTGCGATCGTGTTGCGATGCGAAGACAAGACGCTCCGCGAGGAGCGACGAAATTCGGTGCGATGCGATCAAAGTGGCGAACGCACGGCGTCCGCACTGCGATGTCTCGAAGCGATGATTTCTTTAAGGGTTGCGAGTGCGCGGCGACAGCAGCGCGATGATCTTTCCAGCGCGTCTCGGCTGCAGCGGCTTGCAAAGGGGCGTCAGCGATGGTTTCGGGTTGCGGGCCCTCGGCGGCAGTAGCGCGATGATTTTCCCAGCGCTCTCGACTGCAGCGGCCCGCAAAGATGCGTTAGCGTCGATTTCTTACCCTCTTTTCTCTGATGCAGACTAGAGGCCCTGGAACTCACAGGAGCCTCCTCAGCAGATAGCAGTCCTCGCAGGGAGGAAGCAGGAGGTTGGTGGTGGAGTCTGATGTGCCTGAGACTCCAGCAGGAGGCTAGCTCTTTTCCTAGCCCTTGGGTGATTGCTGTACAAAAATAAAAGTTCTCTCAAGAGTTCCTTTTCCTCTTCTTCAAGGTCCAGTGGTCACTGCTGCAGGCCAGTGCAAGAAACAACACACAGCACAGGGACAGTCACTTCCTGCAGATTCCTCCAGTGGCACGGACAGAGTTTCCTCTCCAGATCCAAAAGCAATACAAAAGTAGGGGGTTTGAGCACAGATATTTATACCCCAAAAACCTTTGATCCTTGAAGCTACCAGTCCCTGAACCTAGCCAGAACCAGTTCTGCTCAGGCCTGGAGCACTTTGTTTACCAGGCTGCATCCTTCCTTTCAGAAAGAGGGGGTCTGCTAGCAGACACACAGTGGGAGGTGGAGCCAGCATTCACCTTGCCAGGCACAGCCCTATTCAGATCAAAGAGCCACCCCTCCCCACACTCTAAATGCAGATCCCTCTATTCCACCCAGGTCTGACTCAGCCTGTCCTGCCCCTCTAAAACCAGACAGCCAATACACATAACGGCAGAGCACACTGGAAGGCTTAGGCAAGAAAATACCTACTTTCTAAAAGTGGTATTTTCAAACACAGAATATAAAAATAAACTTCACTAAAAGGTGTATTTTAATATTCTGAGCTCAGGCATACTAAATTCGTTTTTCTACCATGTTCCTGGGGTCAGTTAGGACTATAGCATGTAATAGTCAAACTGCCCATTCTAGCCTATGAGGAACAGGTAGCCTTACAGTAGTGAAAAACGAAATGGTGCATAATTCACTACCAGGACATGCTACACACACCAAGGCATGTCCTGCCTTACACATACAAGGCACCCTACCATAGGGGTGACTTACAGGATGCTAAGGGAAGGTTCAGGGGCTGGGAAGTGAGTGCACTTCACAGCCAAGATGGCAGTTCTGGACTGCACACAGACACTGCAGTGGCAGGTCTGAGACACACTTTACAAGCTGCTTCTGTGGGTGGCACACATCAGTGCTGCAGGCCCACCAGCAGCATTTGGTTTACCAGCCCTGGGCACACATAGGCCACACTACTAGGGACTAACAGGTAAACCAAATAAGCCAATCACGGATATACCAATTCACATAGACATATTTAAACAGGGAGCATTCGCGCTGTGACACTGAATGGCAGTGGCACAGCGCCCAGAGCATCTAACACCAGTAAAACAGAGGAGACAACAGCGAAAAATGGAAGGGTCTAACAACCAGTATCACTGCTTTATTAGCATCCAATGCCATTTTAAGATGATCCGTGACCATAATAAGGGTTGTCTCTGTGGAGTGGTATAAGCCATCTTAGGATCAGAATGCAATCCTCTTTCACCAGGCCATTCCATTTAGGACAAATATCCCCCAAATGGCTCAGGATGGAGAAGAGACAGCACTCAGTTTTTCCCAGGAGGATTTAGAGATCTTTGGGCGGGGGTCCTCCAGAATATCTTCAGATTTGCGTGTGACCTGAAACCCAGCCGAGCAATGCAGCGCAGAATACTTATGCCAGAATATCACTGTGCTGAAGTGCAGTGGGTATGTACGCCCTAAGAGCTAAGGAGTGCCGCAAGCACTGGGAAGACCTCCGGCACATGTCAGGCACAGACTCCGCTGACGGTATCCTCACAACCACATACATGTTACCCCAGGCCCTCCCACTGCACAAGAGGGTCCCGAGAACATGGCCAGCCCTTCACGCTCAGCTGGAGACCCACGAGCAGCAGCAAGGCAGTACGTTTTTCAATATAAAAAATAAAACTGCATCGACTAAAATGTCAGCTGCATGATGGGCATTAATATAAATATTTATAAATCAAATAATAAAAATAATTGTAATTATTTTTTCATCATATGGACTTATTTATTACAACTATTGATCACTGTGCTCTCCGTCCCATTTCCCATCCCACTCCCAGTGCTTTTAATGTTTTTTTGTATTTTTTGATTTTTTACTAGTCCAGCATTATGTATTTATTTTTTTAATATATGTTTTTCTTATGAAAGCCTGCATCTATGAAGTGTTGCTGAGCAGCTCTCTCCCTTTTTCATGCTTTGCACGACTTGCTTAACCTGTTTTTTTATTTTTTAGGTCGAGCCTGGGCAGCTCAGGCGCTGCTCTGCGAGTAATGCTGTATTGGAGTATGGACTTGAAGCCCTGTCCACTCTCCGCCCATATTTGTCATTGGCTTGTGTCATTGTCCTTCGTAAATGCTGACTTCTGTTTCGTTAATAGGCTTGTTAGTCCCTCCTTAGTACCGCCTTGTCTTCATTTGTAACCTCCCATGAGGAGTGGCCCTTTTGCTTCTGTTGCTACACGGTATGTCTTATTTAGTCTGTAAACACTATTTTCTTTAATGAGTTTCTCCTACTGCAGGCACGACATGCTTTCCTGCAACATTCAGCGTGCCATGTGCGCCTTCACGGGGCGCTTTTACAAAAAAAAGCATTTGTTTGTCAAGCTGACAAACAAATGCTTTTTTTGGTAAAGCGCCCCATACCGCGCTTTCACTATAATAGTGGCTGTGGACCTTTCTTTAGACACGGCTCGTCTAAAGAAAGGGGCGTGGCCTCTAACGTGAAAGCGCAGCATGGGGCGTTTGTAAACAACAAGCATTTGCAATGCAATAGGTCTTGCATTTTAGAAACTTTGACCTATTGGTATTGTAAATAACAATGCCTTTCATTATTGCAGGTTTTTTAAACACAGAAATAAAAGGCATTGTCATTTACAATGCCAATAGCTCAAAATCTCGCAATTGCAAGACCGTTTGCATTGCAAATGCTTGTTTAACTTAATTTACTGGTCTCTAGCTAGATGTCGTGCTAGATTGGTAAATAAATAATGGCTGCCTGTGTCGTGACACATGCATGTGCGTATTACGCGTGAGTGCAGATGAATCACGACTTATGTGTGCATATCAGGGGTCAACTTACAATGTTTTTTTTTATATAGAAAATTCATCCCAAGATTGCCAGCCACGCGTACACATGCGTTCTGATGCAAGCCCACGTATGCAGTTGGAAAAAATATGTTTTGTAATGCCAGCAGGTCAGCATTTTAGAGTCAGTAGCTATTGACTTTACAAACACTTGTAGTCAGGGGTATCAACTAGCTCGCTCCCTTAAGTTTTTTCCCCCATTTGAAACCCAAATTAATGGAAACAAAAATGTTAAAATGTATCTTTTAACGAACTTCAGAGGCATGTTATCAGGGCCAGCGAGTGCCCTGTCAGAAATGTATACCAGTGTCTGCCAATTCCATTTGACTCTAATCATGTGTGAAAATAATGAAATTAAAATACACCACCCCTGCAGTGTATTGTAAATTATGTGTTACAAGCTCATTTAGTCATCACACACAATACGTGCACACGCATAAACAGGCTCACACAGACTTACAAACATGCAGACATGAAAATACCTGCTCAAACATACTCACACATATATAAATACTACACATACACACGCACGCACACACACACACACTTTCTAGCATCCCTTTATCAAACACCGTAAAGCACAGACACACGAGGCTGCTTCAGAACACACGGGATCCTTATGTCTGGTGTGACGCATTAATCAGTGCGACCAAATGGAATTGTCGGAGGAAGGTGACGTGAAATGATAGTCCATTCATCATCATTAGCCGCACCTGCGCCGGCAGTGATGCAATGATTCCTGGGGCTTTCTTTCCCAGGCCGGAGTATGACCTCTCAGGACAGCAGCAGAGGTCCAGGGCCACTCAGGCATTCAACGCTGCACCAGGCATGTCACTGTCGGCATTAAGAGCCTGGCAGCTGGGAATCGACACAGAAACGGCCTTTCTTTGGAAGAGTTTCTTTAGTATATGAGCTGACAGCGCCTTGTCACTTAGGCGTTTAGAGCTTGGGAGGCGAACGGGGCAATTTCAGTTTATGTTGTGTGATGTTTCATTTTTACTCTGCCTGGTTCTAACTGGTGGAGGCACAAGGTGGCTGGGCACAGGAGTCATACATTTCTGATGGCTCGAAGCAAGTCAAATAGTAATCAAGGATCCTCCCGCCCGTTTTAATTACTGTCTACTATATACTTTGACTATATTGAAAAACACGAGACAGATTTGTAAATATATATGCTAATTTCTTGCTGTATAATTTAGTCAACCCTGCCGCATAATTTGGCTCGCACCTGATATATAATTCCATTGGCCCTGATCATAATCAAAGTTTATATCACAAAGAGCCCCAATTTCACTACTGTGTTGTCTAGCTGGAGCAACTGGGCCGATGTTCTAATTACGATATTAGTTGTCTTCAATTATGCACCATGCAAGTAAAAATATACACCTAAGACACCTGCAAAGATTTTTGTTACTTCACTTGTTTCCCACAGACCCAAGGAAGGCTGGGCGAATCTCCTAAAATCTTGCATTGCATCCTGTCCTATAGAAAAGAGCTGGTACTTTAAATCTGACCCATGAGTCAATGGAGGGGCCTGCCTTAACAGAGTGCATTGATAGTGCTTGCCCTTGGATGACCTTCAGTTTCTTTGTAGTCTGCAGTGCGTTCAATCGGTGGGGCAGCTATGAGAGGGATGTGGTCTAAGAAATGTATCCAAGTAACCTCCACTAAACGTATGGCCTATGTAACTAGAGGCCTCATTACGATGCCGGTCGGATCGACCGTCCAACCACTGTGATCCAATTCTGACCATCAGGGCTGGGAAAGTTCCCCCGCTCCATTACGATGCAACCGCTGCTATATGCACATACCCCTGAATATGCCGCTGCAAGTGAATACAAACTCACAGAAAACATGTAATATGTACACACATGCCTGACATATGTGGGAATATGCCTTGTGTAGCCTGCACCCCATTGCTCGAGTGTGGCGATCTGTGCACAGTCCAGTTAATAGGGATACATGCCACCTACAGACTTTCCTGCATTTCGGCGCCCACAGGGTCGTAGTCTTTGGGGTCCAGCTGCCGAAGTGTAGGGAGTCCTGGAGTAAGGGATCCACACCGGAGACTGTCGGGGCGAAGCTGATTTGGGTGAGTATGCACCCCAAATCCTTTGTTTCCGTCGAGTCGAGGCAGCCGGTCAGACCGCCACGGTCGGCTTGTCTGAAATGCATATCGTAATCTAGACGGTGGTCGGAACTCCCTGTACAGCTCAATGGCTGCTGCTTTTCTTCTACTGCCATCTGAGCAGTCGCAGAAAGGCTGTTGGAGTCACCAATCTGTTAGCGGCCGGTCAGAGTGCAAGATGCATGCATCGTAATCCGGTCAGACTCTGACGAAACCGCAGGTGTTCAACTGCCTCCGTCAGGACCGCGGAATCCAGTCCAACCAGCATCGTAATGAGGCCCTAAGGGTATGGCCTAACTCACAGGTGCTGGAAATAGGGCATTGGTAGTACAGTAGCACCCGCAAAATAACCATGCTGGAGTTCTGAAGGTGAACCAGCAATAAAGATTGCTTTAAATTATGCCTTCATCTTGTCACATTTGCTGTCCATTCATAAATGGAGGTCAAATATCAGGCATGACTTTTGACAAATGGATACTTAATAATTTAATATGGAGATTGATACATTTCTTACGCAGACTGCAATGTTAGAGGATATTGTAAAGTAAACTGTCTCATACTCTTGCTGGGGTACAGAGAGTGTGAAAGGGAAGGCTGTAGGATGTCCGTTTTTTTCTAATGCACAACAACATTTCATTTCCACACATTATTGTTTGATCATCATCATCATCAGTAAAGCTATTTTTAATGGAACTTTTGTGGCCATTTCAATGGAAAACATGTTCTCTGTATATGACATTGTGCTACCACAACATGCTTTATTAATATCTTTGCGACAGATGTTCCAAAATGCACCATCGGCTACACACCACACCCGTACCACTCTCCTACTGAATGGGTGTGGCTCATCTGCTGTATTTCTTCTTTGTGTGATGCCTGGATTTCTCACAATCTCTGTGATGTTAGTGATGCAACATTGATGGCAGCACCCCCACTCTGAAAATTGTTCCAGCACCACTGGCCTCATCCATGTGAAATAGAACTCTGGATAAGGTACTACCAATGAAATGAGCAGGTAACAAGAGGTGTAATTTATAGTTTGCTTAACACCATTATCCTGGGCCATAAGCAATGAACTAAGTGGTAAGCGGCAGTATTTTAGGGCCTGGCACCCCAATGGTAAATGGCGGCATCCACTGCGTCTCTTGTCCCTCTGTCCTAAAGACGACTTCCTGTGATCTTGTGCTGCAGCTACAGCATGTGATAGGCAGGCTGTTACAGTTTATTTTTAATTAATCTAGCAAAGGACAGAAATTGAGGGCCTCATGAAACTCACAACTATGGGCCTCATTACGATGTCGGTCGGGAAGCATTCTGACCGACTCCTTGTCGGAATCGGTTCTGACTTACTTGGGTTCGGCGAGTCCGACCGACCGATTAAGATGTTTCCGAACACCGTTCGGTCGGACTCCCATTGTCTTCAATTGGGACCTGTGTTCCAACCAACAACACAAGCTCCCATTGAAAAAAGGGGTGGTTCAGGAAAACCTTGTACCCTGTCACAGGCACCCCTTGGTGCCTGCCACACTGTGCATGGTTGTAAAGAGGGGTCTCATGGGTACCCCCATGGACCCTGACCGGAGGCCTCTGGGTGATGGGGGGCCTGCTACAGGCCCCCAAATTCAGTTTCCGACAGCCATTTTGTGTCAGACAGACCGATTCGGAAAGGCTGTCCCAATCCGACATTGTAATACGTCGGTCAGAAACGCAGTCCATAAACCTGTATGATTTGGCTCCGACCAACTCAAAGTCTCCGAATGCCAGTCAGAACTGAGTCAGAAAGACCGAACGGTTACCTTCTATCATAATCGGTTGGTCGGAAATGTTTCCGAGTCGGTCGGAAACATGGGTTCCGACACGGGCTAGAAAATTCCGAATGCCGTTCGGAGCCTTTCCAACCGACATCATAATCAGGCCTCAAGTGCCTCTCTTTTCCTCTACTCTTTCTCCCCACCTTTTTTTCTCTCTGTCTCACTCTATTCCTAGTACTACTCTTTCACTCTTATTGCCTCTTTCTGGCTTGCCATTTGTCTCTCTCTGTTGCCCTTTCCTTCACTCTCTCATCCTCTCTTACAATGTCTTTCTGCTGTCTTCCATCTCAATATTGTTCTCTTCCATTTATTTTTCTTATGCCCTCTTCTGTCTTTCTCTTGCCACCCTCTGTCTCTATTTGCACTCTCCTCCCCATCTAACTCTTTCTTTTGTCCACTCTCTCTCTCTAATTGTAGTAGCCCTGTGCCAATAGTAGTGCCAATTGCAGTAGCCCTGTGCCTCCATGCTCCTCATTTCAACAGTTGTGATTGATCCAGAAGGTTCTCCTACAGATCTTATCCAGAGTCCTGTAGCTGATGTAGTCTATGTGTTGGAAAACATTGCTCCTTAGTTTACGTAGTGAACCACTTGAAGTGAGGGTTGTCCAAGGTGCTCTTCCTACCCATGTGATCAGTTTCCCCCCCTTTTTAGGTCTGGTGTTAGCCAAGACCTTTTGATTTTACTAATATATATGTCACTCCCATTTTGCTTCCGCCGACTCCAGCACTACAGCATGCAGCAATGGGCCAGGCTCCTTAAGCCACAGGTTAACTTCAATTTGAGTGACTGCATTTTGCTCTTTAACAGTGAGCACATCCGCACACAATGTAGTAATCTTCAGTGACAGTTTTTTTGTTTTTACTTTAGTGTTGTGTGTAGAGCCTGAAGTGATAGCAGGACACTTTCTACCAGATGTGAGCATGGCACATTCCAGGTTAATCAGTTCCTTAAATTCCTTTTGGAGTGCCCTTTGTTTATCCGACTGCTGATATTTCACAGCATTCCAGAATTAATTCTTTATTTCTTGCCTTTTTTCTCTCTTTCTTTCTTTTCTTTTTTCCTTTGTTTCTTCTTTCCTTCTTTCTTTCCATGTTTCCTTTTTTCTGTCCTTCTTTCTTCTCTCTTACCTCCTTTCTATCTTGCCTTCCTTTTTTCTTGCATCCTTTCTCTCTTGGTTTCTTTTTCATTCTTTCTCTTTTTCTTCCTCTCTTGCCTTCTTTCTTTCTCTTTCGCTCTCTTTCTTTTTACTCATTTTCTTGAATCAAGAAGCAATGCGTCAGCCCACTTTTGCCCTTGGCTGACTTCACTATGAGTTACAGCAAGCTGCCCTTTCATAAGGAGTACTATGGTACTGTGCGCTTTTTTGAGATTAAAAAAAAGATTTGTCTTTAGCCAATTGCTTTTTTTAGATAAATGAGAGTCCGGCAGCTTCCTGAACAATAAAGCTTTGCAAAAACCATGAAAAACAAAACAAGCATTTTCATAAATGCTGGCGAGGGCCGATGCAAGACCTATTGGCTTGGTTGTTTTTTCTGGGGAGCCTGACTGGCTATCTCATGCACTGCTCTTTCTTCTGGTAAGACTGCTCTTGCCAACCTCGAAATTTAATGATGGAATGGTTTCTTCAATAATTCATGCCCCCTCTGTACACAATAAATCTTGAATCCCCCACAAACAGTGATACAAGCCTTCCCGACAAACAGAAACTCAAGGGAGACAGCAACGTCCATTCCACCCTCCCTGTGCCTTTATCATTCACCAGTCTTGACCATGAGTGGTCAGAAAACACACGCGACAGAGGACATGAACCCAGTGCTTCATTTGAGCAGGTGGTTTCCGGTGCTCCGCACCGGCACTTAATTGTCAACACCGTCACTTATGACAGCCAGCCACACAGTGGCGCTGTCAGTCGAATTTAGAGATGACCACAATAGCTGTTTATTAATTCAATACACAATAAAAATGACTAATACCTACCACCCAGGCCATTTTTATAGCTTTGAGGGCCTGGAATTGTCACACTTTTAAGAGTGTGATGATTAATAGTGTGCTGCTGCGGTCATTGGCAGCTCTGGCAGGGGCACCGTGTGGTGCAAGCTGCAGTGGCCTCCTGACGAGGGCCCTGGCACTTATTGTTTTACAAATTAAGTACTGTGAACACCTAAGAGGCAGTAAGACTTAAGTGACTATAATGGGCACAGGACATTCAGACCCTTCTTCTGCAGCCTAGAGGGTGTTTCTAGGCAGTGCTTCCGTCTCAGATTCAGTCCCTAAGCAGGAGCTTGTTAGCATTTAATGGGCTTGCAGCACATCTTTTCCTTGGGGTCCCGTGGACGACAGGCAACACCTGTTAAAAGGATTGCCCATTTTCCCCTGGTTCCCCCACACTTTTAACACTTCGCCCTTTCTCTCCCTACCTGTCCCAATCCCCCCACTCTCTGGTATCTCACTGTCAATACATAAGAGCTTCTATGAGGTTTTTTGAATGCCTTTTTGCTCTCCTTAAGCTACACCCTGCTCTCTCTTACTAATTCTGCCCCTCAGTCTCTCTGCTGCTCTTCCTCTCTATTTCTATTTCTGCTAGACTCACTTTGCATCTCTTTCACTACCTCTCTTTGTTCCCATCTCATAATTCACTATTTCTATTGCCTCTCAGTCTGCTTTTCTCTCTCTTTCTCTTTCTCTCTCTCCCCCTTTCTCTCTCTATCCCTTCTTCATTCTATCTCACATTCTGTCTCTTTCAAACACCTGCTCCTTTCTGTATACCTGACTACTTGCTCTCTCTGTCTCTCTTCCTCTCACTTTTGTACTCACTCGCTACATCACTTTCACTTTCTCTCTTCTTCCATCTATTTTGCTCTCATTTCTTTCTCTGGCTCTCTTTTCGCTGTTATTCACTGTCTGTATTTCAAACGTGTTTTCCTTTACCTCACTCCTTAAACTGCAGCCTCCTGCTAATTAATTACCTGCAGTGAATCTCGTTTTTCCAGTGGCGACTGGAGGCAGGGATGCGGAGGATGCAGCAGCATCTCCAGATAACTTGGAAGGTCAGAAGAATAATGAGCCATCAAGAGACTTTTTCTAAGTGTCTCATTTTTCTTGCCGAATCTGCTCAGAGTCCAAATACAGACTGTTAAATGCCAGGGACCCTTTGGCTACTAATACTTTTATAAATAAATCAAGAATTGGGATTTTAACGATTGGAGTTGAAACCTAGTGGTCAACCCCCAGGAAGTTAGGTAAGCCAGTTCCTAATAGGTAAAATGAAGGTTTCAATAAGAAACCCACTACAGTGGCTCAAAGTGCGAGGCTCCTCTCAGTGAAAATGCATGTATATTATATTTTTAGCAGCATTAAATTTAGGATGCTGTAACACTAAAACTATCAATCCAACTTAGTAAAAACAAGAAAAATATCTCAAAAAAATGATATCGAGCAACAAAGGTGAGTATAAGAGTTTCAAAAAAATACAAAAAAAGTTTCTAGGAGCCAATGGGGACACCTTTGCATCAGATTTAAAACACAGTTACGAGCCAGTAAGTCCGCCTCACACGGGCTATAAGAGGAGGGCCAGTTACTTGGAAGGTTGATGCACTCAAATGCTCCAATCTATTAGGAACACGTCTTGGAGAGGGGAGCAGGCCATGGATTCCAGGAAGGGGAACCTTTTCTAACCATCTGCTTCAGGGTTACAGCCCATCTTTGTCACAAAGTGCACTAGTTGTTCTGGAGCATTCAACTCTACCTCGGCTTCTAGGAGCTCCTCTAGTCAGGATCCAAGCCACAAATCCAGGGGCTGGGGGCACAGCTCCCTGACCCTGCTTCTTCAAAAAAACATCTAAAGGTCCTGTCTCATTGGGCTTTCTGAAGCCTTTTTCCATATTCCTTTTGTCCGGGATTGCCATGGGGGCTTTAAGTGGACAGCTATTCTGACTTCTTGGGAATAACCTTCAGAGGTTTGAGCATGAAGGAAGCAGTGTGCAAGGCCACATTTATTCCCAAGCAGACAGCAGGAAAGCTCCCTCTTCTGCCTTCTCTCGTTTCTCTGCTGACCTCTAGTTTTCTGGCTCTATGGAGGTAGGATCACCAGGAAATATTGACAACTAGCACTGGTCGGTGGAGGCCCTTGACCTATCCTTCCCAACCTCTCAAAAATTCTGCTTCATTATGATAAAAATTCCAGAAAGCCATATAATAGGCATTATCCTACGTAGAAGAAGTGTCATCTCAATGGCTGGAACTCAGTCATCTCAACTACACCTGGGGCCGTGTTACAGAAAGTGCCTTAAGGGGTGCAACGGGCGTGGGCGCCCGCTTTGCGAGCCCTGGGGCACTTTGGCATTACAGAAGGCGCACATAAAGCGCCAGCGCTATCTTAAGGGGGCGTTGCCTCATTTGCATGGGGGCATGCCCCATGCAAATGAGAGAATCCCTTTGCCTCTGCGCCCGTGCCATGTTGCAGATGCGGGCACAGAGGCAAAGGAGCTGTCAGGAGGCGCACTGACAGTGCGCCTCCTAAAAGGTGATGCACTGTAAGTGGCCCCCTGATGGCAGCCCTCTGGAGGGGGGAAGAGGGCCCCATGGACCCCCAGACATCGCATTGCAGTCACTGACTGCACCCGTCTGCAAGGGGATCTCTATTCTCCCTTCAAAGTGCAGGCGGGTGCCGCCCCCACTGTGGAAACACGGAGCGCCTGCTTCAAAGCCACTCTGTTTGTGCTGCCCCTAGGACAGCACGAGTTTCCAACTGCCCTGAGCGCAGTGCTTTCATCATAATATGGCGCTTTTTGTTTGCTCCGGGCGCACCTCTTGAAAGTTGCGCCTGGCATAAACAATGAAAATGGCTTTTTCTGTAATACGACCCCCATGTCTATTAAAGTGCGTCAATATCTTCTACATACTGAGTGACACTTATCCCACCTGGTCCTATGTCCCTCTGACCTCCACTTCCGGAGCGGGAGAAGCAGACCTGGCTGAGGTCAGGCTCACGCTATAACTCAGTTTTAGTGTAGACAGAGAACCTTGCATAGTTCCTGCTGGTGCTTGGGGTGACCAGATGATGTCCACTGCTCTTCCTTCCACTCACATTCCGTAGATAAGTATGAGAGATGGTTCTTAATAGAACCTCCCCAATGTTTTACACCTCTTCCCAAATCACCCTTGAACCATGGAAACCTACTGCAGGAAGGAGGAGCCAGGAAGCCCCAATTTATGGAGTTGCCATTGCTCAGACAAAAACCAACCACTTTTATCAAAAGCATCTTTCTATATTTTTATAGGTAAATTTAGCTGGGACGCAATGGAACGCAATTGAGCGCTGTACATTAATGCTGAGAGGCTATCCAAAGTATGCAATTGATTGCATATTAGGCACAAGGATATTACAAACCACATATTTACATTTGATTATATTTCACATATATTTGACATTTTAGGTGCAGGGAGGGCAGGTGATTTGCCCAGAACTGCACGATTCTCGAGGGCTGGAGCCCAGGTCCTTAGCGGAGTGCTTCATTAGAAAACCCTAATCACAGTCACAGGTGGGATGGGCCTGACAGGCATCGTTTATGGAGCTGCCTTGGCTTATGCAAAGTGAACCGCTTTCATAGAAATCATCTGCGAGTCATTTATACCAGAAATAATGAATTTGTCTACTGAAGTGAATGCCCTGCAGAAGGATTTTTAGCCAATTCCAGGGCCAACATATGCATCTAGGGGGTTTATATTTAATGCTGTGTATGGGAAATGGGAAGGCTGCTTCAAGCTGTGTAGAAAATGCCATATTAGCATTTGGCGATTGCAGAGAAATTTAAGCTACCTTTTTAGCCTCTCCCACTCCTACACATAGTGCACCCCAGCCTTGTAGGCTTCAAGACACTACTTACATGTTTTCTCGCTAATGTAAGAAGCAAACTTTTTAGCATGTGGAATGGATTTATTTTGACATTTGATACTGCAGCGTTGTCCTCCAGCTGTTCCGAGTGTAATGACTACCCGGATATCATTTCTTATAGTCACTCCTGCACGTGATGCAAATTCACAATGTACCCAACATGAGGGATTTGACTTTATACCACTAGAGCTACTCTCTGCCCAACTTTACCAGGGCGTTACTTACATAAAAGGAATATATGGAAATTTGAGTTTATCCATTTATTCTCCACATCTAGGGGTCTATGCACATACATTGTGAGGTGTGTAGCAGCTTTCCAGTGTCAGTAATCAAAAAATGCCAGCAGTCAAAGTCCATAAAAATAAAGAAATTCACGGGACCATGCAAGAAGGTGGGTCCCTACAAATAATATTTCTTGTCTTTCTTGCTGGAAAGGGGGGTACTCTATAAACAGAAAATTGTGTTTGGGAGATTGGAGACCATCTCGCTTTTGTATAAAGTGTCATGGATAATAATGCAGGAGGGGAGGCACAGCTGTGGACCTGTGCACTTTGATTGTGGGGCCAATGATTGCTTCGCTGTTGGGTGGCTTCATGTGAGCTGGCTGGTTTTTGTAAGTTTCGGTTCCTGCAAAGATCGGAAGATCTCACAAGAGTGCCTACCTGTGAAATCTCAGCGGCCATTTTGAATATAAAAGGTTGACGCGCACATGCCTCTTTGTCTGTTGCTTGACTTCCTGGAAAGTGCTTGGAGCATGGTTAGCTTCCACGCATTTCCTAGGGATCCTGTTATCCAGGTGAATCTCCGGCTCTGTAAATTGGATGGTGAGCAGGGGGAATCTAACCCAGCAACTCAGGTTGGGCCTACATTTGTTTTCCTTAAAGAAAAAATGGTGTTCGTGAAAAGACAGACATCTGAGCGAATATAGGCTGCCCTCTCCACCCATTGAGAATGCAAACTGATGAGAGTTAATGGTGCACTCAGCGCTTGAAGCTAAATAATATATGTAAATGTCTGAACATCCCAAAGTCATTTGATTACGCTTCAACTCCATAATCCAGGCTAAGTACGCCTGCCCGTCTGAGGAGGCCCACGGCTCACAGGTGGTGCAGGCTTTCACTTAATTAAGCTATAAAATTAAGGGGGGTTTATTAAAACCAGTCAAACCCTCCCCTAATATTCTGAGGTGGTTTAACACCACCTGTTCTAAAACTAATAGGGATCTTCGCCCCGCATTAACTACCGAACCCAGGGATCACTATTTGGTGTTTAATTTGCGCAAGCAATACAAAAACCCCATAAAAACACATTGTCAGGAAGTTGTAAGCTCTTGCTGGGATACACTCTTACAAACATCCCAACAGGGCTGTAGTAAACCATTTTGGGCAACTGTTATCGAACTCAAATCCAGTTTCAGGCCCTCCTCCACAACTTCTGCCATATTACCAGTAGCAATTGGGAGGAACATTTCAAGGGAATTTTTGCTGCTCCATATCTAGGAGACACTTTTCAAGTTGACCAAACCTCAGTAGCACATTTTTACACAACTCTGCCAGAGGTCGAGGCTGTGATCCATCAGAGCTCCGGTGACAAGGCACCGGGTCCTGAAAGTGTCCCCATTGATTTAATCAAACATAATGTATCCTTTTGGGCCCGCTCCTCACAAATACCTTCAACAGTCTTGAACATACTACCCTACTAGCCTCATGGAGCTCCTCTGTTATTGTCCCCATATTCATCTCCTGCATGCTATAGGCCAATTTCCCTCCTGGATAGCACAGCTAAAATACTTGGCCGGGTTATATATAATAAAATTACTGAGTGGATGGACACCAAATCTATACTCCATAGCTGTCTATACGGCTTCAGACGTAAACTAGGGACGATTGAGCAATGCCTTAATCTCGACCTGGTGCTAGGTAAATATACAGTGGCAAAAAGATCTCCCCTTTACCTAGCATTCATGGATCTGACTTCAGCATTTGACTGTGTAAACAGGGGGAAATTATGGCACATTCTTATCTCTTATGGGCTTGACACTATTTTGGTTCACTTTTTGGCCCATTTACACAAGGGAACGAAGGCTAGAGTCTGCATTAGTCAACAGGGATAAGTCACAGGAGAAATACAAATTCAGCTTGGTGTCAGGCAGGGATGTGTGTTAGCCACTCTTTTATTCATTTTGTATGTGAATGATCTCATCCTTTCACTCTTAGACGCAACTCAGGATGTCCCGGTAATAAGGGGTAACCCACTTCCAGTCCTCCCGTACGCGGATGACACAGTGCTCATTGCAACCACAGCTAGGGCACTGAGTCTCCTACTGCATGCCTTTACCAACTTCATGGCCTCCCTCAATCTGTGAACCAATTTTACCAAGTCCCATGTCATATCTTGTGGCCCTGAGTGCAGGCCCCTATCAACCGTGTCAATTGGCCCCAACTCTCTGACCAGTACAGGCTCTTTCCCATATCTGGACATTTATTTCTCTGCCCAAGGGTCATGGTCTTTCAACATCTCTCATCGCACAATGAAATTTTCTTCGGCCAACGGGTCTTTATGCTCTCTTCTCCAACCCCTGGGTGGTGGATTCCTAAACATATTGCTAAAAATGTATAAATCACAGCGCCATCCAATTGCTATGTACGGTGCAGAGTTATGGGGTATTTCCTGCTGCAAGGTAATTCAGCAAGAAGTAAACAGATTTTTAAGGAGACTGTTTGCACTTCCCATCTCTGCTGCCAATTACATCACTCACAAATAACTGGGGCTGCAATACCTGGAAGACTTGATCCGTGTCCGGCCAGCCCTGCTTTGGTTATCTATATGGAAAACCCCTGACACTGTTTTAACAAGAGACATAATACTGGATTGCCTCTCCCTGGACAAAGGCTTTCAAATCCCCTGGATTAGTTATGTTAAGACTGTTTATAGTTGCATAGGGATGGAATCCTTTTTCCGGGATCCCTCGACCTGTGTTTCACTAAGTAAAAAGAGTGTGACAGAGGCTTTACTCCAGCTCGAGGAGTCCCAGCGGCTCAGGAGTCTCCAGACATGTCCAACGGTCATAAGATATTTGGACTTATGTGACACTGATAACATCACTAACTATTTGCGGACTGCCCGCAGCAGATGGGAACTTTCACTCTTATTTCGTTTTACATCAGGCACCGTTAAGTACCTGTTATGCTTTCCCCTGGGCTATACTCAGCATCTTGATTCCATATCTTGCCTGTGTGACTATGCTTCTAAACAGACTATGCTTCATTTTATCTTTTTTTGCTAATTTTATTCACAATATTCTAAGTTGCTTTTAACCCCTATTCTAAAGAAGTACTGTTATGACTAAAAAGCAATGTAGACCCGCTTTTAGATTCTTATTCCTTTAACATAATGATGAAGTGTCATTTAATGTAGGCACATTTTTAAAGGCTTCCAAGCGGGCATGAACTTCAATGCACTGATGAGATATGCTGCTGCAATTTGGTACTGTACGAGATATTTTATCTTTTTTGCTGAGGCATTTTAATTCCAATTGTTATGGTGTGAAATGTTTTTATCTTTTTCTTTTTGTGAGTATCTTTTATGGGTGCCATAATGCTGCCAAATAAAGTTTTGAATTTGAATTGAAATTGATTATGCTTTTATGTGAGAGAATTTAAGAACTGCACATAAAGTAAGAGGACTGAAGAATCAGACAGAGTTTGTTTCTCTTCAGCAAGGCTTAGTTGAAGAGAAAAGGAGTGAAAACAGCGGATCATTGAATCTGTTTGACTGATTAAAACTTGGACAAGTACAAGAGGCATGAAAACGTTAATTGCTGATTACCTAATAGTACATATGTTTACCTGACAACTTCTTGTTTCAGTCAGTCTGTTAGAGATGTCCGTTCCTGCTTTATCCTCCCACTACCCGGTTTCCACATCTGAGACTCTGTGTTTGATAACTCAGAGTCGGAGCTGTGATAAGGAGTTGTGCTGTTCCTGAGGATTCATTGGCCTTACACACGGAGACCATCTTGCTGCAACCCAGGAGGCTGTAAAACGAGAGTTCATAAACCAATCAGATGGAAAACAAGCAGTGGCAAAGCCAGTAGATCCATCTTATAGATAGCTGTTTCTTCAATGTTTGTGAAATTTTTGTGTGGTTGTGTGGGTGGTTGAGTGGATAAATGAGATAATACGTAAACATTTGGTACGATTGATAGATGGCTAGACGGTTCAGAGGAGGGATGGATGCATCTGAATCCAGAAAGAGAAAAACAAAATGAATGTGGGATAGGAATTACATGCCCGCATAAGTAGAGTGAAAGATATTTATGATGTTCACTTGTGTTTGCTATGTTTCTGTAAATGTATGAATTTGTCTATATGTGGGCTTACATATGTCCAAGTGTGTGCATGCCTGTGCATGCGTTTAGGTGTGTGTAATGTATGGGTCCTACAGTGCTTGGTTTCTGTGCATATGTACATGCTAGTATGTCTGTATATGTCAGGATTTTCTGTGTGAATGTGTGTATATTTCCAATGTAGGCCCCCTTGTAGCATGGTACAAGGGGGCCTGCGTTAAAGACAGGATTGTTCTTGTCCATGAAGAGATACTGTCCTTCACTAAAACAATCCTCAGAGGCATATTCCTCTTTTTATGTGTGCTACCGAATACAGCACACATGGAAAGAGGAAATAACAAGGAGAAGTGAAGATATTTCTCCAAGTTATGCCTCTATCGGGTAGGCACAACATTTTGGGACAAACCCAGGTTTAATGCCTTTAATAAATCTGGGGTTGTGTCAAAATACATGGGTGGATGCATGGGAATGCCCATGCTCCACCCATGTAAAACCTACCCAACACACTGACCCCCAACGCAACGCAAGAAGCTGCATTGCATTACTTTTTTTTTTTACGTAGCCATGCAAGCCTTGCATGGCTATGAAGTCCAGACTAGCATTCTGAGTTGTGGCTATCCCTAAAAAGTGGTGCAACCACAATGCAAAATGGGAATAAATCTGGGCACTGGCCCACAATCTCCACTGCAGATACTCGAAGGAGTTTCTACAGTGACTGTATAAATCTCCATACGCTGTGGTAAGTTGGAGTCTTGAACATTTTTTAACATAAACTCCTATAGTTATATATTCAAGATAGCAGTGGCGGCTCGCATAGGGCGTGCTGCAGGGCGGTGGGGCGGGGCGGGGCAGGGTGGGGGTAGTAAACTCTGACATACAACGGAACGGAGGAAAGTAATAATTACGTTCCTCCGTTCCGTCGTATGTCCGAGTTTACTACCCCCCACCCTGCCCCTCCCTTACCCCGCCCCACCGCACACCCTATGCGAGCCGCCACTGCAAGATAGCATACAAAAAATGACATGCCTAGAGACAAGGAGGTGAATCACCAATAAACAGGGGTTCTTTCTCTTTATTCAACACAGGAAGTGCTTCTTTAATGCAGGAAGTTATTCATTCTTCATCAATTGTCAAGAAGATTGTAATGTGTTCAAAGCTGATTTACTGAAACAAGTTCCAATTAAAAACAGACCTTCCCAATCGGCGTAGAACGAATATTCAAGAAAGAGATATCACTTTTAATAAGTAATCAATAGTAAATGTGAAACTACAGCTCTTCAGACAGCAGAACCCCCAGTTTGGTCCCTAGTAAGTAATATGCCTAGTGAGTGCCTAGTGAATCCCCTTGACTGAAAATGTAGTATTCTCCAAATAAAGGCAGCGAACATGATGCAGTTAAAAGCCAGTTTCCTTTATTCCAACCCCTGCTGGAAAGGACACATCTGGCACAAACGGTCTCCCAGCAGTTCTGACTCTACATAAAGTACACTAATGCATCCTACAATTCTATATTCTATAGCGACATGTAAAGTTCCAACATTAACTCCATACTTACCATGAGGCACAATACTACCCAATCCCCCCCGTAAAAATAAAAAACTTAACTGCAATCAAACATTTCTAAACACTTTGTTTTTTTTTTTACAATTCTTCCACTTGATGTTTTGATTACGTTAGTGTCACTGGTGGGTACATTTATGTTGGAAGAACATGTAGATTCTCATCAGGAGTTGCTTTAGACATTGATGAACTATTCTGAGTGCCATCCTTCGCACTCAGGAATAGTATTACAACCATCCAAATCAATGACATCAGCATCTTGAATTACAAAATTACTGTGGACCAAATCAGAAACATTCAACCACCAAACATTTTTAGTGTTGCTTTCATCGTTTTCCACTTTTCCATTCACACTAGACTTAACCGGAGCCAAACAGCTAAAATGTCAAACCTCACCATTTTGTAACAAAGCTGTGCTGTTCATAACTTTAACTACTTTTCTAGGCTCACTGAATTTGCTTTCACCCATGGCAATTTTCTTGGCACTCTTAATTGGTTCCCATTGTCCCTCACGCAAATGAACTTGCCTGGTACCATGTTTATGATCATAATTAGGGCTCTCGGTTTTCCATTTAAACGGATTTTTACATATAAATACAGACGGAAAACAAGTTTTCCTTTGTCTGTATTTTTATTTAAAAACGGGAAAATACTAGCTGCCGGCGCAAGCTCCAAGCCTGAGGCCCGCGACCTTCGCAGCATCCTCAGACCAAAACGGCCTCCGCGACACAGGCCCGCTTTATTCCTTTTCGTTGATGTACTCCACCGCTGCCTCCGGCCTACACTACGCTCAAGTAGGTCACACATTTGAAACTGAGTCTTGATTATGCTATGGCAGAGTACACACTTAATGGCTGAGTTTATATCACTATACTCACTTCGATGTGGTGACACAAAGTATGTGCATGGCATCCCAACCACACGTGTCTGTGGGCCCTTGATGACTACGCCTTCGGACTACACTGCGGTCCTGCAGGCCCCACACAAATCCATGCCAGTCTGTACCAGGCAGGACACGGCATCGTCGCTGGCCAAACACCCACTCAGCTCTGTCGCTACTGCCTCGGTCAACCATCAGTCATCCCCACATGCCATTTCAACACCGTGTGTCAGTGTTCAAGGAGGAGCTTGCTGAACAGCGGTTGGCCCGCGCTGGCCGCTGCCTCCGGACTACACATCGGTCGAGTAGGGCACACATTGGGAACTCAGTCATGATTCATTTATGGGAGACCTGATATCATTGTACTGGCCTCGTCGCAGACTGCATCCCCTGTCAGCTCCGGTGCCACTAAGTCTGTTCCCCGACAACCATGGACACTTTCTTCTTGAGATTTGTTGGCGACTGAGTCCATGGACTGGGGGTTGTCTTCATCATCATGTTGGTGATACTGACTATGTGGCCAAAACGAGGCTGTAGCATTCCACTCCTCCATTTTCCACTTCCGGCCGGCTCCTGCCCTCTGCATCATGCCCTGGAGGACACCTTCCACTGTCCCCCGCAAACCTCCACTACATTCACCTTCAACATCGATGAGGACCCGCTCACCTCGCGTGGCCCTATCTCACTGCACCGTAAGTCACTGTCCCGTGGCGGTGTGCCTGTGCCGGCCGCAGTGCATCCGGGGCCACTAACTCTGTGCAGCTCAAACCATGGCCCCAGTCTGATGGCATGTTGGATGGCCTCTGGGTCGATGGTCTGGGGGTCATCAACGCCATGTGTTTGTGGCCCTGCGCTGTCCGCTGCCTCCTGCCTCAACTGCGGTCCACCTTGGCTCACACATCACATCGAGTACTGACCTGCCCGGACGTCGCATCACCGCAGGATGCACACGCTACCACCGCCAGGACCGACTCCAAACGACAGGTGCCAGAGCCGGAGGTGTCTTACTGCCAGACTGTCAGAGTTGCTCACACCTGTCGTGGGGGCCATCATCAGCTTGATACCCTGCTCAGCTCTTCAGGTGCCACTAACTCAGTGCACCACAAATCAAGGAACATTCTGCTTGCATGTTGGGTGAACACTGTACTCCCTCCGGCTACCACCATGATGCTTCACAGTTGTTTCTGTTGTGCTGGTGTTTTATGTTTCTGCTTCAATTGTGATCACTGTTCAAGTTGTTGCCAGCACCAACGACTCCATGAGGGCTGGCTTACACTCACCCCACACACATCCAGCACATGAGTCACTGTACATGTGACCATGCCAATAAAGGTGTCGAGTGCACGTGCCCGTGGCCAGTTCAACGAACTATCTGTGTGTGTCCGTGTGCTCATGATGTATGCATTTGTGCCCCGGGCACTACAACATTACATTGTGCCGTGTACAGAGGATACAGCCATGTCACCGCAGGCAGCGGGTGGGACATTGCACATGTAGCTTTGTCGTCCCCCACTCAATACGTGAAAGGAGTGAACTGGGCCGGCGTACGCCAGTCCAGCGTGGGGGTGTGGATGATCATCCCGTGGCTCTGGGTGTGGTTCAGTACTGGAAATGTGCAAAGGCATGTGTCTCTGTCGCAGTGTGGGTCTCCGTTGGGGAGTGTTGGTGGGCCCTGATGGGACTTGGACACCCACGTATGTGATCTGGTTTGGCTTCCATGAGGTAGTGGCCCACCCACACATGTTCGGCCACCCCCTTCTGGCAGTCTGACATCTGGCCTTGGAATGCGATGTGTGCTTGGGTGGGCTGCTGGGAGCCAGCCGGGGTGGTGGGTGCGTCCAGCTGTGTTGTCTGTGCAGGGGGTGGGGTGTCCTCGATGCAGCGGTGCTGCCCTGCTCCTGGAGGTCGATTGCCTTAGATGTCCATGGACTGTTGTGGGGCGTAGGTGTCGGAAGTGTGGTGGTCCTCTTCAGCATCACTGTAGAGTTGTCTGGTCTGCTCTGCTGGGGGTGTTGTTTGTCCCTCTGCAATGTGGGGGGAGATGCTTGTTGACATTGTGTTGGCATGTATGTTGCCGCATTGTTCAAGTTTACATTCAGACTTCATGACAATGTACATTGTGACTGTTTGGGAGGGGCGGACTATTTGATGCGGGACAGTGGACATTTGGACTACATGACGTAGGTGAGGTTGTACACGTACCTTTGCATCTCACAGTTTCCTGCTATGTCAGATGTGATTGGCCATTTTCTACGCACAGGCGGACCCAGCTGTGTCCTCTGTTCTGCAGTGTAGGTGTTGGGCTGTGTACCACATTGTCGTCCATGTGGGTGTGCTGTAATTGCTATGTGTGTGTGCTGCTTTGTGTGGGAGTCGCACCTGCAGCTGTGATTTTGCTGCCCCTTATCCCTTGGAGGCGGTGTGCCTTTGGCTTTTGTGCTTTTGCGGTGCTGTGATGTTTGCGACTTGGGTCATTTGTGCTCTTGGATGGTTTTTGTACTCTTGTGCATTGTTTGTCTGCAGATGTGTTGTTGACGTCAGTGGTTGTTTGTGCAGGTGGATGTGTCAGAGTGTGACCTGCTCCTTTCCGGATGTGGTCCACACTCAGCCACCTCAGTCTCGTGGCGTGCACAGTGTCATGGTGATTGTACTCCAGCCATGCTGCTGGTCATGTGGTGTCACTTGCATTGTCAGTGTGGCTCTAACATACGCATCTTTGCTGTGTTTCGCACGGGTGCATGTGTGTGTTGTGTAATTGGTGTTGTGTGGGGTGGGACCCCTTTGGGCACATGGTGAATGGGGGCCTACTTGATGTTTGTATGTGTGCTGCAGTGTGCCACGGGGATCAGGGACATAACCCAGCGTTATTGTGGGTGTGCGGTGTGCTACACGTCGTTGTGCATGTGTGCCATTGTGCCCGTTCCCCCGTCCCCACAGTCCCTGTTTGTTACTCACCCTGTTGCTGTTGTGTCAGGTCATGTCAAGCAGTGTCCGGACTCCCGACTCCTTGCACCGTCTCCACACTGATGACTGTGGGCGCCATTTGCTCCAGCGGCGCAGGACTCCCACCTCCATTCGCCGTTGCTGCCTTCCTGTTGGCAGCGGGTTTCTGCTTGGTTTGGCTTTTGATATCGTGCCAGCGCATCTTGGCCTCCTGGGCACTCCGACTGCATTCACGATGGGATGCCATTTTTCCATCTGTATTGCCAATGACACGGTGGTGGTGACGGACAGCTGTTGGTGGTGCTCTGTCACCTTCGTGACGACGATCGAGGTTACCCGTGGACTGTACCCCGTCTTCTTCTTCCTCTTCTCCTTGGCCTTCCCCGCCCCCGAGGTTCATTGCTGGTGGTCTGTGGGGCTTGTGGGGTTCGCGTTGACCTGGGCACTCGTTCCGGGTGCATCCATGTTGCTGCGCAGTTTGATTTGTTCAGCTTTTATGGTGCATTTTCCCGCCAGACGCGTGGGGATTGCAGGCCTATCGCTGTTTTTTTTTTTTTTGTGGTTGGCCTCATCACAACTTTATTCGCGTTGGTGTTTCGCATTTTTTCGGCGTCGCGTTGTTTTTAACGCAGTCATTTGACGCGTTATCGTGGGACTATCGCATGGTGACTCCAGGTTGAGAATGCTACGTTAACACTGCGTTGTTTTCCCGCGATGGACTGCGATGTGAGAAGTTGCGTTAAGCTAAACTTGCGGTGGTTATCACACGTTCTTGTGAATATGCCCCATTATTCAGAAATCAATGAGTGTTTTTGTTTGAAAAGCTAACGTTATGAAAAGAAAAGTAGTGCTTCACTGCCAAACTCTGTAAGGTGGCGCTAATGTGTTTGGGTGTAAATAAAACCAATCTGGCCACTTTGCGACTACTCTGTCTTGTTTTATTTAGTTATGTATTTATTGTTTGTATTTTAAAACCATTTTTCTCTCCTCCTGAGGCTGCATTTTGGAGTAGAAAAATGTCAGGAAAAGACATTTGCAGCAAAAGTGTTTTCTTCTTTTTTTGGATCCATTTCACAGAGGAACAAATGACGGAAAGGAGAGGAAAGAATAATCACGGTTTTCTACAAGTGTGAGGAGCGCAACAGAAAGAGAGGGAAGAAGAGGAAGAAAGAGGGAGGGCAGCAGAAGTGGACACTGCCCTTGTCTTGTCCGGGGGAAAAAGGAAGAGACAGCAATGGTTATGGGCTATGCAGTCCAGCCACAACTCTGCAAACACTCCAGTCAGTAGCGTAGCAAAGTTTTGAGTTTGTGGCCGGATTGTTCTTGCAGCCACACATACACAGTGTACTGCTCTGCAGTCTGGCCACAAACTCGGCAACACTCCACTGATGTAGCTAGGCTTTGCCGCCCCACGGGGTGCTGGCATTCGATTCCTGCTTTTGCCTCCCACAAAACTGCATACGCCACTGACTCCAACACCCCCTCCCCCTTCCCCGAGGGCACTTACTTTTGTTTGGAAACGGCTGGTGCTCACAGCTCACACGAGGGGCGGAGCAGGGCCCCAGAAATGGCTGGGGCATCAACAAAAACGTTAAGTGTTACTGCAGGCAGGCGAAGCCCTAGAATCAGGAAGAGGGCGTGACGAGGCAACTCTCTGCTGGAGCATGCACGTGGTGGGCCCTCTTTGACACACGCAGGTGTCGGCAGGTGAGCAGTGAGGCCTGGCTGCGCAGGGGCGGGCATGACGGGTTGGGGGACCAGCGGTCCGGGGTGCAGCAGGCGCACAGTATCACAGGCCACACCACTCACGGCGATGGCGTCGGCCTCGTGGCGGGGTGGTAGGCGCCACCCTGGCAGACGCGTTGGGCATTCCGGAAGAGAACCACACCCAGTGCTACGTGCTTTTTATTCACACCCCTGCGCTGGCCTGGCGTACGCCGGGCCAGCGCACTCCGCACACGCTTACGGGGGGACGTCACAAGCTACATTTCAGCGATCTTCCCCACTGGCTGGGGTGACATGGTTGCGTCCACTGTCCATGACACTCCAAACACCAGCAGTGCATGTACACATGGCTATGTCTGTGGTCTGCATACTGCAGTCTGTCCAGCACATCTCCGCCACACTTGGCATTGTGTACATACTCATTCATGGGTCACTTGCCTCCTTCACACATGCCTGGTTCCCACCTCTCCCCACATTCCGGTATTGTGTTGCTGAGGTGCCATGCCGTCGATGGCTCATGTACATGGCTGACCAAGGTTGCCACAGTAAGTTGTGCTGTCGTGTCTGGTGGGGGGGGCATGTTGTTTGGCATGTTGTATGTGATTTTGTGACGTGTGCAGTGCCAGAGTTGTGAGTTGCATGATTGTGGGGTTGAGGTGTGTGGTGTGTTCATTTGGTACTTGCCAAAGGGCAGTGTATTCCCATGGGTGCCATCCTGGAAGCGCTGGTTGATGTTGGACTGTCGGAAGATGAAGGGAACATGCACACTGCCTGGGTAGTTGGCCATGACATTGGTGAGGAGTCCCCTGTGGTCCACTATTGCCTGCACGTTGATGGGATGGGGTATTGTGTGCGGTGTTGGCAGAGGTCACAAGTGGGACAAGTGTGCAGTCGATTGCCACCGACATGTGCGGGGCTCCAGCTATGGCGTATAGTCCTTGTTTGGTCTCCAGCTGTTCCTGTGCATTGTGGGGGATGTATGGGTGCTGGTGTCCCTAGCTGGTGAGGGCATCCGGGACAGGTGTGAGGAACTTGGATGGGGCTGGCTGTGTGACTCCTCTGACTCGGGCGGTTGTTGTTTGGGAGGGTACCAGAGGCCAACAGGTGCAGCACAGCCAGCAGCTTTGACTGCGGAGGGATGTTGGTTGTCCGCTGTGTTGGTACCGTCAGCCTGTGGGCAATGATGTTCAGGATGCGGAGGATGGTTGTCCTTTTGGGCCTGTAGTTGGCATTGGCATTGTCTGGTGTTGGGTCTGTGGGGCTGGTGCATTTCCTGAAGGTCCGCTGTCTTTGACTGCGTTGCCTCTGTGGTGGTCCGGGGGGGTCCGTTGGGGGGTGGCGGTCCTGGGGGTGGTGGCGGTGGGTGTTGTTGCCCTCTGGGGGCTCCGGGGTGCATGGTGAGTGGCTCCATGGCATCTGTTGTTCTTCAGGTGTGGCTGTGGGCTGGGCTCCCTTTTCTTGTGCAGGTTGACGTCTGACTTTGCACCAGGTCAGAGCAGGTGTTAATTTCATGCTCGTAACGCGCTGTATCGCCTGTTTTGTGTTCCTATTGCAGATGTGGCTGGTCGTTGAGAATGTTGTGTTGTGGTGTTGTCGCGGCTTATTGCTCAGGAACGCCTACTCTGCATCTCATTAGCGTTAATTGCTGGGGTCATCTGTGGCGATGTTTTTTGCGACTGCTTTCGCAGGGAAACTGGTGTTATGGGCTGTTAGCACCAGCTTATGAATGGGGCGATAAATTTTGCGTGACTTTGGATGCGTTAAAGTGCCGATAACTCTGCGGTAGCTCCTTGAGAATATGCCCCAATGAGTGTAAAAGCTTTAAGTTGTATTCCCTATGAGTGTTTGCTTTTTTCCAGTATGTTGTTACTTTTTTTTCAGGCAGCATATTACTCTTGTCTAGTGCATAATTTGAATTGAGTTGCTGCCAGGTGTTTATAGCGGGGCACAATTGAGTTGTAGCTGAAGGCAGTGTGAGTTTCTCTCAGTGGGGCCGTATGGTGTTCAGTGGGGGAGAGGATGTGGCACTCTCCCGATGACAGAAACTGCAAGGCTCTGAGACAAATGGCGTGTGATAGCACTTTTAAGCGTATTTGGGACATTCTGCAAATGGCAAAGTTTTCACATGAATGTATTGTGTTGACCAATAACAACTGAGTGCATGTGTGCATTGTCAATTTAAATAAATGTGGAAAAATACTAGCTGCATCGTCGACTATTGCTTGTGGCAAAAATAAATGTGGATAAATACAGATAAAATGCACAAAAAATAAATATGGATAAATACAGACAGAAATGGCAAAAAAATAAATACCATAAAACCGGGAGCCCTAATCATAATACAATTTGTTTTTCATTTGAGACTCATTAATACACTTTCTTACCTCACGCATGTCACAATCAATCATCCGACTTCTATTCAACCAACCAGGATTAACTATGGAATGAGGTATTCTGCCTCTCATTAATGAAAATGGACTTTTACTAACTGTGCCATGGATTGTGCTTCTATAGGCCCAAATCATCTTCTTTAATTCATCATCCCAGGACACACCACCTTTATTCGCCAACTGGAGTACACCTTTAATGCTACGGTTGACCCTCTCAACAATGCCATTTCCGCTCGTATGATATAAGGCAGTGAATCTTTGTTGAATTCCTGAAGCAGACAAATAATTTTTCATTTCAGAGGATTTGAATTGCACCCCATTATCAGAAAGGATAGCAGTTGGGAACCCTTCTCTTAAGAGTATGTCATCAAAAAATGTGATTACTGTTCTTGTGTTGATTACTTCTACCACACGAATTTCCAGCCACCTAGAAAAAGTGTCTCAAGAACTATGATGTATTTCTGTGAACCATCTTGCCATAAGACGGGCCCCATGAAATCCAATGCAACTACCTCCCATGGAAGCTTTGGACAACCCGGAGAAGCTAAAGGTGGATTAAATGTTTTCAGGGTCAGTCAGTCAATAAACTTTATTCGGTTTTTGTTTGTAAAACCATAAAAGTTACACAGATACAATACATATGAACAACAAATTATAACATATCAAACTCCGCTACCACACAATAGATCATCTAAAAACATGTCTAAATAAATACACTCTACGTGTCCATAAAGTGCCTAGATTTCATAGATGCCTTTAAAAACCCTACAATAAAAATGATACAATCATCCTTCAATAATTGAAGATACATTAATGCAGGTCTAACCTGGTTAAAATTCAATTTCTTTAAAATAGGAACTAAAAAATGCCTCCTGGGGACTTCATATAGTTTACAAAAAAACATGAAGTGCAGCAGGTCCTGAGGAGACTTTCCGTCGCAGCCACAGGGAGCTAGCACTTGACCTCTGGAAGCCCCCTTGGGTCTTGCTAACAGGAGATGGAAGAGATTCATCCGGAACCTAGTTAAAAGAAATTTTTCATGTGTCGTCAAAGACCCCATGAGATATGGTTCGGTCAGTGGCGTCGATTTAAGCAATAAATATGCCCGAACACTAGGTTTCCGAGCCTCTTCTGCTTCCCGATCAGCTTGCCTTCTGCTCAGAAAGGCTACCTTGATTATTTCCACGTCCTTTCTTACAATAACATCTGGTTTAGAGAATAAAACTCCCCGCCCAATCCATTCAAATCCTCTTTTGATATAATTAAGCCAGGGGATACGAGCCACATTATCTAAGGACAGGCATTCTCTTAAGATCAAATGAGTGAGGATTAGATCTTCATTTAACCAACACGTTAACCAAAAAATCAAGGGACGCAGAGCAAGGGTATCACTTAGGTAGGAGACCCCCAATTCCTCATGTACCGCCATATTCGAGGTTCCTTACGGGACACATAATAACCTTTTTAGAAACCCATTTTCCACAACCTGGAGGGGTTCTGTTACCGTGTATCCCCAGATCTCACTACCATAAGTTGCTATAGCTAAGCTTTTTGCTTGATACACTCGAAGCATAGCTCCTGTCGGTTTCTTTCCCACTTTAGAGGCAAAATTAAAAATTGCAGCATTGACCCGCACCAGTTCCCCTTTTTTTTCTTTTAATTAATGGGTCCCACCTGAGTTGATCATCAAATAAGACCCCTAAATAAGAGAAAACATTCGTGCGTGGAATCTTGTCATTACCGGTTCTGAACTGAAAGCTCCTCTTCGTATTTTTCCCTACCTTCATGACATAGGACTTTGAGTTATTAATGGTCAGGTCCCGATCTGTCATGAATCCAGAGAATGCAGTTAAAAGGGTTTGTAAGCCCAGTTCAGTTCTGGATATTAGGACGGCGTCATCCGCGTAAAGCAAAGCGGGAACACCCCGCCGTCCTACATAGGGGAAATCCGCTCCGGTTGCCCTCAGCACGCTATCTAATTCATTAATATAAAAATTAAATAAAAATGGCGCCAGAATACAACCCTGCCGGACACCCTTCATGATCTCAAAGTCCCTAGATACCTGCAGGTTTTGTGCGAACCTGACGTTGGCTTTAGTTGATAAATGCAGGTCCTCAAGAAAATTAACAATACTATTTTCTACCCCCATTGCCCTCATGGACTGCTATAGCCTGACTCTGTTCAGATGACAAATCCATGAAGGCAAGGTGGATAGTTCCAGGGTGCGCAACAGTGTATTTATTCAATATCATAAATAAATTAAGACACTGTGCGACTGTGGAACGCCCCGGCCGGAAGCCATACTGGACGTCCGACAGGATCCCATTCTCATCTGCCCAGGTTGTTAATCTCTGTAAGATGACACGACCTACCACTTTGACCACTGAGTCAATGAGCGAAATTGGTCTGTAGCAGTGGGTACTATTTCTGTCGCCCTTTTTAAAAACTGGGACTATGGTTGAAGAAGCCCAAGACTGAGGACACCCCTTCTTAGCTGCCGCATTAAATAGTGACTCTAAAATCGGGGCCCAGAACAAGGGGTCTGACTTAAATAAATCCGGGGGGATCCCATCTGGACCTGGGGCTTTGTTAATAGTTAGCCCTCGAATTCCTTCCATGATCTCACTCCTATCAAAACATATCGGAGCATCCATCCTATTCTGGGGTACACTACGAATATAGGTTACACAATGCTCTTCTGCCTTTGAACTCGAAAACTAGGGATCTGTACCCCAAAATTTCAATCTTTTCTCCAGTGAAACTTTCTGGATTTACATCAGTGGGTTGTAAATGAGGGCCTATAGTATTCATAAATTTATCTTCCCAGATAGAACGAGCAATAATAGTGAATGGTGAACCAGAGTCTGCTGCAACTTGTAAAACTATGTCACCAAAGGAGATCATGCACATAGGTTTGTTACTATTATCTCCATTTACATTCAAAACAAAATTTTTCTTTACACCTGAGGAAATGGTATTAGAATTCTCAGGAGACTCATCAGAGTCATTACCCGACAAGTCAGAACCACTTTCCGTTACACATACTACGCGACTCTTGTTATTACATTTTCTTCTTCATACTTTTGCAAAATGACCTATAATTCCACACTCTAAGCACTTAGCTGTTTGCAGGACATCTATCAAACCTGGCAGTGTGTGATGTACCTCCACATCTAAAACACACAAAACCAGTATTGTTTCCTAAAGTGTTCTCTTCTTTCTTGTAGTTGACGTTTTGGTATGTGTTTTTATATTTGGTGTAGTGGTCTTTCCTCTTCTATTGTCACTAATTTTATTGACTGACAAGGAGTCATTTGACGGAGTTACTGCTTTAGCGCATCTTTCAGAAAGTTCTGCCTTTTTGACTAAAGTAATGACATCCTTGATCCTTGCCTCACCTTCAATCCACAACCTGTCCTTAATGTTTTTATTGTTAGTACACATGACAACCTGATCCCTGATCATATCATCATGTAAAGATCCAAATTTACATTTGATGGCCAAATTTTTAAGTGCCGAAACATAGTCTTCAATAGACTCATTTGAATCTTGTTTGTGTTTGTAAAATGCACGTCTGGATACCGCTACACATGCTACCGTCTAATAATGGTCATCAAGATCAGCAATAGCACATTTAAATACATCAAAATCCCCACTTCTTTTGACTTTTTGCATTTGAGTATATACTCTGAGGCCTTCAAGTCCTAAACAGTGCATTAAAATTCGTTTTTTCTTTTCAGGTGACATGACACAACCATTGTCCTCCAAGGTAGTGATATAATTAACAAAATACTCCTTCCACTCTTGCCATTTCACAGTAGGTTCCCCAGGATTAGTTAAAAATTCCTTGGGAGTATTAAGGTTAATGCTGACATTCATAGTAGGTGTAGGATTTGCTGCAACTGACGACATACTGGCAGAATTTCCCTCCATAACAGGTTTTGAGAGATACACACAGTCAATAATAAAATGCAGCAACAGTCAATGATATAATGCAGCAAAGGTAAGGATAAAAATAAGGAGTGAAATAAATACTGAATATTAACACAAAAAAAAACAACTTCTTACTACAGTACATGGAATTCCTTGGTGAATTATGCTGTGCTCCATTCAGACCAAGTTTTCCTCCGGTAGCAGCTGATACGAGCGTTGAACAGAGCGATCGGTAAATACTTGAAACGAACAGTAGAGTTTGTGAAAATTTAAAGATGACTGCACGTAAGGTTACGCAGCGTGAACTCGTACGTCCTGGTGCACGTCAAAGTTAGGAAAGGGTCTGATGTGAGACACACGGTAGGAGTGTGGAACTTACAGGGAGCGATGCAGTGTAGTCTTCGCGTTCCAAAGAGAACGGTGCGGGATGCAACGGCCAACGGCAAATCAAAGGTAAACAACAACCAACATAGTAAGCACTGTAAGCAAAAAGGGAATTCTTGACTCACACGCCGCAGGCGGAGTTCCCTCGCAGTAATCTACCCTCTATCTTTTCCTTGCTGAAGGTGTGTGAATAAAATTCACGTAGTAGAAGACTCCAAATTGCACGCAGTGGGTGGAACCGAAGGTCGTGGGGGCAGGGGTTGGAACATCAATCGTCACCAAAATAATGTAGTATTTTCCAAATAAAGGCAGAGAACACGATGCAGTTAAAAGCCAGTTTCCTTTATTCCAACCCCTGCTGGAAAGGACACATCCGGCACAAACGGTCTGCCAGCAGTTCTGACTCTACATAAAGAACACTATTACATCCTACAATTCTATAATTCTAGAGCGACATGTAAAGTTCCAACATTAACTCCATACTTACCATGAGGCACAATACTATAACAGACCTTCCCAATTGGTGTAGAACGAATATTCAAGAAAGAGATATCACTTTTAATACATAATCAATAGTAAATGTGATACTATAGCTCTTCAGACAGCAGAACCCCAAGTTTGGTCCCTAGTAAGTAATATGCCTAGTGAGTGTCTAGTGAGTCCCCTTAACTGAAAGGGAAAACTGAATGGGAAATACCACAACTGCTTCACTATAGAATACATTTTCAGGGAAAAGGCCCATGATATGGCTCCCTACAAAATATTCATCTAGTATTCTGGCAGACTTTGAAAATATTAAAGCCCATTAAATAGGTGCATTATCAATCAAAAATGTTCCTTGAAAAAGTGGCCTTTGGCTGTCAAACACGTATGGCTCTTTCTTTGCTACCATAAAGCTGTCTATTAAATGTCTTTGCATAATTGTGTTTCAGTTCACCTAATAAGGTAGCAAATAAACGTGAAGAGCACCATAATCAATGGACTACTTTGACCAATAATTGATAAACTTACAAGGTGCCTTGAAGTATGTGGTTGTTATAAGCTAGTCAACCATCCTCATAACACCAAGATTCTCGTGCACAGTCCACTACAGCTTACTACATAAACATGAAGATGTTAGTATAGGTTGGTTGATGCTTGCTCTGGAGTGCCCCGGCAAGTATAAGAACCATACTGCGATGCCTCGTCAGGGGTAGTAAGTGCTATATAAATGCAATGCAATTACACTACTATTTCCTGCTAGGCATTCTCCGTGTGCTGCGGACCGTCCGAGGATCAGCAGCTGCCGCCATTGTGACCATGCTGCACTGGGTAGAAGATTTGCTGAGGGAAGCCACACAGCAGCGACTGCATAAAGAACAAGAGGCACTGGGGCATAGAAGTTGCCAAGACTATCGAGAGCAGCAGCCCATGGTTACTAAGCATTAAGATATAATGGGGTAACCCATAGAAGTCAATGGACCTGGGTAATAATTGGTATAGGAAAACAATGGTCCTAGACTTGTGTTAAATCTTAGTTGTCTAAAGCATCATACGGTACATGTATAGTCTAAATCAAAGATGTACCATTAATTCATTTAAAGAGCATTCAAGTATATCCTCAAAAATCCAAACAAGGCACACACTATTGCTTTATAGGTGACTCTTATTTTATTCGGTCACTTTTCATAACATATTATCATCATATTCAATATTCAAGATAGAGAAATGGTTGCTCTAAGGGAAAATGTGAAGAAAGAAAGTGCTTGTGAAGTAAAATAGAATATGCAAGAGGGGGATCCAATCAAACAAAACAATGGTTCATCATTTTATATACATTACAATCTCATTAGCAAAACTGGTCGTGATTCATGATGGCACCAGTTCTACATAGGGCCTGTCCAATGGTTAATTCATGGTTGTTCTTTTGTTCTTTCACAAAGTTTAGCAAACAACGCTTGTCTGTAAGCGGGTAGGACTGGGATGATATCGAGTACAGGCCCCAGGCGGGGAAAGTGTTGACGTTTCGACCCTAGTGCAATGAGGGCAGTTTGTATCCTCTGCAAGCGGGTCTTCCTCAGGACAGAAAGGAGGGATGGGGGAGCAACTGATCATGGGTGATGCACAATTAAGGTGCCGCCCTAGGCATGGATATTAAGGTCTGCAATAGAATTGCAGCTTGATATCAGCAGTATAATTTCAAATTAATACTCGAGCAGACCAGCTGGATTCTCCCGGGCTGTGTAAAGATGATTCATTAAGACGCCGTGGGCGATTTTTCTCACCCATTAATTTGAAATTATACTGCTGATATCAAGCTGCAATTCTATTGCGGACCTTAATATCCATGCCTAGGGGCGGCACCTTAATTGTGCATCACCCATGATCAGTTGCTTCCCCCATCCCTCCTTTCTGTCCTGAGGAAGACCCGCTTGCAGAGGATACAAACTGCCCTCATTGCACTAGGGTCGAAACGTCGACACTTTCCCCCGCCCAGGGCCTGTACTCGATATCATCCCAGTCCTACCCGCTTACAGACAAACGTTGTTTGCTAAACTTTTGTGAAAGAACAAAAAGAACAACTATGAATTAACCATTGGACAGGCCCCTATGTAGAACTGGTGCCATCATGAATCACGACCAGTTTTGCTAATGAGATTGTAATGTATATAAAATGATGAACCATTGTTTTGTTTGATTGGATCCTCTTGCATATTCTATTTTACTTCACGAGCACTTTCTTTCTTCACATTTTCCCTTGGAGCAACCATTTCTCTAACTTGAATATTGAATATGATGATAATATGTTATGAAAAGTGACCGAATAAAATAAGAGTCACCTATAAAGCAATAGTGTGTGCCTTGTTTGGATTTTTGAGGATATACTTGAATGCTCTTTAAATGAATTAATGGTACATCTTTGATTTAGACTATACATGTACCGTATGATGCTTTAGACAACTAAGATTTAACACAAGTCTAGGACCATTGTTTTCCTATACCATGGTTACTAAGCAGCATGGTGGCAGGGGAGGGCAAGCTGCTCACTCACCAGCACTTCCTCATTGACAAGCCATGATGCAAGTGCAGGTCGGATGGCGCACAACCTCAAATGCTGACCTTCCACATATAGGGACGATTCGCAAAGGTAAACTTAGACCAAAAGTCTATGTTTACAACTTTCGGTGTTCACAAAGGTAAGTTACGAGTAGTATCTTTATGTCCACAGTCACGGCGGAATCTCCGCCCCGAGTGCGGAGATTCCACTCTGTACACGGAGTGAGGTGATTACACTCCAGGTACGGAGTGGAATCTCCGCACTCGGGGCAGACTGCAGATGTAAAGATACTACTCGTAACTTACCTTTGTGAATACCGAAAGTCGTAAAGTTAGACTTTTGGTCTAAGTTTACCTTTGTGATTCGGGCCCATAACATGTAGTGCCATCCTTTACTAGGCCTCACTACTGCCCTAAAGAGAAGCTGCTGCCTCATAACAAGACAAGGGTTGTACTTGGCACCCAAAAAGTGAATTTTCAAAAAATGCAGTGATCTAGAATAAAAATGAGCCGAGATCCACATTTAGATACACTTTTAGGACACTTGCTCTGAGTTTTACGGTTTATCATGAGTTCATCCTAACTAAGGGTGTGAGAAATTCACATAATTTGTTTTTGCGTAATTGCACGACATTTCAGCTAAATTACAAAATGCAAATCTGTCATTTCACACTATATTTTAGCATGAAAATGTGTTCAATTTTGGCTTGATGATGCATTTAAAGAAAAGCACAGCGAACAGCAGCTGCTTGTGTTCTGTTGTTTCCATGTGTGTGTGTGTGTGTGCAAACATTTTACCACGAATGGCCCATTTGCTATAAATGTTTACTGCTAATTACGCGTAATTACGCAAAGTAGCGCAATGGGCTAATTTAGGGAATTTCGCATAAGAAGCATAGTGCAAATTTTCCGAAACTAAGCAAATTATGCCTGCGTAATTCAAAGTTCACCCAGGCCTATTCCCACCACCTGCCCCCTACAGAATCGAGGCTTATAACCATGTGACCCTATTCTAGGGGATTCCAATGTTTTGCTATAAATGTGTACCCTGCTATACCTTGGAAGCTCCGCTCCTAGGGTAACTGTTGGGGAAAAACGTAGCTTGGTTTTTCTGAGACTACAGCACATTTTTTCAGGCTCATTCCAAATACAGTGTATTGAAGTTTTCTTCTACAAAAACGTATTAGATTCAGAAGTACAAAGTACAGAACATTGCCCTTCAATACAATAGGGTTAAGAAAACAACAGTTTTTGGAAGGGTCAAAATAAGCAGAGACACCTTGATTTTACCATGTGCGATATATGCAAGACTAAAACAACTCTTTTTTAAAAATAGTTTTTTTCTGAGCTAAAATGAACACACTTGCAAATTTACACACACTTGGATTTTGTGAAATCTTTCATTATTGTGTTTCTCTTTGGTGTAAGTCTTTTCCCTACAATTGCATGACTCTCGACAGCTGGTTAGTTGTCGACCTTGGGCCTTGCAAACCTTGATTTTCATGGTCTCATTGGAAATAGGGTGTCAAAAATATAGGGCCAGGGCCGGCTTTAGGGCAGTGCGACTGGTGCAGCCGCACTGGGCGCTGACCTGTGGAGGGGGCGCTGACGTGGGGGAAGGCGGCACTGTGTTTAGCAGTAACTTATGATTGGAGAGATGAGGGGCACTTTTGCCCGGTGATAGTGAATCTGAGGAGGCGGCCATGGGTGTGGGGCGCCAAAAATGATTGTCGCAAAGGGCACCACCAGCGCTAAAGCCGGCCCTGTATAGGGCATAATTAACAGAAAAAGTCCTAGAAATGCCTGATGCTTAGACTTACATAAATGTTGCACATAATTATGACTTTTTTCTCTATTCATGAAAGCCCCAGGCGTCCTCAGAGAAACATATGGGGTCTGCATATGGGTGAACAACCTAACCTTAAGCCCAAAGACCGTCCTGGACCAGAGTACTAGCGACAATCTGTAAATGTGGGATCGGGAAATTAAATGAATAGAGGGAATAACCTCACACTGTTCTCCTTTCTATATCAAGTATACCTGTTTAGCAGTGCTTAATTTGTAAAATTTGAAGTCCAGGTGCTCAAATGTTTGTCGGAGGCCACACCCAATTCTGCCGGCTCCGCCCACTTACTCTATTGGCCCCACCCACATCCTCAACTAGCACTGCTGAAAGTCAGATGTAATACCTGATCTGATTTTCAGCAAGGGAGCCTTCCGACTGATGCAAATAAGTAAATATAACATCTGCACCTAGACAATTCACTTCATATAGTGTTAAGACTGGTTTAAATATTAGAACAATAAAACGTGATAATTTGTTTTATAGTGCTTGCTAACTGTGGACTTTGTCACTTTAAAGCACTGTAAATAATAAGAGGCAGATTTACAAGGCTCTTGCGCCACTTTTGTGTCACTTTTCCCATGTAAAAAGTGACGCAACAGTGGCGCAAGGGGCTTGTAAATCTGCCCCTAAGTGTTACTATTCAGTGGATCTACTTCAGAAGGATGAATGACTAAGTGTAAAGTTTGCAGATTACACATACACATACATATATATATATGCACCCATCTCGACAGGTGGAGCATATCTCACTGAGCTATGGTGTCGGTCACAGTTCAGGCGTGTAACTTATGCTGGACTTGTTAAACACAGTGTCACACTGTGACATACATTCCGTGAATGTGAGGATGTAGGAAAGAGGAGGTGAAGGAGGTGTGCGTTTAGAAAGAAAAAGAAGCAGTCTCAGAGACAGCTGTGTAGACCACGAGAATTTTTAACAATAAATTGATACACAAAAAGAAAATATGTAAGTGCGATAGTAGGAGAGGGAATGCCGAAAGATGTCATTTTCCTCAAAACGTGAGAAGGCGAATGCAAGCTAAGGAGTGAGAAAAAAGTGATGACACCTTTACTCAGTCCTTTCCCTTAAGTATGTTTAACTGAGCGTGAATAAAAACTAGAAAGGGACACTTCTATTTCCAACATAAGAACCGTTCCTCTACCTTTTTTCAATAATAAATACATTGTTCCATGACACTTCTACTAACAGGAAAAGTATAGACTGTCAGGAAGTCACAGGACTTCATAGGGCTACATTTCCCTCATGTTCCATCAACCACATGAAGCAATATCTGGCTATGCATAAATAGTTAATTGTCACAAGAGGGGCGAAGGGCCAACTTTCTGTCTCCACCCCCATTTTTGACACAGGTGAGGTCACCAGATAGTCAAAACTACATTCATCAACATGGAAAAAGAATTTAACGAAGCTGGTAAACCTAAGATCTGCATTTTTCTGGTAATAACACAGGGAAAGTGAATGCATATTTTACACACGGTCATCTGAGTAGCGTAAACTGCTTAGTAATAGAGTTGTATGTCCCTCTAAGTTGTGTCCAGGCATTACAAGGAAGCAGGCCCACTGTTCGAAAAGGACGCTTAAGCAGCGCATCCTGGGCTGGAAACAAAAACATTATACAACTTAAATGACGATAAACTGTGTCAGAACACCCAGAAAATCTGGGCCATATGACTACTGCATCAGAAGGACTCACAGGCAAGGCGATCAGGTGACTCTATTCAGTGCTTAATTTGTAAAAGGAATGAGTGAGAGTGCCCACAGCTGTGCTCCAAAGACCTCCAATGGTGCTAGTAAATGTCTACGCACTGATTACCAAGGCTGCGTAGTTCAGAATTCATCTCATTCTCAGGCCTCCTTAATCTATTCCCAGACACTACCTGCCTCTGTAGCTCACTGTTGTTGGTACCTGCATTCTTCCTTTGTTACTTTTTACATATTTATTTTACTTCTCCTTTCCCGTTTGTGTGTTTTTCACCTCTCTTGCTCTCGCTGGGAGCCGCTCTGTCAATATCTAATGAGCAAAAGCAAGTGCCTGGTTCAAATTAAGCACGGCTATTTCACAGGAATATAACTTTTTCCCCCTTTAACAGGTCATGTTTATCAGGGTATGTTGGAAATCTAGTTCAAGTGCACTGCCTACAACTCCCAGAATACATTCATTTGCTAAACAAATGAGAGAAGACAGGAACAGGAATTGTGATTGCCATGCAGTCATCTGGTGGCACAAGCTTCCAGGTCACATCAAAAATTGAAGGTTTGAATATTCTATATTCTTTATAAAGCTCTTCGAGACGAAAGAGTATGCCCCAAGAAAGTAACAAACTCGAGAATGTGTTCTAAGTAAATAAAGCGCACTGTTAGCACTGACTGCATGAAAAGCAAAATTGAACTAAAAACCAAACGTTAGAAACAAAACACACATGTAACATCAACACTTTATCAGTTACGTACAGAACTTCAAATAGGTCTATAGGTATTAGGTTTTTTTCCTTCGTGGGCGACAGCAAAATGGGTGACAGAGGAAGATGTATCCTGCATATTCTGGGGACACCACTGCAGCGCGTGTTTAAACAACAGAACTGCTTTACTGGGGACGTTGAAGGGAGGGCAATATTACTGATTTCCTATCCTGCCCTGCAGTTTTATCAGGCAACTAAAGCAAATGTTCTTCTCCGTTCCCATGCTGACCACATGCCCAGGGTCACAATGAATCCTGCTTGCAGCTTCCGAGCTTCGGCACACACTTCTCCCTTCCCGGGCCCAAGCACACCACTACGCCAGAGCGGTCAGTCTGTCTTATGTTCTCACCATCCCACCAGCCGTGCGGATGGCGGGAGGGGCTCGATGCTTACCTTGTGGGTCCACCCCAGGGAGGAGAGGAGCCTACCAGCGAAGCAGAGCAGGCAGAGACAGACGACCAGTGACATGACAGTTCCCGAGGGCCACTGGGGAGAACAGGTATTAAAATACCGAAATATATCCGAAAGAGATTAAACATGGCACGGAAAAACAGCACTTCAAATGCAAGTCAAAGAATAGATAGATAGGAATACAGACAGAAAGGGGTTAAGGCCCTGCCCTTCCAGCCTTCTGACCCGGGGGATTGCACAAGGTGCCCGGCGGTGGCATGATTGCTCCTTAGACTCGGAGTCGGTTCATACTAAGTTTACCAACCACCAGGGTGTCCACACTAAACTAAAGAAACAGCAGCATTGGTTTGGTTACTACGGGTTACTGCCTTTAATAAGAAGAGGCCTGCTGCTGTACACTGACTGCACGACACGCTTTCTGCTTCAAATAATAGTGCCGTTGACGTTGTGCTGAAGTGCTGGTGGTCGTGACCCAAGTGTGTGTGCGCCGGAGCGTAGAATTTAAAAAAGGTTACGCACGCTGCCACGGCTGCCACAGCCTATCAGAACCAAATCTAGCCCAGTCAGTGGCCTGCCCACCGGTAACACTGACTGACTTCTCTGAAGTCAAATTGGCATGAATTTATTATCGGCTCAGCAGCACTCTTCACCGGGGACTCGATAGATTGTGAACACTGCAGTCAACAATCAATTTTTGTGAGACGCATGACTTGCAGTCATTGATGTGTGGTGGCACTCGGGTGTAGACCCGGCCCTGATAAATAAGTGCCGGTGCTAAGCACCGGAAAGCACCGGCACAAATTAAGCACTGCTGTTTAGGCTCTCTACACTCAGGCACAAATAAAAAAGCTTGCAATTATATTATATATATATATATTTATATATATATATATATCACTACCAAGCCGCCAAAGGTTCGCGCGCTCTCAGGATAAAAAACTCCGCACCAGTAAAGTTCCACTGAAGTGTTTCATTCCACAACGCGTTTCAACTTCCTACGAAGCGCGCGAACCTTTGGCGGCTTGGTAGTGACTGAATTGCCAGTGTGCTCCGCCGGCGTGTGCGCCACTCACCGAGGGTCCCTGACAGTCCGGAAGGAGCGTTTCTGTTTATATATGGTTTTTATTCGGTGTCTGTAAGGTGTTTTGTCTGGTGATTATTGGTTAAGCTATGGAAGTATATTAATATTTATGGCTCTATTGGGATGTAATGAAATGTTGTGGAATAAGATGTCTTTACTTTGGTTTGTTTAAAGAATTGCGTATTTGCACTATTGTAATTTGCACAGTTAGGTAGATTAACATATCTACTGATCTTAAACAAGTCATTATAAATCAAGGTCTCTGGTAGCAGGTCCAATACATTGATGTTTATACTTACTTTGCATTTGCACTTTACAATTTTGATATTGAGGTCTTGAGCTGCTGTCCAGCCTCCCTAACATATTTTAATATGATTTTAATTTAAACGATTCAACTATGTATTAATAGTTGGCTTGTTTTCACTTTTTATCACTATCATAGTTTTTTAAGCACTAATTGGCACTTCTTTCTGAGCACTAACTATGCACTATGCACTTTAGAAAACTAACAGATGTGAGCCAACTTCTAACGTATATTTATATCTAATTTTGGTTACATGAAACAAACAATATATTGGGCACTGGCCCTTTATTGTATACAAAGTATAATTGCGCAATTACCTATTTATGGTAGTGTGAAAGAATAATGATAAGTGTTTTCACTATTTATATTCAATGCAATCAATTATTTGTAATTTATTGTGTAAACTTATGAATTGATACAATATAGCGTTGATAGAAGTTTAGCATGATGTGAAATGCAAGTCTGTTGTTTAGCTCCATGAAAGGTATGGGAGGGACTGCCCTCGTGGTCTAATTGGTGTATAAATACGTGATTTTGGTCCTGACATGTCATGTGATCAAGACCGGGGAAACTCGGTCGAAACGCGTCATGCTGCTGACAATTCATTAATAAAGCACGATATTCAATCCATCTGGTGGTCCGTACCTCATTTCCTGCTCAAGGAGGAGTTTTCATCAGGATTGTGGTTCTTGATGTCATTTCGGCGGAGAACGGCTGTCTCCGCTGTTCAAACGGACTCTCTCTTCGTAAGTGGCTGTCTGGCTGCAGCTGACATCGCATCCGCGATTCGTGTGTTAACCCGGAAGGAGTTATTGGAGCCAGCCCCCCGCAGGAAAAATTGAGGAAATTCGTGGCGGCGTCTGTAATTCGGCGACTCCCGTGTTGGAGTCTTGGAAGTGTTCAAGGAGTCGGAGGACCCCAAGAGCCAGCGAGGCTCCAGCTTGTGGTAAGCCGTATGCGCTGCATATTCCCACGATTCTTGTATTATAGCGGGTGAAGAGATTTTATCAAACTCGTTAACTAGAGCCTGTACGACAATTCACGTCTATTACAGGCTTCTGTACATAGTGCATAGCTCATTGTGATAATACGAAAGCCTCAATGGCTACAGCAGCTGATGTGCTTCGGGACCGGGAGGCGGTGGCAGACGCTTTATTCCTTAATTTGCCTGGCACTAATGAGACAACTTCGGATGGAAGTAGCAATGTGGAAAACTGCAAAGATGTTAAAATATTACTTAAGAAACTCGAGAAACTGCTTCGTACTGAGTTAACAAAGTGGTGGGAGAAGAAGTCCCTTGAAAAGTACAAGGAAGCAGGCCGAGTGCCACGGGGGTTACGTGTTCTCATTGCCCCATCGTTTGAGAATCCTAATCCCCTAATGTTAAAAGAATGGGCAACTAACAATCTGGAGGCGTCCATGAATATGGTCTGTATACTCATCAAATATGCGGAAATTGATAGGACTGATATTCTCAAGCAAATTGATATTCTAAATCAGCAATTAGACGCCTTAGAACAACAGGAAGCTGTCAAAAAAGGTAGAGATGAAATCAAGAAATGCCTTAACAAACATGAAGAAGTGATAAAAGCGCGCAAAGTGTTCAAATTTGCGCGAGATAAGAGGGACTACGAGACGGGCAGAGTGTTTACATTCTCTAAAAAGTTTGAAACGTTTAAAAGACAAGCATTAGCCACGAAAGTTCCTACTGCTCCTGCACAAAGTATTGTTCATACAGAGACATCAGACACGGATTTGAGTTCCTTAGTGAGCAGTAATGATTCTGATGATGGCAGCTCAATGATTCAATGTGTGCAGCCTCAGAGTAATTTTACTCCCTCTGAGGAATTGGGGTTTATAATAGAGGATCGTCGACACACACTCAGGCCGAGAATCCCCCAGATGAAAAACGACGCAGGCGCAATGAACGCCGCAAACAGAGGCGCAAACGGAGTAGGCAGAAGGAAAGGGAAACGAGGGAAAGGAAATCAACGGCCCTTATAACAAATAATACGACCAATACTGCCAATACAGTCATCAATTTGACAGAAACCGTATTGAATGCTGCTGAGTTACAATTATTGGCTTTGGGATTATCTTTTTGCCCTGAGAATGGTTTCAAGTATGTGCAGTCACGTATCGATGTTTTCAAATATATACGCAAACTCAAATTGATCAAACATTTCAAGCTGAATAAAGTTAGCGAAACAGCTGCTACTATTATTTCGACGAATCAACCAAGCATTAATCTTCAATCAGCTGATATTCCTACACTAAGATCAATGTATGCATTGGCAGGACATACTGATGATACTATTCTAGATACACAGGATGAACTCCAACAAATGGGTATTGCAAGTGGGTGTGCAGCAACTAGTCCATTTCGCCCTCAATCAACTTTTATTCCTCTTATGCCTAAAGACGCAATAGATACTTTTAGTGATTGCATAATTGAGGACTTAAAGAAACTCAATCGCACTACTACACAGAATCTTAAACATAGGAGTTATGCTGAAATACAATACTCAAAACTCATGCGTAAAATTCATGACAATGGCAATATACTTGTGAATAAAGCTGATAAAGGTGGCAACATAGTGCTGTGGCCCCGTGATGCATATCTTGAAGAAGCAAAACGTCATTTGAATGATCCCATGTGCTATAGGAAAGCGTCTTTTCAGGAACTTAAACTAGTAAAAGACTTAGGGGCCGATTCCGATCTCGGTCGGAGGCGCACCCAATACTATTCGGTCGGGAAAAAAGCCATGCGAAAGCCAGTTTCCCGACCGATCCGTACAGCACACCGAACGAGCAAGTACGATGCGCACAACAGCAAAAATTCCGGCCGAGCCGTACTCACCCAAACCAGGTCCTGTTCTCCGACCGAGGCGAATCCGGAAACGCCGAATCGAGTCGCACGGAAGGGAAAATGCAGCCCCGTCCGGCCGGACAAGTACGATGCGCTTCCGTACGCGCCGAACCCGTCGCTACGCACGGCACGTCAAAGCATCCGGGAGAGGCGCACATAAGCTCCGAATCGCGCCACAACACGATCCACGGCTACGAGACGAACACAGCACAGACGAGGACGACGCGAAGCGACGAGGACGAAGCGAAGCGACGAGGACGAAGCCAAGCGACGAGGACGACGCGAAGCAACGAGAAGGACGAACGACACGAACCAACCATGAATCCCTTCGTCCCGATCATACCAATATTCTACATCTACTACCGGAACAGGCACGGACGCGTACGGCGCAGAAGGTAAGTCAGACACCAACCACAAAACACATACAACACGTACACGACACATCACACACATACACTGGGAATCTGAATATACTTACACCAGCAACAGCAGCACCTTAGGGGCGGGATGCCCATCACCAATGCCACATATGCACACAGGGGCCTGAATGCGCGCCACCACCCCAACCCAGGGGGGCTGGATGCCTACCACTACTACCACCCTTAGCCAGGGGGCAGGATGCCTACCACTACTACCACCCTTAGCCAGGGGGCAGGATGCCCACCACTACTACCACCCTCACCCAGGGGGGCAGGATGCCCACCACTACTACCACCCTTAGCCAGGGGGCTGGATGCCTACCACTACTACCACCCTTAGCCAGGGGGCAGGATGCCTACCACTACTACCACCCTTAGCCAGGGGGCAGGATGCCCACCACTACTACCACCCTCACCCAGGGGGGCAGGATGCCCACCACTACTACCACCCTTAGCCAGGGGGGCTGGATGCCTACCACTACTACCACCCTTAGCCAGGGGGCAGGATGCCCACCACTACTACCACCCTCACCCAGGGGGGCAGGATGCCCACCACTACTACCACCCTCACCCAGGGGGGCAGGATGCCCACCACTACTACCACCCTTAGCCAGGGGGCAGGATGCCCACCACTACTACCACCCTCACCCAGGGGGGCAGGATGCCCACCACTACTACCACCCTTAGCCAGGGGGCAGGATGCCCACCACTACTACCACCCTCACCCAGGGGGCAGGATGCCCACCACTACTACCACCCTTAGCCAGGGGGCAGGATGCCCACCACTACTACCACCCTCACCCAGGGGGCAGGATGCCCACCACTACTACCACCCTCACCCAGGGGGGCAGGATGCCCACCACTACTACCACCCTTAGCCAGGGGGCAGGATGCCTACCACTACTACCACCCTTAGCCAGGGAAGCAGGATGCCTACCACTACTACCACCCTTAGCCAGGGGGCAGGATGCCCACCACTACTACCACCCTCACCCAGGGGGGCAGGATGCCCACCACTACTACCACCCTTAGCCAGGGGGCTGGATGCCTACCACTACTACCACCCTTAGCCAGGGGGCAGGATGCCCACCACTACTACCACCCTCACCCAGGGGGCAGGATGCCCACCACTACTACCACCCTCACCCAGGGGGGCAGGATGCCCACCACTACTACCACCCTTAGCCAGGGGGCAGGATGCCCACCACTACTACCACCCTCACCCAGGGGGGCAGGATGCCCACCACTACTACCACCCTTAGCCAGGGGGCAGGATGCCCACCACTACTACCACCCTCACCCAGGGGGGCAGGATGCCCACCACTACTACCACCCTTAACCAGGGGGCAGGATGCCCACCACTACTACCACCCTCACCCAGGGGGGCAGGATGCCCACCACTACTACCACCCTTAGCCAGGGGGCAGGATGCCCACCACTACTACCACCCTCACCCAGGGGGGCAGGATGCCTACCACTACTACCACCCTCACCCAGGGGGGCAGGATGCCCACCACTACTACCACCCTTAGCCAGGGGGCAGGATGCCCACCACTACTACCACCCTCACCCAGGGGGGCAGGATGCCCACCACTACTACCACCCTCACCCAGGGGGGCAGGATGCCCACCACTACTACCACCCTTAGCCAGGGGGGCTGGATGCCTACCACTACTACCACCCTTAGCCAGGGGGCAGGATGCCTACCACTACTACCACCCTTAGCCAGGGGGCAGGATGCCCACCACTACTACCACCCTCACCCAGGGGGGCAGGATGCCCACCACTACTACCACCCTTAGCCAGGGGGCTGGATGCCTACCACTACTACCACCCTTAGCCAGGGGGGCAGGATGCCCACCACTACTACCACCCTCACCCAGGGGGCAGGATGCCTACCACTACTACCACCCTCACCCAGGGGGGCAGGATGCCCACCACTACTACCACCCTCACCCAGGGGGGCAGGATGCCTACCACTACCACCACCCTCACCCAGGGGGGCAGGATGCCCACCACTACTACCACCCTTAGCCAGGGGGCAGGATGCCCACCACTACTACCACCCTTAGCCAGGGGGCAGGATGCCCACCACTACTACCACCCTCACCCAGGGGGGCAGGATGCCCACCACTACTACCACCCTTAGCCAGGGGGCTGGATGCCTACCACTACTACCACCCCCACTCATAGGATGGACAATGCATGACACAACAAGCACACCACAACCTAGGGAATGCAAGATTAAGACATCCCCCACCACCATGACAAGCGTGTGAGCAGGCTGTGTCAAATGCCTACAACACCGAACATGACATTGAACATACAATGTGACCCCCTAGCACATGTGCCACACATATATGTGTGTGGCACCCACAATGCAAGCAGCCCATGACCATTGTGGCAATGGGGCCTAAACCCCCATCATCACAGTGACCAAAAGGCAAGTGTGGGGTCCATAGCTGAAGCACATTTTGACCATTGTGGCAATGGGGTCTAAACCCCCATCATCACAGTGACCAAAAGGCAAGTGTGGGGTCCATAGCTGAAGCACATTTTGAACCATTGTGGCAATGGGGCCTAAACCCCCATCATCACAGTGACCAAAAGGCAAGTGTGGGGTCCATAGCTGAAGCACATTTTGACCATTGTGGCAATGGGGTCTAAACCCCCATCATCACAGTGACCAAAAGGCAAGTGTGGGGTCCATAGCTGAAGCACATTTTGACCATTGTGGCAATGGGGTCTAAACCCCCATCATCACAGTGACCAAAAGGCAAGTGTGGGGTCCATAGCTGAAGCACATTTTGACCATTGTGGCAATGGGGTCTACACCCTCATCATCACAGTGACCAAAAGGTAATTGTTGACAAAGAAAGAGCTGCAACTGCCAAACTGCATGGATCATTCCTGGTCACAGAACCAAAAACTCATCTGTGGCAAAGTAGTGTATGTGTCCCATTGCAACATAAATTGGGGGAGCCAAATACTGCAGTGCAAATGAAACATTCCTTTGGCCATGTGCAGACAAACAACACCCATGGGGGCTGAGACCGTCAACAGTCATCAATGACACAATGACAGAAGTGACCATCAGAATGCAGAACCACATATTTGCACCAATGGGCACACAAATGCAGATACCCTGTGGAGACAGCAGATGTGAGGTGAACAGATACCATACCATGGCAGCAATGGGACACACAAACCATGATCACTGTGCTGACCGATGACCTAGGAGTCCCAGGGACAGCAGCGGAAACACACCAAACAACATACAGCCAATGGCACACCCAAGATATGCCAATGCAGTGGTGCAGATGCACAAACACAAACAGGCAGACCAACACTGTCATCATACACAGCAGGTGAGGGGTGGGGGTGCCAGTGTCCCCAGGCAACAACACAACACATGAGGAGAGCTGAATACCAATCATACAGATGTGCATACACTGCCACACTAAGGTAACTCATGGATCCAAATCCCCTATGTGGGCAAGCAGGCATTGACAGGTGAGAGGGAGCACAAAACACACATGTCACACAGGCACGTAGGAACAACAACTGACACAGCAAGTCACAGACACACCACAGCACCACCCCCAGGGCCCCCACAATGTGGTGACCCTGGGCTGAATAAAAATACCACTGTGATGACAAAGCTAAATGTCGTTCACACTGTGAACCACAGTCAGGTGTCCTGAGCAACTAACTACCATCACACCTACACAAGCACAAATCAATCAGCATGGCCAGTAAGCCAAGGCCAACATGGAGGCAGGGGACTAGCCGGGCAACAACTCTCATCTGCACACACTCAAGACCACACCCCTCGACCTCCAACAATGTGCAGCAGTGAAGTACACATGCACTGGTGACATTGCACATGCACCCATGACTATTCCAGGGTGGTGGGTGGGAACCAAGGTGTAGAAACACATCACACATGGACACTCAACAAGACTCCTGAATGTCTGACACACTGCACACTACGCTGTACATGGACATGACGGCAATACCACACCGACCAATGGGATCCCAGCCACAGTCACACACCAATGAAGAAGCCAAGGTCACCCACAAAGAACACACATAGACAACAACCAACATTGCAGCCCGGACCCTAAGGAGTGCCAGCAGTCACACACACAACGTGTCACAATCACTGAAAGATAACACAAACTGGAAATCACATGACAGGGGCAAACAACAAGTGCCAAAGGGAAACCTGACTGTGACCCATCTGCGTCAGCACACAAACTCTGCCCTGACAGCAAACACACCTATGGGTGACACCCTGATGACCAGTAATGTGCCATGCACCCACATCACAGAGAACACAGGGAGAAGACTTTGGGGGAACATAGCTCAAGTCAGCAAGCATCACAAACAGGTACAACACTAGGGATCACAGCATGCGCAGATGAATGAAAGTGAACACACAGACATGCACATACAACACACACCTTGGGCGCAGGCAATGTCACACGTGTACACACTGCCATGAGGGGACTCCACTCCTGTGTGAGGAAAGCTGTGCCATATGTTGCCTCAGTAGGGCCCCATCATGTCAGCTGAGCACTTGGTCACACAATCAACAATTAGCACCAAATGAGGGCTCCCATCACATCAGCCTGGTCATGGATGTGCCAACGGAATCATCAGCACAGATCCAACACACTTGTATAGCAATGTTGCACTGACTACACGGATGAGTCCCTCCCCATTGATGCCCAAACCTGCATGTCCACTGGAGATGGCAACACGGTCAGGGAAGTAGACAAATGCAACGATGGCAGGCACAACAGATGTGCAGGGGTGGAAGCCACAGATATGAAATTGCCAATGTAAGTAGGAAACCCATTGCAAAATACTGAACACATGACACCCTCAGATGCTGCTATTGATGACATGGATACACCACATGATAGGACACATTCCCCCTGGACCACATGGGTTCCTGCACAGTAACACTTCATAATCATGAGACCAGATATCACCATCACTGCAGCAAGGGCATGGTTAGCTGCACCAACAACATGTACATCTGAAGCATGAGCACTAGAGAAAAGAAAGTTGCTTTATTCAGCATATGTGTTGTTTGATAACGACGTCCAGAAGAAATTAGAGCAAAGGCCAATGGCCAGTCCATTGTCAAAGTTCAAACAGGGTGACACTGGCAGATGTCACCCTACGCATGCCTGCACAATACCAGGGACAATCCACTAGGAGGGGCAACCGGGGGGCAGGCCAGGCACCGCAGGGACAGGATCAGGGCTCACCAGGGGGAGTCAGGGAAGGGGTGGTGGGTGCTGGAGAGCCACTGACAACTGCAGTGGAGGTGTCTGACATGGTGTGTGCCGGCACAACTGGGGGGCATGACTCAGATGTCGTGGGTGCCGGCACAACTGCAGTGGACCCTGCAGATGGGGTGGACAGGTCCGCCACTGCAGTGCCCAAGTCAGACAGGGCGGTAGTGGACTCCACTGCAGTGCCTACCTCCAGGGGAGGAGAATGGGGAACAGGCAAGGTGGGTTGGACAGAGGGGGAGGACACCCTCACCACATCAGTGGCACAGACAAGCGCAGCGGGGGGTGTGGTGCTGGGAGAGCAAGTGGCAGGGGGAGAAGGCCGGAGCATCTTGGGGATGGTATATCTGTGGGTGGGGGAACCTGGGGCAGGGTGTGGTGGGGGCACCTGTGCAGTGGGGGCCTGAGGGATGGAGGACGGAGACCTTGTGCCTGAGCTGCAGGGCGGTGGCGGGGTCTTGCTCTTAGCACTCCGGGGGGACTTGCGGGTGGGGGCCTCAGTCCGTCTGCGCCTGGGGGAGGGTGTCCGGGGGCGAGGGGCACTCTGCTCCGTGTGGGTGGGCTTCCTCTTCCCCCGGGATGCTGGAGCAGCTTCATCGGTGGGGAAGAGGCCGAGGTCACAGAGGAAGAGCTGCTGTGACTTTGGGGTTGCAGGTGAGGCAAGGGAGGGTGCTTTGGAGGGAGAGGGAACTGAGGACTGCGCAGTGCATGTGGATGCGTGTGTGTGTTCCAGGGCCCCATCCCCTGTGAGTCTGGCTTCAGTTCCCTGAATGTGCGTGCGTGTGCGTTTTGTCATTGGCGTGTGTGTCAGTGTGCTGGATGTGTGTGTGCTGGTGTGTGCCTGTGCCAGTGTGTGTGTGCCTGGGATGGGTAAGGTGCTGGGGAGTGTGGATGGAGCAGAGGCAGGAGGGGTGAGGGACCGTTTGAGGAGGGACACTGCTGCCGTCAGGGAGGAGTCCATGGACCTATTGCCCCTCTGTAGGTCAGACATGCCCGATGAGATGCCCTCCATGAACGACACCAGCTGAGTCAACAGCGCGGTGTGCGCATGGAGGACACTCAGCATGGCTGTCTGCCCTACATGGAGCTGGCGAAGGAGGTACACAGACTCCTCACTCAGGGCAGCAGGGGACACAGGGGCAGGGGGTGCGGTGCCTGGCCCAAAGGAGACACGCTCCCGGACATGGGAGCCTCCACGGACCTGGGGAATGGGAGCCGATGGGAGGGCGGTGGTGGTGCTGGTGGTGGCGGGGACAGCAACACTAGCTGGGGTGTGGTGGCTGCTGACACCCGCCTCCACAAGGGAGTCATCCTCCGAGTTGCTCTGGTCCTCAGCTGAGGTGGATGCTGCTGAGGACTCCTCGGTGTGGCTCCCCTCGCCCTCCGTGCCACTGGGTCCCTCCAACCACTCCTCGGCTGCTGACCCAGTCTGGCTCTCCGGCTCCTCCTGGTCCGTGGAGCTGTCCCCTTCCGTGGCCGTGGATGTATCTGCAAACAATGGGGAAACAGACAGACATCAGTCACCTGCACATAACGCACACACCACTGTGAGCACAGCACATCACAGAGCAAGCCCTGGCATCATTAGTTGTACATTGCTAAAAGTGCACTAATTGAACAGGAGAAGTCAATTGTCAGTCTGATGCCAAGCATGGCACTCACATCCCACATGGCCTTGCACCCATCTGTCTGGTGTCTGTTGGATTGCAACACCCCAGTGTTGACACATGCACCAAGTACACAGTAGTTGGACAGTGCAGAGGACACGGTGTGGACACATCACAGCTCTTGCCACTGAGTCAGTACAGGTTTACGGATGTAAGGGATGCCCAGAGTCAAATAGGAAATGCATGTGATGCATACCAGCGACAGACACCATGATGCACCCATGTCCTGATAGCCAGCGCCACTATGGTGTGCATGTAGCACATGTCACTCCCCTGCAGGATCACCAATCAGTAGACACATGCCATGGCGGAGGCATGACTGCAAAGTCATACATCACTGTCTCAGTGATGTATGACTTTGCAGCCAGACAACAACACTCTGCACTGTGTCACAATAGTAGGTCATGGGGAATGCAAGTCCTGGAGCTGCACAAGTGCACATGTACATCCCCCACAACACATCCTCTTAACCCTCATCTGTCCAGGTCATACCTATTGGACATATGGGAGACCTGTGACACTACCCTCTGAACCTGAGCCCCTCACACTCTGCTGTGCATGGGGAACAGCTGCCTGAACTTCACATTTACATGCCCCAGTCTGCATGGGCAGCTGATCAGACACCTATGTGTCACACAAGTATCGTCTCCTATGGTCACATCTCCAGTGGCATGCTGAGCCCCTACCAAGAAACTCCACAGCAGTCCTGGCGACTAATCCACAGCACACTGACACAGAGGCAGACACCTGAGGGGTCAAATCACTGTGCACAATGTGTCCTCTGATACACGGGAGTGGGAGTACAGAGTGTATTGTATGGCCTGGAGTAGGCATGACTGTCCAGCCCCACATGAATGAGGGATGAGCCCTGGACTGTAGGCAGCTGGCTAAGTATGTGTGACACACGTCATATACATACTCCTGGGGCCCAAACATTGTTCCCACCCGCAGCATGGGTGTGTGCCAGGTACCCCAGCCACATGTGGTGGATCAGCTCAGCAATTGGACCACAGATCAAAGTAACACGCTGAATACATGTCAGAATACAGGCATCGTGTAAGCAATGGACCCACCCATGATGCCCACCACAGAGTCAGGGAAACAGATGCTGTCTCCCACCTTGAGTCAAGCAAACTGCAAGGACACAGTCCTAAGTGACAGAATTCCCTGCATGTAAGGGCCACACCTGGGTATCAGATGAGGAGTGGGCAGTGCACAATAGAGGGACATGGCTCCTGGACAACATGACTGCTGTACTGTGGCAGTTCAACCTGGCCCGAGGAGGGCACATAGCATGTTAGACAGAGTACACAGTGCAGTCTTTGACTCACCCCCTCCTTGCTGCTCTCTGGCCTTCAGCTGCCCATCCAGGTCTGGAAAGACCACCGCCAGGATCCTGAGCATGTGGGGGGTCAGGGTCCGTGTTCCGCCCCTCCTGCGAGGAGGCGACAGCTTCAGCTGGACCCGTGCAATCCTCCGGGTCCAGCCCCGAAGGTCCTGCCACCTCTTTTGGCAGTTGCGGATCCGGCGCTTGTAGACCCCCACGGACCGGACAGCCCGGACGATGTCCTTCCAGATCTCATGCTTCCGATGGGCAGAAGCCTGTCAGGATGACAAAGTGATAAGGCCATTACTACACATGCAACATATCCGTGCATGACACAGTTGCATATACATGTCGCAATCACAGGGGCACATGGTGTACCCAGGCAGTGCACGGCTGCCCATGGACAGTTTTCCAGAAGTCACTACATGGTATCATTGCATGGGGAGTAAAACCCTGTTCAGAAGCACTGTCACTGCACCATACCTGTCCAGTGCAAGTCACTACACACTATGGGGGGTGACAACTACTCAGTGAGCCTGCTAGCCAGTGGTGTGCTGACTCTCAGCCTTGCTAGTCAGACAAAATGCACATTCAGAAAGGCAGTGCACAGAACACTCACCTGCTCCCCTGGTGTCCCATACAGCTTGCTGTACTGTGGAAGTAGGCTGTCCAGCAGGGCCTGGTTCTCTTCAAGGCTGAAGGCTGGGGCTCTCTCCACAGTACGTGCCATTGCAGGGTCCAGAGGGGCAGAGACAGCAGCAGTGCAGTGGCAGATGTCGTCCTGGAGCATGTAGTGCAGGCAAGTGGGCTCTCAGGGGAACATGCAGCAATATATATGTGCTGGAGAGGCAGATACTGTCCCTTGTGTCCAAAGTGATAGGTCCAAGTCGTTTGCATCTTCTGAATCTGGCCAATCCATGGAATAGCAGCACCAAAACACGCCCACAGCATCCTTCAAAATTTCAACTTCATGACATACATGATTTTGCAACATTGTTGTGGGTGACCAACTGATTTTCCAGCAACCGACTCGTTCGAATATTCGAAAACGCGTCCGTTGCCAGGCAAGCCCATTGTCAATGGGTGCGCACCGATCGGTCCATTGAGGTACAACGCGCACAGGGGTACAACGCGTACCCGCACACATTGAATGCAATGGGCCGGCCGGAGGCACCGATCGGTCCATTGCTGTTCAACGCGCACAGGGGTACAACGCGTACCCGCACACATTGAATGCAATGGGCCGGCCGGAGGCACCGATCGGTCCATTGCAGTACAACGCGCACAGGGGTACAACGCGTACCCGCACACATTGAATGCAATGGGCCGGCCGGAGGCACCGATCGGTCCATTGCTGTTCAACGCGCACAGGGGTACAACGCGTACCCGCACACATTGAATGCAATGGGCCGGCCGGAGGCACCGATCGGTCCATTGCAGTACAACGCGCACAGGGGTACAACGCGTACCCGCACACATTGAATGCAATGGGCCGGCCGGAGGCACCGATCGGTCCATTGCAGTACAACGCGCACAGGGGTACAACGCGTACCCGCACACATTGAATGCAATGGGCCGGCCGGAGGCACCGATCGGTCCATTGCAGTACAACGCGCACAGGGGTACAACGCGTACCCGCACACATTGAATGCAATGGGCCGGCCGGAGGCACCGATCGGTCCATTGCAGTACAACGCGCACAGGGGTACAACGCGTACCCGCACACATTGAAAGCAATGGGCCGGCCGGAGGCACCGATCGGTCCATTGCTGTTCAACGCATCACTGTACATGTGACTGGCATATGTCAGCATGCCTGTCTCAGATGGACATATGCCAGCCACAGATAGCTCCCAGGGAGTGAGGGGCACACCTACATCACGACAGCCTGTCCAAACCTTATCATAAGGCATGTAAGGCTGCATTTCCTATTGTGTGTATGTTGGTGTACATGTTGTCCTGTGGGTGTCACCTGTGGGCAGCCACCCCCAGGCTGTGCACGTGTTAATGGGGACAGGATCCTGGGTGTTACGTGTACGTGACCACTGTGATGTGCAACTGTTCATATCTGTGCATGTGCCATGGTCACATTTCACAGTGGTGTTTGTGTATGTCATGTCACATACCCCGTGAGTCCCATGTGGGACGGTATGTTTGAGCCAGGGTGTCCCAGTGGCACAATAGTGATGGCCCTCCACAGTCTTTGTGCATGTAGTGTTTACAATGTCTCTGATTTCATGTGCACAATGGGAGACAGTCTCCACATCCACGTTGTGTGTGCATGGACTCTGATGTTGTGCGTGTGTGTCACAGACGTCCATGGCTCTCCTGCCATGGCAAGTGTGGCCACTACCTGTGGGGGTCATGTTTGTTTTGTTGTGGTGTACACATGATACTCCAGGTGATGCCAGTGTCCATGTGGCATTACAGGGTCCCTGGGAATGTGCCTGTCGTTGAGCTGTGGTGCCTGGGGCACATCTGTCCTCACATGTCACTGGGGGGTGACTGTGACACAGCATCATGATATCCAATGGGCCAACCTGGGACAAATTGATGCCACCTTTAGGACCGTGTTGACAGATGTTGGCCATGTATGTACCATACATGTCGTTCCGGTACTGCACACTTCATGTAGTTGTGCCTCATGATGATGTATGTTGGGATCTTGAGTGTGTTCAATGCCGCATATGTGGGGTGACTGACGATCTTGCTTACTTCTCCTCTGCACTGCAGGGCTCCTGCTGTCCATCGGCCATTCCCAGACCTGGCAACGATGGTGGAACGGGACAGCATCCGACGGTACCGCTTCACCAGGCAGCTGATTGAGGATTTGGCAGTGCAGTTGTCCCCACATTTGCAGCCTGGCCGGCCGTATCCTACAGCGCTGACCCCCAAGGTGAAGGTGATGGCAGCCCTACACTTCTTTGCCACCGGTACCTTCCAACATACTGTGGCGTCTGCTGGTGGGATGTCACAGACCATGTTCAGCCGTGTGCTCCGCGATGTTTTGGCGGCAATGTTGCTCTTCCTGAACCGGTACATCTATTTCCCTAGACTGCGACGACTCACTGACGTGAAGAGTGACTTTTATGCCCTGGGGAGGATGCCGCATGTCATTGGCTCCATTGATGGGACACATGTGGCTTTGGTACCACCACAGGCCCAGGAGCAGGCCTACAGGAACCGCAAGCACTACCACTCGGTCAATGCACTGGTGGTGTGTCTTGCAGACATGACCATCACACACGTGTGTGCCCGTTTCCCTGGTTCAGCACACGATGCCTTTGTGATGAGGAGTAGTCGCATCCCCAGGTTGATGGCACAGATGCAGAACCAGCGTGCCTGGCTTGTCGGTGTGTACTGACTTTGTGCCATTGTGTGTGATCTGATCTGTAGTATTCCGCCCACTTTTCCAAGTCAGCTGATGTGCACTTGTCTGTCCGTAGGTGACTCGGGATACCCCAACATGCCGTGGTTGCTGACACCCTCAGGAACCCTGTGACACCTGCCCAGATGCGCTACAATGAGGCACATGGTCGGACCAGGAGAGTGATTGAGCGGACCTTTGGTCTCCTGAAGAGCCGCTTCCGCTGCCTGGACAAGACCGGAGGGTCCCTCCCATATGCCCCTGCGAAAGTGTGCAAGATTATCATCGTCTGCTGCATGCTCCACAACCTGGCAGTGCGGAAGGAGTTGCCTCTCATCCAGGATGACGATGACCAACATCCGCCACCTGTGGAGGATCCTGGCCTGGACCACGATGCCAGTGACGATGATGATGATGATGGTGATGGTGATGTCCGCACACAGCTCATCACCAACTTCTTTAGCTGAATGTGAGTATCCTGAGGTGTCATGTGAATGATGTGAGTTGGCATGATGTGTGGGTGGTGCTCTGGTGCTGTTGGAGTGTGTCCATGGGCTACTTGACAGGATGTGTGTTGCGATGTGTGGTGACAGGTGGGCTGTACTCCCCAACAGTGTTGACATGCTAACTTGGTTCTGGGTGGGTATCTTGTAACATGTATTGTGCATGAGTTTTGCTGTTCTGTCCTGTACTGCATTGCTTTTGACTGTGTGTCATTTCTGTCCTTCACAGGGTACTTTCAGATTCGTTTGGTCAACTGTGTCCACCGACGACGTGATTGCACATCCAGGCTGGTAGCTGTTGTGTCCCTACAGGTGATGTGCGCCACACCCATGGACTTCCTTCTGTCTACAGTTGTTGACTGTGTGCCCGCTACCAGGTGGGGTTACCTTGCATCTGTAGTGGTTACGGCATGTTGCTACTGTGTAATAAACCTGTGCTTCACTTAGTGATGTGCGTTGTCTGTGGTCACACATTTGACTGCCATTTGCTTACTGCACCTGTGGGCTACTTGACTACAACTGGGAATGGGTGTGGTGTCTGTGCATTGCACCGTCTTCCCTGGCAACATCAGTGTAGGCAATGAGTCAGATGGCCTAGGTGTGTATGTGTTGTGTAGCCCTGGTGGTGTGTCTCCCTCATATGTGTCACGTTGCCTGTACTCACATGCCTGTGTTGTCCTTGCTGTTGCAGTTCGCATACACTGTGTAATTTTGCAGTTCATCATCCCCATAACAGCACCCACGTTGGAATCACGACAGAGGCAAGTATGGTGTATTAGTGTGTTTATTGTGATAATAGTGCATAGGATGGATTGTGCTGTACATGAATCTTGCAATCCCAAGTTCCTAGATGAATAGAAAGTCCAGGTAGACAGGATCCCCAGTATCGGGGCCACTGTTGTCTGACACATTGTTCCAACTTGTACTCCCCATGCAATGTGTGGGAGTAGTGTTGCCATCAACAGGGTGAACAGTCTGTGCACAAAGGCGAAAATCCAGAACAGGTTCAGGCTTCCTGGGAGTTGCGCTTGGCCATCAGCCTCTCACTTTCCCCTCCTCGGACGACCCCTCTTCTTGGGGGGGGCCCTCAAGTGCAGGCTGCTGCGGTGCAGGGGACTCTCCGCCAGAGTCCTCCTCCCTCCCTGTGGCAGTTGCAGTTTGTTCGGTGCCAGATGTTGTTGGCACACAGGGAGGTGTGGACTGGTTGCTGTTCATCTGGCGGAGGCATTGTAAAATGTCCCTGTGCACCGCCGTCATCTCATGTAGTACATCCCACTTGGACTCCACGCGGGTCATGTGGGAGTCCACACGTGACATGTGGGAGTCCACACGTGACATGTGTGACTCCACTTGGGACATGTGGGAGTCCAAGCGGGCATGATGGGCAGCCTGCTGCTGTTTGATGTCTCTGAGGAGCCCCACTACCTGGCTGAGCTCTCCGGTGCTGGACTGGTACGCATCAGCTATGCGTACCAGTTGTGGGTCTTCATGCACACCAGCAACGTCTGCAAGCAGCGACCTCTGTCTCCCACCCCTCCCACCACCCCTGCTGACATGTGCAGTGTGTGCAGTTGCACGCACAGATAACCCTGGTCCACCTTGGGGTTGGTGGTGGTGGTGGTGTCCATGGCCCCAGGTTGGTCCAGGGTCACTGCGCTGGTGTTGTTCCTTATTCTGTCCATGTCGGCAGGGATGGTATTCGTGGTGACAGTCGTTGGAGGGGTGGGTGCAGGGGGTGCAGCTGGTGGACCTGCTGGTGCTGCAGCTGGTGGTCCTGCTGGTGCAGCATGTTGACTTGCACCGGATGTGCCAGGTTGTTCTTCATCGTCCGAGGAGGACAGAGGCTGTACGACGCCAGTGAGCTCGGCATCCTCTTGAGCCTGGGACTGGGACTCCTCAGCGTCTGCTGCTGTGTCCCTATCATCACCTGTTTTTGGGAGACACAAACAATGTATGTCATGTTTCTGCAGGCATCAGTGGTTGACACACCTGACAGTTGTGACTGTGCCTCGGGGTGCGGGCCTGTACATTGTATTGTCCTAAGTCGTCACAGTCAGGGGTTGATATTGGTGTGGCACATTGTCCTGCATTATTTGGGCATTTCTATGTATTCTCTGGGGTGTGAACATGGTCTGCATTGATTGTGTTTGGTTGACAGCCAGACCTCCTTCCCACCCACCCACCCACCCAGTCAGTTATCCCACCATGGAACGTGCTTGCATTGCAGGGAGTGTAAGTTGTCTCTCAGGATGTCAGTCAGTGGTGTCCTGCTGTTTGTTGGTGCACAGTTGCCAGCAGGGCCTTGTGCTCCCCACAGCAGTAGCCAGTGTCAGCCATCTTGTGAGTCCTTCTCCACTCCCTGTGATGTGAGCATGGTTCAGGGTGGTGTTGATGGGCCAGTTGTGAGGCTGAGCAATGTCTGTGACTACGACTCCCATCATGCTATTGCCTCCACCCCCTTCCCAGCATGCCCATGCTTCCTTCCTTTGACTCTGCTTCCCTGTGGGGTGGGCTGGCTGTGCTGACAGGATGGCTGGGAGTGTTGTCCTGGCAGTTGTTTGGCTAAGAGTCCCAAGAGTGTCCCTGTGCTTCACACAACATAACCCAGGGTGGTGGTGCTTTGTGGGATCTTGTGTTAGGATGGAGGGCATTGCATTCTACCAGGTGGGTACTGTGGAGTTTGTGTTGGGGGGGGGTGTGAGGGGAGGTGCTGGTGACTATGGTCAGTGCTGCAAGTCCCCCTTCCCACCCACCCAGCCAGCCAGATATCCCACCATGGAACGTGCTTGCATTGCAGGGAGTGTAAGTTGTCTCTCAGGATGTCAGTCAGTGGTGTCCTGCTGTTTGTTGGTGCACAGTTGCCAGCAGGGCCTTGTGCTCCCCACAGCAGTAGCCAGTGTCAGCCATCTTGTGAGTCCTTCTCCACTCCCTGTGATGTGAGCATGGTTCAGGGTGGTGTTGATGGGCCAGTTGTGAGGCTGAGCAATGTCTGTGACTACGACTCCCATCATGCTATTGCCTCCACCCCCTTCCCAGCATGCCCATGCTTCCTTCCTTTTGACTCTGCTTCCCTGTGGGGTGGGCTGGCTGTGCTGACAGGATGGCTGGGAGTGTTGTCCTGGCAGTTGTTTGGCTAAGAGTCCCAAGAGTGTCCCTGTGCTTCACACAACATAACCCAGGGTGGTGGTGCTTTGTGGGATCTTGTGTTAGGATGGAGGGCATTGCATTCTACCAGGTGGGTACTGTGGAGTTTGTGTTGGGGGGGGGTGTGAGGGGAGGTGCTGGTGACTATGGTCAGTGCTGCAAGTCCCCCTTCCCACCCAGCCAGCCAGATATCCCACCATGGAACGTGCTTGCATTGCAGGGAGTGTAAGTTGTCTCTCAGGATGTCAGTCAGTGGTGTCCTGCTGTTTGTTGGTGCACAGTTGCCAGCAGGGCCTTGTGCTCCCCACAGCAGTAGCCAGTGTCAGCCATCTTGTGAGTCCTTCTCCACTCCCTGTGATGTGAGCATGGTTCAGGGTGGTGTTGATGGGCCAGTTGTGAGGCTGAGCAATGTCTGACTACGACTCCCATCATGCTATTGCCTCCACCCCCCTTCCCAGCATGCCCATGCTTCCTTCCTTTTGACTCTGCTTCCCTGTGGGGTGGGCTGGCTGTGCTGACAGGATGGCTGGGAGTGTTGTCCTGGCAGTTGTTTGGCTAAGAGTCCCAAGAGTGTCCCTGTGCTTCACACAACATAACCCAGGGTGGTGGTGCTTTGTGGGATCTTGTGTTAGGATGGAGGGCATTGCATTCTACCAGGTGGGTACTGTGGAGTTTGTGTTGGGGGGGGTGTGAGGGGAGGTGCTGGTGACTATGGTCAGTGCTG